>CP139509.1:520022517-520537517 GCA_021014915.2 Artemisia tridentata subsp. tridentata | reverse complement strand
AATTTTATGTTTTTCAAAACCCCAATAATCTTTTATTTTATTTACTAGTCTATCCATATATATAACCTCAAAACCAATATAGTGCTTAAATTAGTGTAAAAACCATATCTAATGTTTGTATCATCAAACTAGCACCATATGTAACAAGATTTACCACACAAGCAAGAAATTTACAAACTAACTCATAAACATTAAGAAAAGTCGAGCACCATAAATACAAGATCAAACCCTAGCTTTAATCATATTATCAAAACATACACATTTAACACTTTTAAACATCATTATACACCAAATGAACAAGAGATTAACAAGTTTAGAAAAGTTTTATGAATTCTTACAAATCCTTTGAAGTTAATGTGGCTAGGAGGAACAAAGAACACCCAAAGCTTCACTAATTTTACCCAAAACAAGCTCCAAATTACCCAAAAACCTTAATTATACACTTGATGATCTTGATCTTTTAGGGAAAATTTTTGGATAGTGATATTAGTGTGTGTATATGGGGCGTACAAAGTGAATAAAATAAGGAGAAGATAGGTTCTAATCTAAGTAACATTTAAGATAAGAATATGGAAAATCCTAAAAGTATACACCATTTGTAATAAAAACTAGATTACATTTAAGATAAGTGGTAAATTTGTTCCCATGTGGTGGAGTGTGTACATGGCCGGCTATAGGCTTATTTGAGGGAGGGTGATTTTATTTTTACTCCGCTTTGGTGTATCGTGTGTTCGGTTTGAGCTTAAATGTTACCGTAAAGTCCCGGTTTGACGTTTTTGGACACGATTACGTAAAATAAAGTTTTTAACCACGTTTTTGTCAGAAATATAATAAAATGTCATTACTGACTCAAAAACATATTTATTTGACTATTACCATATGTACTGTGTTGTCGGTACGCGCGTGCGGTTGTTTTTCAGAAAAATGCGAAAAAGATCTCAGTTAATTACAAGACATGTCAGTAACTATCAGAAATGTGATAATTTAACTTTACTGACAAAAATATACTTTTTCTGCAGTGACTGAGAGCTACAGTATGCTGGGACAGCTCCCGAAAATGCTCAAAAATACTCAGAAACATGCAAATGCGCATAGAAATGCTTAGCTTAAAAATAATTAATACTCATATAATATTAATTAATAACGTGAAAATTACCATTTGTCACATTGACCCATCAAGACTCTTTTGTCCAATTTTTTTGTAAATTTTAGAGATAACTAACGTATTGAATATGGTTATAAAAGTAATATTTTTAGAATAATAATCCAATATTTTTAAATAGAATGATTTTAAGAATTGTAATCAATTGTAAAAAATGTCTAGGTGACTTCAGGAATAATTAGTTACCTTTCCAACCTAAAGATCAATCTTTCCAAGAGCACCACCGACATATCCAAAATCTGTGTCAGCCATCTCCCTGGTCCATTGACTATGCAACCCATAATCGCAATCTGTCATAAGAAGAAAACATATAAGTGATATTTACATGCTAAGAATAAAAAACTTGCTATTCAGTGTCTTTTAATCAATATGGCGAAAGGGATTTGGTGATTACCGAAACACCAGGCAAATGTGATGTTTTTTCTATAATTTCCGCCCCAATCACTTGAAGATTGAATAGAGTTCTACCACATGATGGGCATGAGACATATTCCTGTATTTAAAAATATACATAAGCATTCAATATCTTTTTTCAAACATATCTAAGCACCCCCCAAAACTGAGTTTCAAGAGTGTAACTTTATATCCTAGTGATTCATTACACAAATGTGTAATTAGAATTTTTATCCTAGTGATCATGCAATATAGCCTTTTTTTTAATTGTTCTCCACACAATGTTCGAATGTTTAAATTCTCATAACAATAGTGATGTTGGAATTTGATGCATTAAGAACACATGGATGCAATAGTGATGTTGGAATTTGATGCATTAAGAACACACCTTTGGCGACTCTTGACAAGTTATGACCAGTTTCCTTGCAAGCAAGTTTTTAACATATTTATCCCTTTTGACCCGTTAGAGACAGAGGATAACCCGAATCGAACTATTCCTAAGTGAATGTATCAAAATTTCGCTTACAGTTTCTTCGGCATCATAAAAGTTTGTAGCAATAATTCTTGATATAAGGTGGCGTCATTCTGGGGAGATATGAATATTTTCTGGGATCGCATACTGAACATGAAGAATTCTCTGTAGATAGCAACTTTTATAAGTCAAATAATACGACAATACCTAAATGAAAGTGTTCAAAATATGTCTACACCATACATGTATAGTCTTCCGGAAGTCTTTTGGCTCATTAGGATCCTCAAAAGGGTAGCCACCAAAGAGCATAACATATAATGTCACTCCACATGACCACACATCCGCAATCTGAAATCAGAGATTTAATTGATCAACGACTTCAAAATCATACTTACAGACTATGAAACAAACGTGTATACAAATGAAGCTACCTTTCCATCATATTCTAGCCTAAGAAGTACTTCAGGAGCGATTTATGCTGGTGTACCAACTGTTGACTTCGGTTGTGAATGCAACACCGATGACTACAATACAGCCACCAAGAAAAATGTGTGAATATATTTTGCCCAAATATGTATAACAAGATAGTAAGAGCTGTAAAGAGAACTACCTTAGAGTACCCAAAATCAAAAATCTTTAATCGGGGAGCAGGGCTCCCATCCAACAATGTGTTCTTTAGCTTTAAATATCGGTGACAATTAAACTTGCTTCAGTAATGAAAAGCAACAGGATTAGCTTCTAGGGCAGCACCAAAGATATATTGGAGGTTGGGCAATAATAAATAAATCAGTATATGAAGATCCACCTAAATAATATACTGCACAAGTAAATCCATACCTGCATATGAATCAGTGCCTTTTGTCTCTTTAGATTCTAAATTAACATCACCCCCGGGCTCATCATATCTGTTAGTCATACTTGAAAGCATAATTTCTGATGCATTCATGGCAGAATAATCTGATTTGGTAGACATTGCATCTTCTGCTTCTATTTCAACCCATTGCCCGGACTCGTGTTTTTGCTTCCACAAATCCATGAACCTCAAGCAAGCACTCCTGTTGTATCAGAAAAAGTCAAGTTTGCATGCAAATGGTGATAGATATATACACATAAACCTCAATGCAAAAGAGTTATGCAAAGTTAGCTGCTTACATTAGCCGTGATGCACCAAAGCATTCAGCAAATGATAACAAATTTGACACATGGTCAACTTCAAATCCAGCAGCCACAGCACGTGCAAAAGCCACGCCTTGTTCTTTCTTTAGGACTGTTTTGCGCGTCTCAAGAACATTTAAGAGCTGGACTCTCCATATACAAATGAATATGTTTATAAGTTTTCTAATACGCCTTTCAGGCTAGGTCAAACTTGAATAAAGTAGTTATGCAAATGAAATGTTATTAGTTTGAGACTGAAAAAGGTTCCATCCCTAATAAGATAAAAAACCTAGTGTCCTGTGTTTAATCTGCTCTAATATCTTATTTGAAATGAAAGATTCAAATGGCCTTTATGCATCTGATGCCTCAAATAATGCACAAGTATTTTAGTTTCCAGTCTGTTACAAATGACTCCAACCACATTAGGCTTTTTTGTTACACCTTTAGAAATGTGAAGATTATATTTAAAAGTTGGGGAAATTGTTGGGTTTTCACACTTAAAAATTCAACTTATAACATATTAGGGAAAGATGGACATAAGAAAGGAAGCACCAATACTTTGAATTTCCCTCCTTAGCACCGGAACTGTTAGTCTCCTGAACACCAGGCTGCCAAAAAAAACATACTAATAAGAAAAGATGAAACACACACACGGGACGATAAGAAAACACGGTGACTTGGTACCTTGTAAAGGACAATTGCCTTGCCCTCATCAGCATCACATGCATGTTTGTTTCCTACACAATTACCTTCAGTGCTTGCCACATGTTGGTCTTCTATCTGCTACAATGGTGAACACTTGAGTTAAAAAAATATTACAGTCATGTAACAGATGATAAATTGAAATATGTATGCTCACCAAAATATCATTGTTTCCTTGAATAGAAATTGCTTCTTCTATCTGTAGAATTTCAGATTCTATGGTGTAGACACGTTCCAGAATCTCGGGAGTGCTCACGAACCGAACAAAGCTATAAACAACAAACATATTAGCGTTCCTACTTATTCAATACCATGAACAGGATTTTATGAGAAATTGAAAGAGAAAGAAAAGAAACCTTTGGACGGTGGACTTAGTAAACCAAGCTGCATTGGCGGCAGGCGGTGGTGCGAGAAATACGGAATAGCCGCCTTGTGCAATCTGATCTTGAGCTGCCTTTAAATGTGCGATAAAAGGGCTTAGCAAACCGGAAGCGATTTTCTCTTTCTTCTTATCATTTGCAATGATGTATAAATCACACCTGCCACCACCAGCAGCAAATAAATCATTAAGGGGGCGTTTGGGTTATGTATACCTACCAGGATGGTTAAACTTTTTAAATCAGCCGAAACGAATATGGGTTGTGCGGGTTAAACGAGTTGAAACATAGATCCTTTACATCTATTATTTCAAAATTAGATTATCATCGTAATTTGTAAATTATCATATTTAAACATTAATTATTGTTAACCAAAACAAATACTTTCAGCATGGAGAATCACACACCATAAAAGTCGTACGAGACGAACAAAATCAAACAGAATGCCGTTACAGGGCTTAGTAGAGGGCAATTTTGACCCATTTACTTATGATGGGTTGATTTTGGTTATGTTTTATCTATAACAAATCAATCGGGTAAAATCAGGAAGATTAGCTAAAATGGAAATGGTTTGAAAGTCATCCAATGTACTATCAATGCATAAGATTTTCTATATCATTTTAAAAAGTTGGAAATGTTGGACAAGAAGTGTCACGGGTGAACGCAAGACTGACCCATACCAAAAATGTACCCATTTTGACCCATTAGGTACCAGCCGTTTAACCACCTCTATGGCTCTAACAAGCCTGCATAGTTTATTATTCTATGATAGGATTTGTGACAGAAGACAGGAACGTGTGACATTGTATGGTGTTAGAAAGCCATAAAGGTATTCAGATGTATAATAAATAGTCAAAACATTAATATCAAACATTTCCTTCAACTTTTGACATGTAGGAGTAATTAGTAACAGATCGAGGAGCAGGAGGGGTTCCTAAAACTAGAAGAATGTAAATGTATGGAATATGGAGATGCATTTCATCACGAAAAGTCAAAAAAAATGCTTCTAAAGCTAATTATGAGTTATGACAAAGAGTTTACCTCAAACTTTTCAAAGGAGGCCATGGCATTGGTACCACCACTGTTCTCTTAGGTAGTGCCTTTTACTATCATAACAGGGCACGGCACGGCACATTGTTGGAGCAGCAGTTACTTACACTTCCCAAAAACATCCTGCGTTTAGAGGAATGGTCGATTATGTTTAGTCCAACAAATCTCTAAATCCGTTGTAAGACAGTACCAAAAACGACAGTTTGACAAGCTATAAATACCAGATGCAGCGGTCAGTAATGTTACCTTTTGATAGGACCAAAAGAGCGGCATCCCATTACAAGTAAATCAACATGCAACTCCTCAACAGCTTCACATATTTTCTCCTTGGGATCTCCAATCACTATTTTTGTCTTGACCTCCGTCTGGTATTTAATTTTGAAAAATACGGGTGTAACTAATTTATGTGCGCCGTAAAAGTATTGATGCAACTCACAATCACAGAGCTTCACGGGAGCACATAGCCGGAATTCAAATCCAAAAGAATGACATTTCGACAAAGTCAAATATCGACGCTTTTAACCATACTATTTCTCTCCAAATTTACAAGCACTTCACATGACAAACTACTACAGTATATGGTAAGGGTCATGAAGAAGCACACACTCTTTAACGGTAAGATTATCACTAATTACTGAACTTCAAAGCAAGAAGGGTACATATGAGTGAAAATTGAAACTACTTATGGCAATCAAATTTCGATATAAGGCATTCAGAATCCTCTCCCCGAACCAAGCTAGATGATGATGATATATCACATTAATTCTCGCTCTCCCCCTCATTAGGAACTTTTCTTTTCAGTTTTTACTATCATTGTATTGAATATAAACGATACAGTAATTCATACAAGTAAGTAGCACAAATAAGAACAAATAAGAAACTTTTTGAAACTCCGGTTTTACACAACTTCAAACTATTACTCCGTGTCACTTTTAACCATCCTAGTGTATATTAATTCTTTCGATTTACATAGAGGTGCAAGGTAAACGAGCAACAAACTATCCTCGATTAACAAATTATCTTCAAATAACCTTACTAGACAATTTCGTATACCACAAATCACATGTTTAGTGCTTATTTTATGGAACTTTATTTGTTTTCAGCTTTTGTGGTTTTTCTTATTGCTTTTAGTGCTTATTTTATGGTTTAAAGTTGCCTTGTAGGTTGTTTGGATTAGCATATTTTGCCTTAGTAGCTTAATTGTGAATATGAGCTTATTTGAAGTTTGAGTAGCTTATTTAGGTTATACTTGCTTCTTAAGTCTGCTTTTTAGATTGTGAGTGGCTTATAGGATTTCACATAAGCTTGCACCAGCTTGAGTGAAATCACCAGTTAAGCCTCAGCTTTTTTTAAGTTCTTATAAGCTTTCTGCTGAATAAGCCACTTTTCCAGCTTATTTCCTTTGTCTTAAAAATATTGTCTTCACAAAAAGTTTTTTATTTTAGCTTATTTGTAAGTTCCAAAAGAAAATTTTGGAAAAAAAAATTAAAAGGGGAGAAAGGGAAGCCAAGGGTGAGCCTGGGGCTCGAACCCTCGACCTCAACCTTCCTCAACACTTAACACACACACTCTACCATCTGCGCCCTTGGGTCTTTTCTGACCAAGGTCGGAGAGTATAATACTTAACCAACTTTTTCTTCTTTTAGCTTATTCACTCTTTTGCTTATTAACTGCTTATCAAAATAAGCAGTGACCTCACTTTTATTTTTTCTAGGATCTTCATAACCTGAAGTAGTTTTGTGGAATTTTTTATAATTTTTCACTTTAATTTAGTATTTTTTATATTATTTTTAATCTAAAAGTGTTTTTAATTCATAAAAAATAAAAAAAATAAAAATAAAAAAATACAAATCTTTTTTCTAAAATTCCTTTTTATCATTTAGGACTTTTAGGAACCAAATTTGCACATCTAGAATAGATTTTTGAGATTTAGGTTTTCTTAGCCCGTTTTAAGTCCTGTAAAAGTCCGTTTTTTTCGTTTTAATTGCGTTTTTGATTATTTTTGCTTTGGTTAACCAAGAACTACCCGACAAGAAACAAAGACTTTTTGCTTAACCAAGAACTACAGATCAATATGTCTGACTGAAGAATGTCAGATATGTATAAGTGATTACGTTGATGGAGATGAGATACGTGTGTTTCCGCAGTGTGGACATGGATTTCACGTTGGATGCGTTGATAAATGGCTGAGTTTACACTCATCGTGTCCGTCTTGCAGATGTGAGATCGAGCTGACTGCGATATGATATTACCCTTTTGTGTCAAATTATTAGTATTTAATTTCTTTGTAATCGAAACATGATTTATTTTGGTATATCCGAATAATGCAAATGATTAATTTTACAAAAAAGAAAAGCATTTGTTAACATTTGATGTGATGTTTATGATTATTTGTATGTTAGCTGTAAACCGATGTAGCACAATATTGATAGAACCAAATATCATGTTTAATGAGTTCGTTATCGAGATGAATATATAACTTTTGGGGCTTCATAAACGTATTAAGTGGATGCGTGTGCTCAAAATTAGTAAATTGTACTTGAATTTCTGCCGTATCAAAAGATCACATATGACAAAAGGAAATTGTGTTTAAAACGAGTAGATTTGGTCATTTTGGACAAAAAAATATACGTCATAGTTGTTGGCCATTTACGTTTTCATGGATTATTTGATCTTACAAATTATACTAGTTTTATTCTTTTCATAATTTATATTTATGACTGTTCTAGTTGAAGCAAAATTAAAGGAGATTTATTAAGGAAACACTTAACATTCTTTTTTTTTTCTTGGTTTGCGAGATACTCACTCTCTCCCATATTAACTGTTCAGTTTGACTTGTTCAAGTCATTTTTTCTCAACTTTGACTTTAAATATTTTTATTTGTGTTATATAATATTTGATGCAAAATATCAATATTTTCAAAGCCGGCCGGTTCAACCGGTCGGACCGGTGCCATGTCAAAAAAATCCGGGTTAACCGGTTAGACCCGTCGGGTTTTTCAAGACCCTGGTCGTCAACCAGGGTCTTGAAACCCGGCCGGGCTTGGTTTTTTTCAATTTTTTTATAAAAACCGGGTTGACCCGGCGGTCGAACCGGTTGACCCAGGTTGACCCGATCGAAAATATAAAAAAAATATTTAAATGAAAAACCGGGTTGACCTGTCGGTCGAACCATTGCCCGGTGACTCGACCGGGTCGATTAAAAACCCGGTTTTTAAAACATTGCAGTATATATATGATGGTTTTAAATGTATTTTCATTGTTATAATTTCTATCAAATATTATATAACACAAACAAGAATATTTAAGGTCAAAATTAAAAAAAGAAATACTTCAAAATGTCAAAGTGGACAGTCAATATGGGAGGGAGTACTGGAAATCTAATTTACTACTCCTTCCGTCTCAAAATTATTGTCAGGAGACATGAATCACAGTTTAATAAAAGTATGACCAATACAAATTTCAACCACCGGTATAACTTAAAATGGTAAGTGGATAATTTTTTTGAGACATACCAAAAAAAAAATATGAATTATAATTTTGAGACTAACGAGTACGAAGTATTTGTGTAAAGCAAAGCTTTCAAGAAATGATCAGTAAACCTTGGAATATTTTAACATGCAGTTGGTTACTACTATTTTCACATGCGTTACGTACGTACATATGTTCACATTTTTCCGCCTTAGCATAATATCGACAACAGTTTTTATTTCTATGTTTTACTATCTCACACTTACACAATAAAATCGAACTACTCGTAAAATTTATGACTCGCGTGTACAGATTCTTGTCCTCGTCGGTAACAGCATACGTTATAAAATTAAGTCCTTTAGCCATGGTCGTCTTTATAAAATTGAGGCCCGGATATCATCAGGTGCAGGCAGCCCAACTGCACAAGGCCCAAAATTTACTGTGTTGTAACCCACGTTGTGGCTAAGAAATCAAATGAACTTTGAATCCACGTTGTGGCTAAGAAATCAAATGAACTTTGAATTTTGTACAGAAGTCAACAACTATGGTATCAGAAAAGGAAAGGAAATTGGTAGGTTTCATCAAATACCTTATTCAAAGGTATTATTTACTGTGTTGTAACCCAAAACTCGAAACAAACAATTGTATTCAAAAATAATTCGAATCATTAATTCTATAGTGCCCAAATAAACGGCTCATAGCATGCTGGGCCAAAAAGATTTCAGATAAAAGGCTCACAATTTTATATATTTTGGCCCACTAAGCTACAAGTTATTATTATTCAGGTTACCTGAAAAGGGCGAATATTTTTTATTCACATGGACGCAGTTTCATCGGGTTAATCCCGAGACCATTTTCGATCTTCTCTAGGCAACCCAAATGTACAAACATAGCGATGTTTGAACATTTAACCGCTTGTGAGGAAATCAAAGACTTTATCACTAGGCCATTGGGTGGTGGTTACTATATCTTACTCCTTTGTTCCAAAATAATTTTCAACAGTAAAACTTTATAAATTGATCTAAGATCATTTGAGGACAAAACATTTCTTACATACAAAGGGACCAATCCCTACCTTCCATTCATTTTGATCTAAAGGCTGAGATTAAATTCATATTTTACACTGCAAGGGCATTTTTTTCCATTATAAAATCGATAATTTAATAACCGCTCCTCTAAAAAACACACAGTAAATGTGTGTTTCTCTCTTTTCTCTCAACTAAATTGTTCTTCTTCATCCCTCACATCACCTAACCCTAACTTTTGCTCCTCAATTCAATAATCGATCACCTTCTATCCCATTCGTTCTTCTATCGTTGTTAGTGATGAATTATAAGCTAACTAATTCTTTAGATCGTTCATCATCATATTAGAAGCATGTGAAAGCATTCGAGCATAAAAACACAGATAATCCGAAACTGTATCTAATAACGAGTAAGTTTATGTTTTCTACATCTAATCTTTATGTAAATTATGCTTTAGAAAAAATATTAGTTAAATGCACACCATGTGTTTGATGAAATGAATAATTGATTTTCACATGCTTTTAGGGCGTAATATTGATAGTTTTAAGGCCGCTTTAGCTCTTCCTTTAGATGAAAGACAGTTGTTTTCATTTCTTCAAGGTAATCATATTCTTTATCTGAATACAATTGTTTGTATGGAAGCTGAAGGTAGTTAACTTAAATAGCTATGACCTTATCAAATCTGCAGAAAAGTACGAGCCTGTTGAGGCCAAGTGGACTAGTGAAAGATGTGTTATATGTGGATGGGATGAGGACTACGACCATAACACAATTGTTATTTGAAACATATGTCACATAGCAGTTCACCAAGAATGTTACGGAGTGAGAGATATCCGTGATTTCACATCTTGGGTTTGTAGAGCATGTGAAACTCCCAAGGTAAAAAGAGAGTGTTGCCTCTGCCCTGTTAAAGGAGGTGCTTTGTAGCCAACTGATATCGACACTTTGTGGGTTCATGTGATATGTGCATGGTTCCGTCCTGAAGTTTCTTTCGTTAGTGATGAAAAGATGGAGCCTGCAACCGGTAAAACGTATTCCGCCTGATTCCTTTTTGAAGATAGGAATATTATTACACTAGAAATAGAAGACATGGATGATGAGAAATACAAAGTTTTAAAATAATTGTTTCTTTTTCTTGGTAAATTGCAGGAATGTGTCATTTGCAAACAGGTTAATGGTTCTTGTATTAAGTGTTGCAAGTGCCCCACTTACTTTCATGCAACGTGTGCTTCAAGAGCCAGGTACTGCATCGAGGTATGTTTGTCTCACTTTACTTGAGGATTATATTAGCTTTGTCTCACGAAAACTGCAACATATATAGTTTGGAAACTTCCCATAATTATGTAACTTGTTTTTGTTATCTTTCTAAACATATGCAGCTGCATTCATCAGAAAAGGGTGGGATATATAATACCAAATGGACTCCATACTGTGCTCTTCACAGGTAATGCCCACTCTATTCATTGTCATTCGTAACGCTCATAGTTCATAAAGTCTATCCTAAGTACACAGTTTGGATATAAATTGTAACCAAAGCTGATTGATATTTAGTGCTAAAACGAGATGCCTATTCTTTTGATTTTGATGCAGAACCCCAGCAGATACTGGTATTGTCATCAGAACCTCTTCTAAGGTCTTTTGTGCAAAGAGGTTGCTTGAAAAGCAGAGTTTTAGGGGATTGAGGCTCGTGATGTGTACTAAAATGGAAGACTCTTATTCATCATTGGCAGAGAATGATGAGCCTGAATCAATACCGGCTGCTAGGTGTCGTGTTTACAGAAGATCAAATAAAAAGGTAGCTTAACCTAAACTGTTGTTCCTTTCTAATATCATTTTTATTTGTGGATTGTATATGACGTTGGGCCTTTTTCATTTAGTACTCACTTTTTCACTTATTCTTCAATTTCAGAATGGTGTAAAGGAGGCATTATTTCACCGGTTAATGGGGCCAATCCAGCATTCCATAAAATCCATAGATTGCTTAAATTCACACAGAGTAATTACTGTACTCAACACATCTAGTTTCCAATTTGATTTTTCTGTTCCTCAAACTAGTCCTGTTTGAATACATGGGCGGGTAGGCTAACGGGTCTAAATCAGTGCGGGCCCAGATGGTTCCGGTTGGTGCAGCCCTCAAACACTGTATTTTTCTTTTTATTTGTTGAATTTTATTAATCGCTATTAATAAAATATCACATGTGATATTCTGTGATTTCCTGAATATCACAAGTGATATTCTGTGATATTCAGAATATCACAAGTGATATTCTGAGTACCACAAATGATATTCTGAATATCATAAGTGATTTTCTGTGATATTAAGAATATCACAAGTGATATTCTGAATATCACAAAATATCACTTGTGATTTTCATGTTACAAAACATTAGTTGAAAATCACTTGTGATATTCAGAATATCACAAAGTGATATTCAGAAAATCACAAGTGATAGATATTCAGAAAATAACAAGTGATATTCAGACTATCAGTTGTGATATTCAAAAACGTATAAAAACGGACGAAAACATAAGAAAACGGATGAAAATGTAAGAAAACGGACGAATACGCATGAAAACGGACGAAAGCATAAGAAAATAACAAGTGATATTCAGAATATCACAAGTGATATTCAGAAAATCACAAGTGATATTCTGAATATCACAAATATGTTCCTACCTCTTTACTGAATTTTGATAAGGCTTGTATCATTTGAGACAAGAGTTCACATTTTTCAATCTGAACAAAGAACTCGTAAACCGTTGTTTCATTGGCTGATATGAATGCATTATGACAAGTAAGAAGGTGCTTTAATGCATTATGATTCACAACATAATGGTTTGTTTATCTGCCCCTTAAGAGTTTTTTCTTCTTTTTATTTTGTTTTATGTTATTTTTATTTTTTAGTAATGTTACATTTATAAGTATTTCTGTTCCTATCCTTAGTGTTTTTTACAGTGAAATATTTTCTTGTTCTAAATTCTTATCTCTTCTCATGCAGAATGGTTATAATAAAGATAAAATTACTTCCTTGGTTCTACGTGGATGCACAAAAATAACTGCTAGCATGCTTGAAGAAGTTTTGGGCTTGCTCCCTTGTCTCTCATCTGTAGATATCAGAGGTTGCAGCCAGTTTGAAGACTTGGCTAGTAAGTTTTCGAATATCATATGGGTCAAGAGCCGTACTTCACATTCAGCAATGAGAAACAAGCAGTTGGCCAAAAGTAGCCATGTGGAGGATTCTAGTGGTCTTCGAGATTATTTTGTAAGTCTGGACAAGAGAGATGTTTTAACAAACCATTATGTTGTGAATCATAGAGTTTGTGCAATTTGACACCGAAGACAAGTCAGCCTGTCCACTTGTTATGAATCGTTCACAAGTGATATTCGAGATTATTTTCATATTGCTTATTGTGTATTTTTTTTGCTAAATACTTGTTGTTACCTACTAACATTATCAGGTATCTCCAGTGATACAAAATGACTTATTAGGTATTACCTGTGATACAAAATAACTTATTGGGTATCACCTGTGATACAAAATAACATATTAGGTATCACCTGTGATAGTTAGACTGTAGTTAGCTACTTGTTTTTGTAGATACAAAATATGAGGTATCACTTGTGATACATACAAAATTATAGGTGATACAAAATAACATATTAGGTATCACCTGTGATACAAAATAAGTAAAGCACAAATAAGAAAAACGCAAATTAAACTGAAAGCCCAAACAAATCCTGCAAGTGTATACGTTGGAACGTACTTCCGAGATGCTTCTAGTCCGTTAAGGTGTTCCCACCTGTTTCTGTCTACGACATTAAGTATCTGGTTGTACAATCGCCTCCAAATGTGCTCCCCCCATGGAAACGAATTCCATGCTTCAAGGTCTTCAACCAAACGCAGGAGTTTATCATCCACTTGTTCAGCCAACAACTGACCCATAAAAATTACCTCTAGCGCTAACAGTAGACACACACGGACTGCATCTTCATCAGATAATTTACCGAATAACTCTTCATCCTCAAGAACACCAACAAGATATAAGTTTGAAAGTCTTACCCACATTTTATTTGGAAATACCCCTGTCTTAAATTTTATATTCCCTTTACTATACAAGTCAGAACTTATATATTTTCCAAAACAAAAACCTGTTATTAGAGAAAACTCGAGACGACCAAAATGTAGACTACGACCATCCACAGTATATATGAGGGGCATGTCAAAGTGTGCATCATCTACATAACCCTGTTTTTGTAGTATATAATCTAACATATGTGGTTCATGGTCAAAAAATAAAATATCCAACCATCCTCCAAAACAGGTAGTCCTAAATAAAATCTTTCGCTTTTCATTCAGGTTTTCAGTAATTAATGAAAAGTATTTCAATTTACTCCTAACGATGACTTTGGCTTCATATTCCTTTAAGAAAAAATAATAATAATAAAGCCGGCTTAGGAAAATAATAAGAAAAGGAAGACCATAAATAACAAATACTTACACTTGCGGCAACAAAGTATGCAAATGTTGAGCCTAGAATAGAGTCTAAGTAACATGACTTGTCTTGACGGCGATAATGAAGGAGTGTGGATTGTCATGAATCATACACACTATATCATTATCGCAATCAAAACGTCTCAATTATAAGGGCAGATCAATCTAAAGTCGTACATGGGTTCCATTGCTTTGTTTTTGGACACCGTCTTATACCGGTTGTGTCTTTGATCTTGATAACTAGCTTTGGCCCACAAGTACAAGGGTGGTCACCCTAAAAAAATTTTTAGGGCATTTAGAGAATTTTCCCTTTTAAGAATGTATTTTGATTGTACGGACAAAAGTCTTATTCAAGGTACAAGGGTGGTCACCCTAAATGCCCCAAAATTTATTTTACGGTGAGCACACCTGTACCTGTGGGCCAAAGCTGGTTATCAAGATCAAACACACAACGAGTTTAAGACGGGTTCCAAATTAAGCAATAGAACCCATCTACAACGTTAGATAGATCTTCCCTAATAATTGAGGTTGCGCAATCAGAATTTATTAATTCTAGTTCTATGTTTGATATTGCTCACTTATATGTGGTGAATATACATATTAATTATGTATATTCTACGACGGTAGAGAGAGCACGGTGACACTTACGCACAGTATATAACTCGCAAAGCAGCCATCATCTGTCAGACTTAGGCACAATATACAAGCCAGCTGAACACTATGTAACAACAAGTACGTAACAATAAAAAAGTATATAACCAAATAATAAGAAAGGGCAGTCCTTATGGACCACATAAATCATAATATATGACAGCTTGAGCCTTAAGACCGGAAAAAACCTAATACAACCAAGATGATAAATCAAAACCATTTTAATAAGAAGCAATTTAAGCTTGTGCATATTAAGTACCAATTATAGGTTTATTCTACTACGATTATAGACAAAGATGCTCAACATCTTCTTGCCAATCATGGTCCATTGGGACGAGCTAATGCTGCGGATCATTGTCGACAACGAAAGCCAGCCACAATGGAACATGATTGACTTGAAGAAATCTACCAACTTCGTATACAATTGCGGTGAAATTCGGATGGTGAATATAATGAATGTTTATTCAAATTTCAACATATATTTTCATTAACCAACGAAAAAACTAAATTAGCTAGGTACGTAATGTCTTAAAGAAGCTTATATGCAAATATCATATGTCATAAAGCCATAACACGTAATATGAAACCGAGTTCTCAATCCTCATTACAAGAAAGGAGTCTTCCCCAATTGGAGAATCAAAAGGCTCCCACTAGGTTTTCGAGCTAGGTACCTAATGGACCACATACATCATAATAAATGACAGCGTGAGCCTTAAGACCGGAAATAGCAACTTTAAACTATATTCAAGGTACACTAACTGTTAGTGGAAAATTAAAGTTCACAAAATTTTGCAAAAGAATTTACAAGATTGTGTGTACCGCCGATGCACTAAGTCTTCGCGAGATCACAAGCTGTCAAAACAGTTGCCCGTGTAGTTTGAACCTGATCGGAAGTACAGACTACCTCCGCCGTGTCTTAATCACAAGCAGGATGAATAATCTGAGGCCCGATATCTGAGCCCAACTCTACAGGGTTAGGTAAACTGACTATCTATGGTTCAAGGTCGCCCAGAATCACCCCTTGATCCGTTTACCCTAGTTGTTTCCCATAGAATAGCCGATTACCACCGTGGTGATACAACACTTAGATCCATCGCAAAGACAAAAGCAAAGGTTTCCAACGCTCGCACTTGAAAATTGTTTTGTAAAATTGTGTGAAGTTTGATTTTCCAAAAACACATTGGTCACACTTAGGCAGATTAACAGTTAGTGCCACAATTTACAACTCCCATAACAGCCATCATTTGTCACACTTAGGCACCATATACAAGCCATCTAACAATATATAACATGACATACAATAAATACAGACATCTTTAGGATAACCTAAAGACTGATAAGCTGAAAATAAGCTATCTAGGACTTGAAATAAGCTAATGCATACTGACATCACTCTAAATAAGGCAAATGAAAATAAATAAGCAATCCACAAAGACCAATAAGCACTGAGATCATCAAATAAGCAATATGAGGTCTGCTGATATGCTATGGTGCAGGGGAAAAATGGGTGATTTCAAGCTTCTAAAAAGCTACTAAAAGCTGATTTAGAAATGTAACAAAAATATGTATCAACTAGATTAGCAGCCCAATAATTATGTGCAAATTTTTATAACTAGTTTAAGCTTCTGATAAATGGAAAACATAAGCTAAAAAAAAGAAAGTAAGTTGATGCAGTCTGTGTAAGCAGATTTTTATCTAATATGGCCAAAACTACACAAAACTCTAAACCAATCTTTTACAAGTCACTTAACATACTACATTAAACATACAAATTCCGAAAGAGAGGCAAAAGAAGCTTATTGCTAGAATAAGCTCATTTCATCAAATTTTACCCTAGGCTTTTCTCAGAATGCTTAACAGGTTATATGCAAATATCATATGTCATAAAGCCATAACACGTAATATGAAACCGAGTTCTCAATCCTCATTACAAGGAAGGAGTCTTCCCCAATTGGAGAATCAAAAGGCTCCCACTAGGTTTTCGAGCTAGGTACCTAATGGACCACATACATCATAATAAATGACAGCGTGAGCCTTAAGACCGGAAATAGAAACTTTAAACTATATTCAAGGTACACTAACTGTTAGTGGAAAATTAAAGTTTACAAAATTTTGCAAAAGAATCTACAAGATTGTGTGTACCGCCGATGCACTAAGTCTTCGCAAGATCACAAGCTGTCAAAACAGTTGCTCGTGTAGTTTGAACCTGATCTGGAGTACAGACTACCTCCGCCGTGTCTTAATCACAAGCAGGATGAATAATCTGAGGCCCGATATCTGAGCCCAACTCTACAGGGTTAAGTAAACCGACTATCTATGGTTCAAGGTCGCCCGGAATCACCCCTTGATCCGTTTACCCTAGTTGTTTCCCATAGAATAGCCGATTACCACCGTGGTGATACAACACTTAGATCCATCGCAAAGACAAAAGCAAAGGTTTCCAACGCTCGCACTTGAAAATTGTTTTGTAAAATTGTGTGAAGTTTGATTTTGCAAAAACACATTGGTCACACTTAGGCAGATTAACAGTTAGTGCCACAATTTACAACTCCCATAACAGCCATCATTTGTCACACTTAGGCACCATATACAAGCCATCTAACAATATATAACATGACATACAATAAATACAGACAGCTTTAGGATAACCTAAAGACTGATAAGCTGAAAATAAGCTATCTAGGACTTGAAATAAGCTAATGCATACTGACATCACTCTAAATAAGGCAAATGAAAACAAATAAGCAATCCACAAAGACCAATAAGCACTGAGATCATCAAATAAGCAATATGAGGTCTACTGATATCGCTATGGTGCAGGGGAAAAATGGGTGATTTCATGCTTCTAAAAAGCTACTAAAAGCTAATTTAGAAATTTAACAAAAATATGTATCAACTAGATTAGCAGCCCAATAATTATTGTACCAATTTTTATAACTAGTTTAAGCTTCTGATAAATGGAAAACATAACATAAAAAAAGAAAGTAAGCTGATCCAGTCTATGTAAGCAGATTTTTACATAATATGGCCAAAACTACACAAAAATCTAAACCAATCTTTTACAAGTCACTTAACATACTACATTAAACATACAAATTCCGAAAGAGAGGCAAAAGAAGCTTATTGCTAGAATAAGCTCATTTCATCAGATTTTACCCTAGGCTTTTCTCAGAATGCTTAACAGGTTATATGCAAATATCATATGTCATAAAGCCATAACACGTAATATGAAACCGAGTTCTCAATCCTCATTACAAGGAAGGAGTCTTCCCCAATTGGAGAATCAAAAGGCTCCCACTAGGTTTTCGAGCTAGGTACCTAATGGACCACATACATCATAATAAATGACAGCGTGAGCCTTAAGACCGGAAATAGCAACTTTAAACTATATTCAAGGTACACTAACTATTAGTGGAAAATTAAAGTTCACAAAATTTTGCAAAAGAATTTACAAGATTGTGTGTACCGCCGATGCACTAAGTCTTCGCGAGATCACAAGCTGTCAAAACAGTTGCCCGTGTAGTTTGAACCTGATCGGGAGTACAGACTACCTCCGCCGTGTCTTAATCACAAGCAGGATGAATAATCTGAGGCCCGATATCTGAGCCCAACTCTACAGGGTTAAGTAAACCGACTATCTATGGTTCAAGGTCGCCCGGAATCACCCCTTGATCCGTTTACCCTAGTTGTTTCCCATAGAATAGCCGATTACCACCGTGGTGATACAACACTTAGATCCATCGCAAAGACAAAAGCAAAGGTTTCCAACGCTCGCACTTGAAAATTGTTTTGTAAAATTGTGTGAAGTTTGATTTTCCAAAAACACATTGGTCACACTTAGGCAGATTAACAGTTAGTGCCACAATTTACAACTCCCATAACAGCCATCATTTGTCACACTTAGGCACCATATACAAGCCATCTAACAATATATAACATGACATACAATAAATGGAAAACATAAGCTAAAAAAAAAAAAGTAAGCTGATGCAGTCTGTGTAAGCAGATTTTTATCTAATATGGCCAAAACTACACAAAACTCTAAACCAATCTTTTACAAGTCACTTAACATACTACATTAAACATACAAATTCCGAAAGAGAGGCAAAAGAAGCTTATTGCTAGAATAAGCTCATTTCATCAGATTTTACCCTAGGCTTTTCTCAGAATGCTTAACAGGTTATATGCAAATATCATATGTCATAAAGCCATAACACGTAATATGAAACCGAGTTCTCAATCCTCATTACAAGGAAGGAGTCTTCCCCAATTGGAGAATCAAAAGGCTCCCACTAGGTTTTCGAGCTAGGTACCTAATGGACCACATACATCATAATAAATGACAGCGTGAGCCTTAAGACCAGAAATAGCAACTTTAAACTATATTCAAGGTACACTAACTGTTAGTGAAAAATTAAAGTTCATAAAATTTTGCAAAAGAATTTACAAGATTGTGTGTACCGCCGATGCACTAAGTCTTCGCGAGATCACAAGCTGTCAAAACAGTTGCCCGTGTAGTTTGAACCTGATCGGGAGTACAGACTACCTCCGCCGTGTCTTAATCACAGGCAGGATGAATAATCTGAGGCCCGATATCTGAGCCCAACTCTACAGGGTTAAGTAAACCGACTATCTATGGTTCAAGGTCGCCCGAAATCACCCCTTGATCCGTTTACCCTAGTTGTTTCCCATAGAATAGCCGATTACCACCGTGGTGATACAACACTTAAATCCATCGCAAAGACTAAATCAAAGGTTTCCAATGCTCGCACTTGAAAATTGTTTTGTAAAATTGTGTGAAGTTTGATTTTCCAAAAACACATTGGTCACACTTAGGCAGATTAACAGTTAGTGCCACAATTTACAACTCCCATAACAGCCATCATTTGTCACACTTAGGCACCATATACAAGCCATCTAACAATATATCACATGACATACAATAAATACAGACAGCTTTAGGATAACCTAAAGACTGATAAGCTGAAAATAACCTATCTAGGACTTGAAATAAGCTAATGCATACTGACATCACTCTAAATAAGCCAAATGAAAACAAATAAGCAATCCACAAACACCAACAAGCACTGAGAAAAGGCATTATTTTCATACCACTTTTTGAAAAAAGTTTTTTTCAAATACTATTTTGGTAATTAACCCTTTTATCTTTAACGGGTCAAACATGTAAAAATGAAAAGAGTGGCTCAAAAGGAAGGTTGTCGAAGGTATATATATTATTCCAGTCTGATGTGTTTTAACCCATAATATATTGAACAGATCTGGCTATTTTGCTACTTCTTGTGAGCATGACATAATATTGCAAAACGATGCATTTTCTGTAGGTACTTACCGAGAGTACGGGATGACAATCTGTGATACTAGGCACCGAAAGATGAACATTTATTGGTTTCTTTTCCTGTTCACCATAAGCAAATTCGGCAAGGTTCAACGATCCGGTTGCAACAACATGATCCCGTCTTTTTGGTCCTTGGTTTGAGCCCTGAACAACAAAAACATGATCCAGAAATCTTTAAACAACTATGGAATTAAAAAGGTCATACTTATAAACTAACATCTATTTAAGCGCTGAACAACAAAAACTAATTAATGTCATTTTCATCATTCTGTATGTTTTTTTTTTTTTTTACTAGATTCCTAGAATTGGTATAAAAAAGTACGGGTATATCGTTAGTCTCGGACAGATGATCATTTATTGCTATGATCAGCCAAAAAAAAACATAAAACAAAACACTAACAAAATCATATCATAACTTACATTAAACACCTTGAATCCAACATCCCATTGGCAATATTCTTCATCACTAACACCAACCTTTCAGAAATCACAAACATGATCAAACTCTTCATTCCATACAACAACACCATCATCATTAACCAATCCACCTTTTGTCATATCCCTCTTCACATTCCCTCGTTTAAAACTAATCCGGTTACTCGGTCCTTTCCACTTAACTTCATCAACACTCAAGCTCCAACCATCTTGACCACTTTTCGACAAGTTTTGGACATGGTGTATGATGACCTTTGCTTGGAACTTAGTTGATGAAAGTGGTGGCCATGGTACCCACTTCATCATGTTAACAACCATTATGGTTTAAGGTTGTTAATGTCTTTTAATGTTGTTGTGTGTTTGAAGTTATTAGCGAACAAATATGTCATGCCCATTTTTACTAATTGTTACACAAGCAAGTACCTATACTTATTTTAAGAATAAGAGTAAACTACATAAATTGTTTTCACTTTTGATCCCGCTTATGCTTATCTGACCTTAGAGTATAAATGGACGTAAGACCAAAAGTGAAATAAACCAATAATATACGACTGCTATTTTCACCAAGCAATGTATACGTGCGATATTAGAATATTTCTTATATCAGTTAAAAATAAGAAAAAAGATATTTAGCATTACACAATATTTCCTTTTGCAAACCACTTCATTTACGTCCGGATCAACGTTATGTACACTGGCAGCAAATCGTGTAATTCCTTTGCAATTTAACCAATCTTGTGCGTATGCTTTCCTACACACATAGATTGCCAAAGCATGTGCCCACACATATTGATCGAATTGAATCATGACTAGTCTGATAAGTAAGTTAAGTATTAGCCAAATATGTTAAAGGTTTATTGAATGGCCTATATTTTTGTCCAACCAAAAAGGCCACTTTGCACGAACCACACAAGATGTAGCACTAGTCATTGGCTTGACCATATTTACGAAAAGACTACTTTTTCATTCTTGTGGTCACTATCATTTTCTTTTGTTTATTTGCCCAAGCAATGCTATCAAGCAATGTGAATTGGTTACACAAATACGAGTTATCTATTATATCAATTGCTTTGGATTGCTTATTTTTTATGCTTATGCTTTTTAGAAATAGAATCATGTGATTCAAACAACTCCCGTTTATTTGCTTATTCTAGGGGAAAAAAAACTGTTTTGCGAAAGCAGATAAGAAACTGCTTTTTTTTACTTGCTTTTTCTCATTACAGTAATAATTACATTAAGTTCTTTACACTATTAACTTATTTTACCTATCGATTAATTCTTTCCCTGTAAACTTTAAAGTATTCTAATCCAATGTTTGTAAAGATTTTACCACGAATAGTTTTCCATATTGTTTTTTCTTCAACTAATTCTTACGTTGTTTATGTTTGTATCAGATACTTGATGATATCTTGCTCCATGTAAGGAGAGCGGCATTTGTTATTATATACCCGATTTTTTATCTGAAAAAATTGTTGCAATCGTGCACCCTTAAAGGTCAAAAAGTGACTCTCAATCACTTATCGTTAAGGAATGTCAGTAAATGAACTTTTTGTAATTTGGAACGCTAGATCAACAACACTTATAAGTATGCATTTGATAAGACACAACAAGAATGAAAAAAGACACTTATACACATCATATAATAGATAGTTTATGTATGAGTGAAGTATAATATAAAATTTCTCAAGATTTATGCCGATGATGTTGCACATTGTGTTATATTTTTTTTTTTAAATCATATTATCGCTACTTTTATTTCACATTATATCAGACATTATGTCATTATATTGTTAATTTAAATTCTATTGAACATTATGTCATTCTACTATAAACTATAATGTCATTACTTTTATTTCAAATGATCTAAAATTAACCTATACTATATATAAAGAGAAAACACATTTGTTTATAGATTAATAAATTAAAAATTGAGTAACGTTGTTAGACTAAAATACACTTACTTATAAAAGAGAATACAATTTATTAAATATATAAATACCTAGTTACAATTTGAAGCACTAATTTTTTTCACTCTCCACACACACACACATATATATATATACATATATATATATACACTAGCAGGGTACCCGCGCGTTGCGGCGGCGGGTACCCTGAAATAAATTTTTTCGGTGAATCATGTATTTTAGTTTATTATGTTCTTTTTGACAATAAATTTACGGATATCAAGAATTTCGTATAGCCCGTGCCCGTTCGGGCTCGAACCCGTTGGCCCGTGCATGTTCGGGCTCGAGCCCGTTTGACCCGCGCCCATTCGGGCTCAAGCCCATTTGGCCCGTTGCTCGTTCGGGCTTGAATATTTGTATAACGTGCTTTATTATTTGTATTAGTGAAATTTAATGCAGGAATTGTGTTTAATTTGGTTGTACAAAATGCTTGATAATTTGTATTTCTTATGTAAGGGGTGTTTTAATAACTGTATTAATTGTATTTATTGACCAGTTAATTAATTGACTACATTAAATAGCATTAATGTCGTGTTTTGTTGTACAATATGCTTCTTGTCTTGTACGTCTGAAAATTATGTGCATTAAAGTGTTGTATACTATGTTTCTTTTCTTGTAAGAAGTAGTCATTATAGTCATTAATAACATTTACCACTTTAATAGCATTAATGTTGTAAGTCTGAAAATAAGTCTGAAAATTACACCATGCTTATTTTGTTGTACACTATGCTTATTTTATTGTAAATATGAAAATTGTGTGCATTAAAGTGTTGTAAACCATGCTTAATTTCTTGTAAGTCTTAAAATTTTGGAGAGAGAGTGCTTCCTCCATTATATATATATATATATATATATATTATATATATATATATATATATATATATATATATATATATATATATATAAAGAAAATTTGCACACAAATTGACACTACTATTTATCGTTGCCGCTATGCGCGGATAATTGTCTATCTTTCTTAATACAAATTGCAATAGCATAAGCGAATTCATACACGAAGTACCAAAATTTTATGCTAAAGCACAAAAAAATTAAAATAAAAAATAGCAATCCCAATCACCCCAAGTGGCTAAGATTAGTGTCTTCTATGTTATCTTCATGCGTTTCATTTGTGAATACGAAACACGCATTTATGTACATAGTGGATCTCTAAATAACACATAAGAATCCCATTGTGTTTTATACTTTCTAATTGTATATGTATGATTTAATGTCCTCTTCCCTAAAGTTATTTTTTAGGCACAAGGTGCAGTGAGCAGTCTTGCCTCTTCATTTGGGGCCCATGGGTGTCACATCACTTTAACAAACATCCACAACTAACCTCCTCACTAGCAATTAACTACAACTTACTCATTCGTGCCCCACCATTTACAACTTTATTTTTTTATTCAAATATCAAAATAAACTAAATTCATTTTATTAAACTAAATTCAAATACAATACAACATAATAAAAAGCATACGAAACAACGATAAAAAAAAAAAATTAAAAAAAAAAAAAAAAAAAAAAAACGATATGGGAAATAACGATACGGAAAAAAAAACAACACGGGAAATAACGATACAGAAACAAATAAAAACCAAACTTAATCCTCGTCGTTGTTGAGTTGATATTTTCTCATGATTTGTTGTTGTCTCCGACGAATAATAGCGGCTTTTTCTGGCGCCGTCCGGTCAGGATCAATCATGAGAAACTTCATCTCCTGCATCTCTAACGTCTTCAGTTCC
This sequence comes from Artemisia tridentata subsp. tridentata, assembly GCA_021014915.2. NCBI lineage: Eukaryota > Viridiplantae > Streptophyta > Magnoliopsida > Asterales > Asteraceae > Artemisia > Artemisia tridentata. The sequence goes on along the minus strand of CP139509.1, from coordinate 520,513,064 downwards.
TTCTGTCTTCTAGCCTCGTAAACGGCCATTTGAAAATCGGCTTTTGTGAATATTTTTCGGACAAGGTTCCCGAAAAAGTACTCGTTTGGCTCCCACCGGAGCTCGACGCATCCGTCGACTTTTGTTTCTTTCCAGCTCGGCTTTTTCTGCCGCCGTCTCTTTCGGGTCGAGGTCATTTGTCAGGGCCGAATATATCCTCGAGACATGTAATGTCGATCGGGTCCTCGGCATCCCATTTTGGGTAATTTTTCAAGACCTCCCAAACGTGAGCATACATGAAACTCTTCGAACCAAAGCGTTGTTCGAAGTTCATCTTCTCATTTTTGAGGTGATCAGCATCATTTTCACAACTTCGACGCTGCAAATGCTTATAAACAGCGTTGATTTTTGACAATCCCCATTAATCCTCGACCATTTACCCGTACACATATTTTTGGTACGAGGGTCACAGTCAGTCTGCTCGTTGAACACCTCCACAATTTGGTTCCAAAAGTACTCTTCGGAACGGTCATTTCCCATTTCTTCGTTTTGGGAAATTTCTATCCAAATTTCCGCAAGTAACCGTTCTTCATCCTTGGACCACTTCCTGTTAACACGCGTACCCACTGCTTCAATGTCATCGTCATCGTCCGCGTCCAAATCCACGGCTTTTTTATTTTTTATTTTCTTGCCATGGTTTTTTCCCCTCTACTTTTGACCGGTTAACGTGGTGCTTGTGGTACTTTGAATTGTGAACCCGATGGTTGTGATTCAAATTGTGGTTGAGATTGAGGAAATGATGAAGGTTGTGACGGGTTATAAAACTGAGGTGCCGGAAATCGTTGTTGGGTTTGATTTGCGAATCCTTGTTGAAACGCATATTGTTGATTAAGGTAAATCGCCTCCGGGGTCAATTGAGTACCATATGGTGCCGACGAGTTTGAATTTTGCGACGAGGGGGTAGACGGGTTTGACGAACCCCCGTATTGTTGTGAAAATTGTTGTGGGTTTGTCGCTAGGAGGTTCGTGTAATATCCACCTTCGTTTGGGTTTTGAGACACCATTTTTTTATTTTTTTTTTTTTTTTTTTTTTTTTTTTTTTTTTTTTTTGGAATTGAGATATAGAATGAATTGTTGGTTGATTTGTATGTGTGAAATATATGTGAAATTGTTTGGTTTATATAGGAAGTTTGTATGTGTGAAATATGTGTGTGAAATATATGTGAAATTGTTGGTTGATTTGTATGTGTGAAATATATGTGAAATTGTTTCATAAATCATTAAGCCCGATCACGTGAAATTGTTGTGTGTCCTCGATGTACACATTTCTCTCCCCTAATGGTTACGATTTATCGGAATCAGCATAATGATGTGTACGTGAAGCATTAACTGGAAGCACTTTATCATTAATCATATCAGCCCGTGAGAAGATGTCAATAAACCCAATCTACTAACACTACCATTTAAATTGTCTAACTCTTTACCAACCCCCTGTATCAAAAACATCGGCTATCTTTAGTAACCACATCAGAGGAAAACCCAATATGACGAACTTGAGAGTGAAGTAAAATCCCTCAGATTTGTGACTTAAGCTTGTACTATCCTGTGACTAAGAACGTTTATACCTTATACCCTTAACAAAAGTATTAGTACAAAACCTCTTGACATATCTTCAACTACGTGAGACACTGAGCACTACAACGTAACTCCTTAAAGTGATAATTACTTTGTGAGTATAGAGAGAAAGAATCACAAAAGTAACTAGATATCCAAGTCTTCGTCAGCATTAACATATGCCCAAACAAGTCATACTCGCGGGAGGGAAGAAAGAAAGAAGATGAAATAAGTGCACGCGTCCGTAAAACGTTACTTCAAACCCAAATAATTAATATCGAATTATCCCCGTAGTCACAATTGATATTCATTGAAAACTTTAGCCGTGTAATATGTATCCTCGTGAAAATTTGTAATACCAAAAATACCACTCAATATACCACAATGTATTAAAAATACATTGGGTAAATGATTCATGTCAATCCCATTGTTCAGTCCAGCCCAACATTTGGATCATAAAGCCCAAAGAAAATACAACTAATCCAGTCCAATTTAAAAAACATAATCAGTTATAACCCTAATATTTAGGACTATAAAAGACTAACATAATACACCTCAACCCTAATATCTCTCATCTTTTATCCCCCCCCCCCATCTAACTTTGTCTCCCATCAAATGTCATCTTATTCATCAAAATCAATAAACATCAGTCGATCTCATCATCAATCAAAGGTTAAAACTGACTATCAAATCTATCATCAACAACAACTAATGTACTCCGTACCTTTACCTTGATGTCTTTGTTTGTAGTATAATCCGAATCAAGAAACCTTTAAAGGCTTCAAGATCCTTGAATGGTCTCAGGTAGGTGTTAATTATAATGTTTTGATATTTATGTTTTACTTATTTGCTGTGAATTTGAACGAACGAAGAAAAGAGGATAACATTGTTGTTATCAATCTTTTCTTTTTTGTGTCGGATATAATTGAAGCTAGGCTTCAAAAATTAGATCAATGATGAATCTTTCGTTGTTTGACCTTCAAAGGTCTGATATAACATTGAAAATTACGAAAGGTGACTGAGATCTTGTAATAATAACTTTGTAAGTTCGAGTCTTGATGATTGATTGTGAGTATTGAAGAGTGAAGTGAGGGTAATGGTTGTGCCTAGTTAGGATTTGATGTTATAGGATTTTTTTCTTTTGTTGGACTGGGGATGGATTCGAACTGAGTCTGTGGTAGTTGGTTATTTTGTGGTCGTGGTCTATTCATCTGCTTCATCTATATTCTTTTCTTTTGGTTGAATTTCGATAAGGAAACCATAGACCCAATTCCTATGGGTTTAACCATTTGACCCAATTTCGATAGGTTTGACCATTTGACCTAATTTCGATAGGTTTGACCATTTGACCCAATTTCGATAAGTCACAATTTTGATAACCCCGTTTTTATAGAAATTGGACCACAATTTCGATAACCACGTTTTTATAGAAATTGGACCACAATTTCGATAACCCCATTTTTATAGAAATTGGACCACAATTTCGATAAACCCATTCTTATAGAAATTCTACCACAATTTCGATAAACCCATTTTTATAGAATTCGACCACAATTTCGATAGACAAGGGTTTGTCGAAATTGCTTATACAAGCAATTTCGATAAAAACTTTCCGATGACTTTTCCGGCCAAAAATTCCGACCATCTTATCCAGACCATGTATCTGACCACGTTTTCCGACCAGTTCTGACCATCTTTACAGGACCAGTATTCCGACCATGAATTGACCAGAATAAATGACCACTAGTTTCACAGGTTTAAGGACAAACCAATTCTGAACATAAAACTCAACCAGTTCTTGAAAACCAGTGAATAAAAGAATAGAGTTTGACCATTATAAGATACATAAAAGACTTGTAATAGAACTGTTTACCAGAAGACTTGAAAAAAAAAATTCCGATGACCAGAAAAAAAAATTTCGATGACAAAAACATGATAAAACAGCCTAAAACAAAGTATTCGAACCAACATAAATCAATAAAATACACAACCTGGCTCGTTATACCAATTGTAGGATCAATAACATATATTGATTTATGTGATTCGGGGGGTCGGATAAGCTCAAAGTAAAGGTTAAACATGGTAATATTAGATTAAAGAATTGAGAAGGTGTGTGTGTATTCTAGAGAGAAGGAGGAGAAACATACACACACGTTATGTTACAAATGAGACATTCCAACCTTCCTTGTTGAGACAAGGAAGGTATTTATACAAGAATACAAGCCTAACTTAGCAATATTGACGAAACTAGACCCTGTACATAGAAAGAAATGCAATTCCCGATGTAACACCCCATCCCGACAAGGGTAAAGATGTCACGCAAATGGTTTCATATCAGATCTAACAAAGCATACATTCAAAAGTAATACAAGATTCTCAAAGGTTACAAATGAAATACTGAAATTACAAGGTTACAAAAGCGAAACCAATTTCTAACAATAGAATAACTTCTAATCATCTCTAGGCCAAAACTATCAAGTCTTCTACGTCCAAAGTCTCTTCACTCATACCCATCTTCCAACTAAAACCTGCCGCACACGAAAAGAAAACGTGCGGCTGAGCTTACAAAGCTCAGTGAACAGATACATAATACAAGCAAAGATAACGAAACAGACTGTAGTGAAGTACTGGAAATATCATAAGGTATAATCAAAGCAAAAGAGCAAAAGAGTAATAAAGGAAATATAGGATAGTCATCTACCACGAGCCCATAAACTCAAAGTCATAATCTCAACATCATAGTCTCAAAGTCATAATTTCACAATCAGAGGGAATACCTCTCAGGCAACCAGATAATATGAGGGGTGTCCTCATGTATCAAAAGGGTGGAGTAGCTAGCTCCCATAAATGTGAAAGGCATGTATTGCACACAGTACCAGTCACCTCAAAGTCAATACTCAAAGTCATAGTTAAATCCACTAAACATACAAATCTAGGATTGCAACCCATACGCCCCCAAACTCAAAGTCATCTCAAAATCATAGTAGCCATGGCAGATAATCATAAAAGGGACGGTGTGAGAAATCACTCCCCCACACGGGAGTCATGCCAGTGGTGCATCACAGACATGGCCAGGTTACCTTCCTGGCTAGGTAACATAAAATGGCTCGGGTATCAAACTAAGAGTCAGGTCTCAATGTCATATCAAAGTGCATCTCAAGGTCATAATCAGAAGGTATATCTCAAAAGGTTCATGTCAAAAGGTTCATGGCAAAGGTTTAAATCATAGCTCAACATCAATGCATAGGTGAAAAGACACCCTTACTAAAAAGGGTAGAGTATCCGTACCTTATGACGAAAGCACAAACAGAAACAAAGCACAGAAATAAGGGAATAGCTCAAAGTCTCTCCTTCTTCACACCTAAAGGAGTAGAAGGGGATTACAATTCATTCTTAATTAACTGTCTTTCCATTTTAAGTAACTTTCCATTTAAAGTAACTTTCCATTTTTAGTAGGTTTCCATAATTAGTAAGTTTCCACTTTTAGAAAGTTTCTATTTTTAGAAAGTTGGAGTAACATAACTTAGTCAAATCATTATTAATGGAATTAAGGTATCTTTTATCATATTTACACATTTGGTCCTTAGGGTTTCACAATTTACATTTTATACCCTTATATTCCAAAAGTTACACTTTAAACCTCCAAGTATTCATAGTTACACATTAAACCCTTAATTTATCCATTTTACGCAATGATCACTTATTTTATCATATTATTACGAATGTATCCTCAAGAATTCATAATTTACACATTAAGTCTGTTAGGAATATGAATATTCAGCTGAAGACTCGGTCACCCCGAGTAGTTATTAGTACATCATAGCTCATAGGATTATCAGTAATATTAGTAGTAGCTTAGTTAGTATTATTAGTATTGTGGAGTGGGTCGGGTCTTTACCCTCTGTCAGCTCACTCTACAGCCCGCTAGGGGCATAATATATTGTAAGTATAAATACCCCTTCCCACACATGGGAAGGGTTGGAACTTCACATTACCTTAAGCTAATACACATAGTTTTCTCTCTCTAGAAGTTCCCATCACTTTCTCTCTCTAGTTCTTTGTCTAATCGATCCAAACTAAGCCTCAATCTAGTGTTTCTTGTATTGTGAATACCCTACAATTGGTATCAAGAGCCATGGTTAGGTCCATGAGAGTTGGTATTCACGGATTTGTGTAGTTTTTGAGGTGTTTTGGTTCGATTTGAAAAGTTACTAATATTTCATTTTGTGCTTTGTTTAGTGATTAGAAGTTGTTATACCTTGTACTTTCTAGCTTAAGAATAGTATTAGAGTGATATTTGGTGCTTGGATTCACAGATCTAAGTATCGTGTAGTGATTTTGGGGTAATTCGTGGGTATTTGTGGTTGTGTTCTTCGCAGCGGTTTGTGTCCTTGGGACATATTCTTGGACTCGGTTTGTGTCAATCAGAAGTAACGGTTTGTCTTATTACTTGTTTAGGCAAAAAGACAAAAGGCAGTGAAAGCGACGTGCCTGGGAGTTTGTGTCTACTCGGTTTGTCCCTGCAGCGTGTACTCGATTTGTCCCTCCAGCGTGTACTCGGTTTGTGTAGACTCGGTTTGTCTCTGAAAAGTCTACTCGGTTTGTGTCTACTCGGTTTGTTTCTCCAGTGTGTACTCGGTTTGTGTAGATTCGGTTTGTCTCTGAGGAATTTACTCGGTTTGTGTAGACTCGGTTTGACTCTAAGGAGTTTACTCAGTTTGTGCCTACTCGGTTTGTCCCTCCAGCGTGTACTCGGTTTGTGTAGACTCGGTTTGTCTCTGAGGAATTTACTCGGTTTGTGCCTACTCGATTTGTCCCTCCAGCGTGCACTCGGTTTGTGTAGACTCGGTTTGTCTCTGAGGAATTTACTCGGTTTGTGTAGACTCGGTTTGTCTCTGAGGAATTTACTCGGTTTGTGTCTACTCGGTTTGTCTCTGCAGTGTGTACTCGGTTTGTATCCTCAAGAGTGCTATTTGTCTAGGCGGTTTGTGTCTTGGTGATTTTAGAAATTCCCGCGAAAGATTCGATTTCTCGGTTAAATCACAAGATCAGTAAAATCCCGTAGTTACTATGGCTACCACATCTAACACATCATCAGAAGATATTCAAGCAGCAGGATCTGACACTCGTCCACCTATGTTAGATAGGACGGATTATGAGTCTTGGGCACAACGGATAAGACTTTACTGCTTGGGAAAAGATAATGGAGTTAACATTCTTAAGTCTATTGACGATGGACCATATCAGATGGGTACCACCAGGGATGTTGTTACAACTGGTGAAGATGGGACTGTGACTTGGGGCATAGACAGACCTAGAAACTACAATGATCTTAATGAAGAAGAAAAGAAGAGGTATGATGCCGACATTAGAGCCTCAAACATAGTCATTCAAGGTCTTCCAAAGGATGTATACAAGCTCATCAATTTCAACACTGAAGCCAAGGCTGTGTGGGACAACGTTAAAATGTTGTTGGCAGGGTCAGAACTCACAAAAGAAGATCGGGAGTCACAGCTGTATGATGAGTTCGAGCATTTCAAAATGAACCCAGGAGAGAATATCACAGACTACTATGTGAGATTTCATAAGTTGGTGAATGATATGAGGATGATCAGAATGACTATGCCCAATATCCAACTTAACTCAAAGTTTGTGAACAACATGACTCCTGAATGGGACAGATTTGTGACTGCTGTCAAACTCAACAAAGGTTTAAGGGATACCAACTATGAACAGCTGTATGCTTACCTACAACAACATGAGAAGCATGCGGTTTACGATCGGGTGCTGAGAGAAAAGTTTAATCCTTCAACTACAAATGATCCACTGGCGTTCATGACAAATGTTCAACCAACAATCCAATCATCCTCCAACCCAAGCTATCATCAACTTCACTCACAAGTACCTGCTATGAGTTCTCAACTTGACTCAGGCTACTTTCAGACCGACAAAATGATTGACAATCTCACCAATCAAGTATCATTACTGGTTCAACAGTTTCAAGCATCACTCCCTCAGACCAACAATCAATTAAGGAATTCATCCAACCCACGCAATCTAGCAATGGTGGAGGATGGGAAAATTGTGGTTCAGAATGTGCAAGGGAGAGCTGGTAGAAACATGGGTCGAGGTTATGTGCAGAATAGAGCAGGGAATGCCAATCAGGGGCTAGGGAAACAGATCAAGTGCTATAATTGTGGGGGGCTCGGACACATTGCTAGAAACTGCAATCAACCTAAACGTCCTCAGAACTCAGATTACTTCAAAGACAAGATGCTGTTAATGCAAGCTCAAGAGAATGGAGCTGTATTGGATGAGGAAGAGTTATTGTTCTTGGCAGGAGATGGAGGAAATACTTTTGATGAAGATGTGGATGAGAAACCTGTTCAGGATCTAGCACTTAATGATCCTAACATCTTCAAGGCAGATGACTGTGATGCATATGACTCTGATGTAGATGATGAACCTACGGCTCAAACAATCTTCATGGCTAACTTGTCTTCCATGGTCTTATCTCCCCGTCAAGCTGGTCCTTCTAATGCATCCGTGATATCTGAGGTACTAAAAATTTATGACACATATAATATTGTCGAGGGACAAAAGAATCCCGAAGAAGTACATCAGGCAAATGTTTCAGAATCAAGTAATGTTGACATGGAAAATAGCAATATTATTTCATATGAACAGTATTTGAATCACAACAACTCGCCTGATGTACCAAATGGTGAATCTTTTGTCAATAAAGATGTTTGTGTTAGGAGGAATGTATGTGCCTTAGATAATGCGGATAATATAGATAATGCATGCGAGTGCCATGAGAACAAATTGCCTGTCCCTGATGATAACTTGATCACTAAACTAAACATCTATAAAGAACAAGTGGCTATATATGAACAGCGTGCTAAGTTTGAGCTTAATGATCGTGAGCAGAAATTAGCAGGTCAAATGAGTACACTTATTAAAGAGTCTAGAGTGAGAGAAGAAACATTAAAATTAGAGTTGAGTTCTTTGAAAAGTCAGCTAGAACAGTCTGTCAAACAGAAACAGGAAGCGTAAAAGTGTGTTACTACACTTAAGCAAGAATTCAAACAAAAGGAAACAACTCTTTTAAATGATTTCTCTAGACTCAAGACGTTAAAAAATAAGCTTGAAGATAAGTTGTACACACAAAATCAAACCATACAAACTGCTCAAATGATCTATAAGCACAGAAAGTTGAGTGATAAGCATAGTAAAATCATGATAGGTGAACCTAAGTCAACCATCCTTAGGGACATGAAAGTACTTCAACCAGCCCTATATGATGGTAATGTGATGCTTATGCCTATTCATGACCAACCTGAGCATATCTACACTAATGAAGAGGATGAGATAAGTGATAAAACGAAGGAAAAAATGACTGAGAAAATGAGGGATCCCGAGTGCATAGCCAGACGAATAATAATCAAACCCCATGATTATTATGAGGAAAATCGTTTGACTGTGTTTGCTCCTCAAAAGAAGTTAACACCTGAACAGATATTTTGGAAACAAGATAATGAAAAACTTAAGATAGATAAACTTAAGGCCAACACCCCCCTCATTAGAAAAGTTGCGTCCATAACGGTGTATCCTCCCAATACGCCTAGGAATCGGGTGCCTTTGTCTCTTCCCACTGAATGCAAAACCTCTATTAGCTTATATGTGCTTTGGCAATTATTTGCTGATTTTGATAAAACATGTAAGAAGAGAATCACACCAACCAGCATTACTGAGGGGGAAAGGTGTTTTGAACATGCAAAAAGGTGTTACTTAACTGAGGTCATGCCATTCTTTAAGCTACTTAAAGAACACTTTGAAGGGTTGCAAACTGCCCTTAAAGCCGAAATAAAAGAAATGGAAGTAGTGTTTAAAGATATGGAAAATGAGGTGAATGAACATGCAATAGAACTTAAGAGTCGAGAGATTGAAAGAAAAAACATACTCATTACTAATGACAACTTGATTGCTAAATGTATTGCACAAGATGTATTTTACACTGTCACTGATTCTGCATTGTCTGCTTGTCAATTTAATGAGTATGCTATTGCGTTAAATGTCACCCAGAATCGTGTTGTTGAGCTTGAGGGGGAGAATTTAAACTTGCTTGAAAAAATTCAAAATGATGACCATGATAATATGGTTAAACGTTTTTCAAAATTGGAAATTGAATTTCTTAATTTGCAATTGAAATATCAACATTTAAATGAAAAACATAAAATATCAAATGACAAGACATCCTTGGATGCTCCTGAATTTGATACTTATTTTGAATTAAGCAAACGAGATGAGACAATTCAAGCTTACACGAACACGATTCGATTGCTGAGGGCCCAAATTGCCCAATTGAAATCCAACAAGTGTGAAGTGTATGGCACCAATAAACCTTCGTCTTCAGATTCTCAGAATTTTCAATATCAAAACACCATAAATAAGTTACATTATGAAAATGAGTGTTATCGAGAAGAAAATTCAAAGGTTAAACAACATTTCAAAGAGTTATATGATTCTATTAAAGTTACAAGAAGCAATCACAATGATCAAATAACCTCTTTGACAAATGAAATTGAGAATCTGAAGGTTCGGGTGAAAGGTAAAATGCCATGCACCACTTGTAATTGTGATGCACCAAAGGCTACTGATAGTAAAAAGTATGATGTTGATGTTGGGCGTATTCCGTTTAAGCTTAGAAATAACAACCTTGCCCATCAAACATATCTCGATCATCTTAGAGAGGGCCTTGACACACTTCGTGAGGTGGTTGAAGAGGATAGGACTGATAAGCCACTTGATAAGGCAGTTGTCTATGCCTGCAAACTCACGAAAAGGATTCAGGAAAACTTAGAATATGCCATAGGCTCAACTCCTAAGTTTAGAAAACATAGAGATAGATGTGTTGCATCATCATCTACTGTTGAGAACAAGCATGTAGCCTTTGATCTACCACCAAAAACATCAGAACCCAACACATCATTATCTGGAAGGCATGTGACAGAAAAACGAACTAATGTTTCATTCGATGCTTCTACAGGAGTAAAAAGTGACACCCAAGCTAGCGAGTCAAGGTCTAGAGAAAATGCAAGAAAAGATAGGACTGCGCCAGCTAAGAATGATCACTTGAAGAATGTAGAAGCCCAACCTAGGAACAATAAGTTTGCAATGAGTAGGATGAATCGTGTTGATTCTAGTATCAAAAGTACTGTAATTAATTCGAATTCTAATGCTGTCTGTAAAACATGCGACAATTGTTTAATTTCTGCTAATCATGATGATTGTGTTGTGTCATTCTTGATGTCTTCTGCATCACCCCATGTTAAGAATGGTAGAATAACTGAAACATGCAAGAAAGCTTGGAAAGCTACAGGAAAAACATTTGCTAGCGTAGGCTATCAATGGAGACCCACTGGAAGGAAATTCAATTTAGGAAAACAGAACTCGTTACCTAAAATGAATAAGCATAAAATTGTGAAAGTTAAGGAATGGAGACCCACTGGAAGGAAATTCAATTTAGGAAAACAGAGACCATTACCTAAAATGAATATGCATAAAATTGTGAAGAATAAGGAATGGAGACCAACTGGTAGAATCCTGTCTTTAGAGTCACAATGCCTTCCATCTAGGTCTTGTCCTACCTCTAGTTCTGTCTCCTCAGTAAAGACAGTAGCATCTGTAAAATCTGTGGTTCCTGAATATGCGTGTGCTGACCAAATGGACCCCAATTGCACTTGGGGATCCACATTTTTCAGTTATCCATTGTTGTCTGGTTTCAAATGCAGGTCGTACAAATCGTCCTATGGTATTTGGACTCAGGCTGCTCAAAACATATGACTGGGGATCGCTCGCGGCTCAAGAACTTCGTGAAAAAGTTTATCGGGACAGTTAGATTTGGGAACGACCACTTTGGTGCTATTATGGGTTATGGAGATTATGTGTTTGGTGACAGTGTAATCTCAAGGGTATATTATGTGGAAGGACTAGGGCACAATCTATTTTCTGTGGGTCAATTTTGTGATTCAGATCTGGAAGTGGCTTTCAGAAAGCATACATGTTTCGTCAGAGAATTGGATGGTATAGATCTCCTTAAGGGCAGTCGGGGCACCAATCTATACACCATATCGATTGAAGAAATGTTGAAGTCCTCTCCCATATGCTTGCTGTCTAAAGCCTCTAAAACAAAATCATGGTTGTGGCATCGTCGTTTGAACCACTTGAACTTCGGTACCATAAATAATCTTTCCCGTAAAGATCTTGTTAGAGGAATGCCCAGACTGAAATATGAGAAAGATCATCTCTGCTCTGCATGTCAACTGGGTAAAAGCAAGAAACAAACCCACAAGCCTAAAACCATCAACACCAACTTGGAAGTTCTTCATACCCTCCACATGGATTTGTGTGGACCAATGAGAATACAAACCATAAATGGAAAGAAGTACGTTCTGGTGATAGTAGATGATTATTCTCGGTTCACATGGGTGAAGTTTTTGAGGACCAAGGACGAAACTCCAGAGGTTATCATTAAACTGATAAAACAGCTGCAAGTAAGGCTCGATAAAACTGTCAGAATCATCCGCACTGATAATTGTACGGAGTTTGTTAACTAACAACTCCGTAATTTCTATGAAAGTATTGGCATCACGCATCAGAAAAGTATCCCTCGCACTCCTCAACAGAACGGAGTGGTTGAACGAAGGAACCGTACTCTGGTGGAGGCTGCAAGAACTATGCTTATATTTTCAAAGACACCGATGTTTCTCTGGGCAGAGGCTATTGCAACAGCATGTTACACTCAAAACCGATCCCTAATTCATCCGGTTCATGAGAAGACTCCCTTCGAGGTAATTCATAACAAGAAACCAGATCTTTCCTTTCTCCGTGTGTTTGGTGCACTTTGCTACCCAACTAACGATAGTCAAGACTTGGGTAAGTTAAGAGCTAAAGCAGATGTTGGTATTTTTGTTGGTTACGCACCAGACAGTAAAGGTTATCGAATCTACAATAAGAGAACCCGAAAAATTATGGAAACCATTCATGTTACGTTCGATGAGCTGAGTGAGCAACCTGCTTCAGGACAAATTAGTTCTGGACCCGATCTTAACCTTTTGTCTCCTGGACCCATTAGTTCAGGACTTGTACAGAATTCCACGCCTGCAGATTCTTATGTGCCACCTACTTGTGAGGAGTTGAAGAAGTTATTCGATCCTATGTTTGATGAATACTTTGAGCCAACGAATGGAACCACCCCGAGTGAACCTGCTATACTTCCTATGACTGAGGTTCAAACCCCACAAGGTTCAGAAGGCCCTACAGCTTCAGTATCATTCAGTCACAATGCTCCAGCTTCCAGTCAATCGCCTTCGTCATCAAACGCTCAATCTTCTCCAGTAATGCAAGAATCTTCAGATAATCATTCTTTGGAAGTTAATCCTTTTGCTCCTGTTGATGAGGCTCCTTTTGAAAACATATTTGCTCCTGAACATTCATCAGATACATCCTCTCTTGAAGGACACAGCACTGCTACGTCTGTTCATAACCCACAACCTCACGACCATCTCAGGAAATGGACCAGTGATCATCCAATCGACAACATCATAGGCAATCCTTCACGTCCAGTATCCACATGTAATCAACTAGCCACTGATGCACTATGGTGCTTCTTCAATTCCGTACTGTCCAAAGTCGAACCAAAAGAGGCCAAAGAAGCAATGACTAAAGATTGCTGGTTCCAGGCTATGCAGGATGAAATCCATGAATTTGATCGACTTGAAGTATGGGAATTAGTGCCTCCTCCAGAGCTTGCAATGATCATTGCTTTAAAGTGGATCTTCAAAGTGAAGCTTGATGAGTATGGTGATGTGTTAAAGAACAAGGCACGGCTAGTTGCTAAAGGGTTTAGACAAGAAGAGGGCATTGATTTTGAAGAATCGTTTGCTCCTGTTGCTAGAATTGAAGCCATAAGAATCTTCCTCGCAAATGCTGCTAGTCGAAATATGATAGTCTACCAGATGGATGTCAAAACAGCATTCTTGAATGGTGACTTAAAGGAAGAAGTTTATGTGAGTCAACCTGAAGGATTCGTGGATACTGAACATCCTACTCATGTTTACCGCTTGAAGAAGGCTCTTTATGGGTTAAAACAGGCGCCAAGGGCATGGTACGATACATTGTCCAAGTTCCTCCTAGTGAACGGATTCTCCAAGGGGGTTGTAGATCCCACACTATTCACCAGGAAGTCAAGAAACCATCTACTGCTGGTCCAGATATATGTAGATGATATCATCTTTGCTTCAACAGATCCTAGTGAATGTGATAGTTTTTCAAAGGAGATGAATTCCAAGTTCCAAATGTCCATGATGGGACAAATGTCATTCTTCTTGGGATTACAAGTTTCTCAAAGTCCCGGAGGCATATTCATTAATCAATCCAAATACGCCAACGAGATCTTGAAGAAGTTTGGATTCTATTCAAGTGAACCTGTTGACACTCCCATGGTTGATAGAACGAAGCTGGATGAAGATCCTTCAGGGATTCCAGTGGATATAACGAAATATCGAAGCATGATTGGATCTTTGATGTACATCACGGCTAGCAGACCAGATCTTCTGTTTGCTGTGTGTATGTGTGCTCGGTATCAATCCAGACCAACCAAGAAGCATGTTGAAGCAGTGAAAAGGATCTTCAGATATCTTCAAGGCACGGTTCATATGGGTCTCTGGTATCCTAAGGACACTGCAATGGAGTTAACGGCTTACGCGGATGCTGATCATGCGGGATGTCAAGACACTCGTCGAAGTACTTCAGGAGGAGCTCAGTTCTTAGGGGAAAAGTTGGTCAGTTGGTCTTCTAAGAAGCAGATGAGTACTTCCATATCATCTACTGAAGCTGAGTACATTGCTATGTCTGCTTGTTGTGCACAAATCCTTTGGATGCGATCACAACTCTCGGACTATGGACTTTCATACAACAAAATTCCCCTATATTGTGACAACAAAAGCGCCATTGCTCTTTGTTGTAACAATGTTCAGCACTCCAGGTCTAAACACATCGACATCAGGCATCACTTCATCAGGGAACAGGTGGAAAAAGGAATTGTGGAACTATACTTCGTGAGGACAGAGTTTCAGTTAGCTGACATATTCACCAAGGCCCTCCCAAGAGAAAGGTTTCAGTTTATTCTCCCACGCCTTGACATGAAAAGCATGACTCCTGAAACCCTCAAGTGTCTTCAGGAAGAAAAGGAGGAGTAAAGGATTGTCTTCTTATATCCTTGTACATAGTTGTATATATCTTAAATCCAAAAAGAAAAATACAAAAATATAAAACCTATAAAAACCATAAAAAATCGAAAAATCAGAAAATACCAAAAATAGTTCTACATAGGCATGTCTTCTGTTTATCGATAACATTTACGGATCTAGAAATGTCATTCAACAATGGCACGGATTCTTAAATGAAGCTCGAGCAGAAGTTATACTAATCAGTTAAAACATGTCTTAATGGCTTGCAGTTACTTCATACTGCAACCCGCTCTGTAAAATGGGGAAAACATGTCGCCAATAAGACAGCTGTTCCTCCAGCCGGGTGATGTTCACCTGGGCATGGATTACTTTATATCCATGTTCTCCCGACTTGATGTACGTTTCAGTGTGTCATTTCGTGTATTAGAAGAGAAGTCTTCTTTTCATCAGACTCTTTATACTGTTTGATTCTTCTAGAGAGTCTTGATGTTACACAAGGTGGTAAATTGAATTAAAACTTTCACAAATACCCGTCGCTCAATTGAATGACTACAGCTACTTTAATGGATAACGGGTCATTAATTGAGGGGGAGCACAATTTTTCAAATTTACGACACCTTGCCAAACTTGTGCAACATCAGAAGTGACACTCTCTTGGTGTTTCAAGGGGAGCATAGTATGCTCCTAAATCAGAATACAGTTAAACCTGAACACATTTTCTCCCAAATTTTTCTAAACGTATTTAAATCAATTGGGATCACAAATCTCAAATGGTTTGAAATTTTTGATCGGGGGAGAGAATGTGATTTAAATAGGAAATTCTGATAAAATGTGATGATTTGGATGTTAATGTAAGCTCTCCCGTATGTGCTAAACCATTTTGCATATCAAGGCACGTATTGAGAGGGAGCAAAATGTTTTGGTCATAAACGCAAGCTCTTCCATATGTGCGAAAATCTTTCTTAATATCGATGCACATATTGAGGGGGAGCAAATGTTTTTAACAAAACAAAGGATTTGGCATCTTATGTGAGCAAGGCTCAGACTTCACCAAAGAATTGACGAAACTTGAATTGTCATCAATCGAAAGGATACGTCTTGGCCGGGTAATAATTTCAAGCTGGTCTAACCAGTGATGTAAGCGTGTCTCGAAAAAGATGTATCTGAGTAGAGTGTACCACTTCGAGAAACTTTCTGTGGACCTGACCAGGCCGGGTAATAATTTCAAGCTAGTCTAACTAGTGATGTAAGCGTGTCTCGAATCAGTCATGTTCACTGAAAGTTGATCAATTCAAAAAGTGCGAGCTCTACCTAACATGTGAAAATTTATAAAACTATCACTCGAGCACATGTTGAGGGGGAGCATTTGAAAAATATAAAACTCTCAAGTGTTTGCAAAAATGTGTTTCAAAAACATGAACACTTTGAGAGATTTTTCAAGGATTTGGTTTGGCAATTGATGAACTCAAATAAGTACATTTTATTACTATCATTTATCCTATTAATTTGACTTGTTTTACTATATTATGTATGAGGATTGATACTTAATCGTTTACTTTTGTAATTCTCAGGTAAAAACAAGCATTTGGTGAAACTTAGCGATTTTGGACTAATTATGGAGCAAAACGTGCATAAAGTGAAAGTCTACTGACATGGACAAGATCAAGTCAATTCTGCTCCAGATGCGCCGCATCTCACTCTCGACATGCGCCGCATCTCTATCAAGATATCACCAGATACGATCCAAGATACAAGAGGACATGCGCCGCATCTAATCAAGAGTTACGCCGCATCTTCCCTCAGACAGAAACTATAAATACCCCGTAGACCAGACGAATTAAAGAGTTCCAAAAACCCTAAAACCGAAGACCGAACAGGAGGAACAAAGGACGAATTCAGTCAAGGAGGCAGCACAAGACACACCCAAATCAAAGATACAAGAGCTGTAAGAAGGTGCTGCATGTATTTAATTCATTAAGTAGTTTTGTTTTATTGTGTTAGCAAACTTTAATTCATCAGGATTGGTGGCTTGTGTAATGTGACAACGAAAGATTGCACTCCCTTTAATACTTGCTTTCCCATCAATTAAAGTTTATATGTTGATGTCTTTGGTTACTACTTATTAGTGCATTGATAACCTCTGTGTTTATTAGTGGCTTGCGGGCATTTGACTGCGGGACATAATGTGGCTCCCACGGTTGTTTCTAAATTGATCACTTAGGAATAACTTTTAGACATAAGTAATCATTAAGGGTTTACTCGCCGATAAGATTAGGACCAACGAGAAAGGGTTAACTACATACACTTCATATAAAGCTATCAATAAAACAAGTGACAATCTACTTAATCATAAGGACAGCCCTCTTATTGTCTCAAGTATTTATCTGTGTACGTGTGTGCTACTTGCTGATTCGTGCCTATTGGTTTATTTTATTATTTAATTGCAACAAACCGTGCCAGTCTCTCAGGCTGAAACCCCCTTGCGTTAGGATATTAAAATACTGATTAGAATAACGAGATAATACGTTCCACTCTTAGTGATCGACACTCTACTTACCATTATCTTCATACTGACCGGGTACACTGCTCGTTAAGTGTGTGTGTTATTGATAAGTCGGCTAAATATAAATTTAAAACTTGAGTAGGCATTAAAACTGCTAAACCGCAACGACACATCACGCGCATCAAGTTTTTTGGCGCCGCTGCCGGGGAGTGAATTGTTATTATCTGTTAATTTGATTAGTATTTTAATTAGGTTTTTCTTTTTATTAGATTAATTGCATCATTGTACTATTTTGCATATTTGTTGTATTGTGTGTTAATTGTTTTCTTTTATTTTTGTGTGTTTATTTTTGTTTGTGTGTTTAATTTTTTGTTTTTATTTTTCGTATTTTTCTGTTCTGCTATCGTTGTACTGTGCTAAATCAAACGATACGGCGCATCTGATCTCTCAGATACGGCGTATTGCGTTTAATTTTTTTAATACAACGCGTTTAATTAATTCGATACGACGCATCTTTTCCCCAAGATACGGCGTATCTGTTTTTAATAAGAAATTTTTTTTAAGCGATAAAGTAATACGACGCATCTGCTTTTGCAGATACGGCGTATCTGTTTTTAATAAAATTTTTTTCTAAAACGTTAACGCCATACGACGCATCTGCTTTCGCAGATACGGCGTATCTATTATTTTGATTAAAAACAGTTTGCGAATTATTAAACAAATACGGCGTATCGATCTCTGTCGATACGGCGCATCTTACTGAATCAAAAATCTTTTATTTTTAAACGAAACGAAAATACGGCGCATTAACTTTCGTTAATACGACGCATTTAATTTTAATTAGATAAGTTGATTTTTGATTAATTAATTCGATACGGCGCATTCTTAATTTCTAAGCGGCGTATCTATTTTCTGAATAAAGTCTGATTAAATTTTAACGTATTAAGATACGGCGTATCCAACGTTTTGGATACGGCGCATCGTCTGCAGATATCAGCTATTTTTATTCTTATATCCGTTTCTATATTCATTAATTTCTCTTCTAGCGAACAAATCCTACTGATGATTTTACTTTGGATGACAGATTTTGCTATGGAAGACATGTCAGTTAACGGATATCTTGCTAAGGAAAGCTTGTTTTCAGATTCATTCAATGTACTCATGATCGATGCAGATTTATTCTCTTGGGAGACTCCTCTTGAAGCTGCTTTTAAGGAATTCATGCGTTTATGCAACATTGACAAAGAGGTATTCTCTTATGATGTATTTGTGAGGTATACTGGAGAAGAATTGTCGCTCTTATGGCCTATCATTGAAGCCGAAGGATTGAACTGGACTACTATCGAAGAAGATGATGGGAAATTCTATCTTGCATACATGGACTCAAGCAACAACAGCTGTGGTGGAAGCAACCCCCAAATCTCTTACATGCCTTATTCCGAACAGTACTGGGGATTGAATGAGAACTATCAGGATAATGATATGAATTATGCTTTGGTGGAGTTACTATTTCATGGCAGGTTGGTAAGATTGATAGACCTCTCCCTCAATGATTGGTTAGAACTCAAATATGGTAGTCCGGAATTTGCCCCTACAAACGAAGTCAAGGAGATTATGACTTCATGGTTGACTCGGAGTTTTAAGAAGCAATTTAACGAGTTCATGGAGATAAAAAAGAATATGATTGGAAAGGTTTGCTTTGACGTTAACCATGACCCTAACGATGTTGATTTTTCAGAATGGTTGGCTAGTAAGTTTAATAACCATAAGAGCATGGATCGTGCTACTAAGGATGCATTATGGGTATATTGGATGAGAGGAGAAGATGAAGAAGTAGAAAGCGCTTATGGGTCGTCACTTCATGATTCAACAATCAATGAGGGAATTGAAGAACTTTTCAGAATTGACATTGATGTGTTCGATTATGAGACACCCCTGTGCAAGCAGTTCAAGGAATTTAACTACCTTCTTCAAGTCGATGATGATGTGCTTACTGGAGATCTACCAGGATTTAAGACTTATGACGATTTCAAAAACACCTGGTACTATGAATGGAATGACCAAGTACCATGGGTTTGGGATAAACCATGGGAATTTGAGCACATTAATCACACCTGTACACCCTTCGTTTTCAAGGACGGGAGTAGTGTTTGGCCGACCTGCGATTATAAAAGTGACGGAACCTGTAATGGGGGAAGTATAATTGGGATGAAACGGGTTGGCAACGATGTAACCTTTGAAGATTATGAGTGGTACGATAATATTGAAGACTGCCCACAAAAGGCGGAGGCTTTACAAGAAAAGGGCAGAATTGAACGCTTGAAGGGACTTAAGGGGACATCGGATACTACTTTCTGGGAATGGGTGCATAAACAGTTTGATGATTTCACGAAGCTTAGTCGACGGTTACAATATGATTTGGAAAGAGAATGGGAGGCGATTCAAGACGATAAGTCACTAATTGAAGAACTAGATGATTATTTGATTAAGGATCCTTATTTTAAGTTTGTTGATAAAGACGAGGAAGAATTCACCAAAAGAAAGTGTCAACTACTTGGGATTCCTTACAATGAGCCACCCATGATTATTTCTGAAAAATTTAAAATCATCAAATATTCTTTGAGTCCTAATGAAGAATATACTGCGTTGAAGACAAAGAGTTATGCTAGACTAAGTCGAACGGAAGAAAACGTCGCAGAGGTATACGGGAAAATCTTTCGGATGAAGGACGAAGGATGGACCGTGACAAGGACTTATTACAGAGCTGAACGTGAGTCTAACTTGAAGACTCTGGAATAAAGACAAGTGCTTACCGGGAGACAACCCGGATTTATCTTTTATTATTTTGTTTTCTGTGTCGAGTCAGTCCAGGCCGCACGAGGATACGGCGCATCTCAATTCTGAGATGCGACGCATCCTCTGCAATGGTCATATCTTATTTTATTTTTCTGCATTTTTATTTTCGACTTTAAAACTCTTTATCAGTTTATTTTAATGCGGCGCATCCCTGGTTAAGGATGCGGCGCATCTTTATTCTGATCCGTATCTATTCCAGGCTCGATACGGCGTATCTACTTCAATAAGATACGGCGCATCGACTGACCTGATGATTTTCAGTTTTAATTTTTAAGTTTTATTTTTCCTAACTACTAATGTATTATGCAAGTTTGAACCTTTCTTATCTTAGGTGTGTTTTAAAGTGTTGGTGGTATTATAGTTTCCTGGATTTCCTGTGGATACATCAAGTATGAAGCTTTAACGTTCTAATCCACAAGAAAGATGATTTTTGCTCTTATACAAATGGAGGATCATACCGAGCAAATCTCAGGGGAGTTTTTCTGTTCTAATTCTTTTATTTTCCAGTTTTTAGCCTTTTATACAAACAACGAGGACGTTGTTTAACTTAAGTGGGGGGATTGGAGAATTAGAACACTTAACAATTACTTGTCCTAAACTTTTTCAAAAATTATGCTTAAAAATGTGCTTAATATATCAAACTTAAAAATTTTTTTTAGCATGTTTTTGTTTAAGATCTAAGTTGCATAACTGCACACATGACGTTATTTTCAAAAATTGTGATTTTTCAAAATTCACAAATCTATGAGTGTGCCGGTGACTTGTAAACTTTAGAACTTGGCTTGTATACTATTCGAGACCACCATAATGAGTATTATTTATATAATTGGAATGACTTGTCTAAATTGGTAAAATTCTAGGATTACACCCAAATAGCCTTTATATGTTATGTGTTATTAACTAACTACACTGGTTAGTTAACCCCCGTATAAACCCTTTTGTTACTCTCATTTTTAGAGTAAGATACCCCTAGAAAACACTCAGAGCCATTCCTTTCGTTTCTTGCACCTATGTTTAAAATGTTTCGTTACACCCTTACACCTTAGCCTACCCTGTAGATTAGAATCCGTGGTTGGTTAATTGCTATAGGCAAAGTGTGTTTCCTTACATTACCTGTGTTCGCGTGCGTAATTCATTATCTATGGTTAGGTCGGGAAATTGCACAATGCAATTGGAGTGAAAGTAAATATTGTATATTTTTGAGTTTATTTTTCGTGTGTTTACTACTTTCACTATTACCGTTATTTCTGAAAGTATGAAAAGTATGAATAAAAATTATCCGGAAAGAAAGTTATAGTGATGTGGTGAAATTTTACACATCTATGTTTATGTTAAAAAAAAAAAAAAAAAAAAAAAAAAAAAAAAAAAAAAAAAAAAAGTTGGATGTTTATTTTAACCAACTTATGTAAAGTTTTGTATTAAGTGGTCGATATCACCACTATTTGTTGTACTATATCTATGGATTGAATGGGAATTGGCAGTTATGGGAACGCCAATTAAGGTTTATTCTTTGATTAAGATCTTGTTGAGTATAATTCGTGTCTACCTAAAGCGTGTGTTTCAAGTGTTAAAGCGTGAGTTATTCAATGATATGAGTCTTATTCATGGGATGGTTGGGATAGTGATTAACCACACTTAGGATTTTAATTTATTTGTTTTGTTTTGTTTATTTTTATTTTTATTTTTACACCAATTTATATCCCAAATGTTATCCATACCCTTTATTATTCTTCATCCAACCAAACCTTTGATTTATTGAGATTAGGGATTTGAGCAATCTTAAGTATCGTAGTCGTGGATTCGGCTATGTATTTATGATTTTGTCGCCCTTTTTGATATATTATTATTGGTGAAGTTTGGACCTATCTTTAGCCTATTCGAGTTAAGGATTTGAGCAATTGCAAGTATCGTGTTCGTGGATTCGATCATGTATTTGTGATTTTGTCGCCTTTTCTGGAATTTGAGATCGATAGTGATTAAGAATAATTAACCCTTAAGCCTAAAAACCCTTTTTACCGCTTTAGACTTGTTATTCCTTAGCTTTAGTGGTGGAGATGTGTATACTTTCCAAGCTTATGATAGAATATTCGTCGCGACTGGACAGTTAAACGATTAGATTTGCTTTTATCGACTTATTTTATTTTACTTCTAATTCGTTAAGTGTTTGGTTGTGTGATTATGAAATAAACGAATACATGCTTAAATATAAAAATAAATCCTAATACATCTTTTAGGATACATTTTCATAAATGAAATTCTAAGGTTTACTTGGGGACAAGTAAAGTTCAAGTGGGGGGATATTTGATGAACTCAAATAAGTACATTTTATTACTATCATTTATCCTATTAATTTGACTTGTTTTACTATATTATGTATGAGGATTGATACTTAATCGTTTACTTTTGTAATTCTCAGGTAAAAACAAGCATTTGGTGAAACTTAGCGATTTTGGACTAATAATGGAGCAAAACGTGCATAAAGTGAAAGTCTACTGACATGGACAAGATCAAGTCAATTCTGCTCCAGATGCGCCGCATCTCACTCTCGACATGCGCCGCATCTCTATCAAGATATCACCAGATACGATCCAAGATACAAGAGGACATGCGCCGCATCTAATCAGGAGTTACGCCGCATCTTCCCTCAGACAGAAACTATAAATACCCCGTAGACCAGACGAATTAAAGAGTTCCAAAAACCCTAAAACCGAAGACCGAACAGTAGGAACAAAGGACGAATTCAGTCAAGGAGGCAGCACAAGACACACCCAAATCAAAGATACAAGAGCTGTAAGAAGGTGCTGCATGTGTTTAATTCATTAAGTAGTTTTGTTTTATTGTGTTAGCAAACTTTAATTCATCAGGATTGGTGGCTTGTGTAATGTGACAACGAAAGATTGCACTCCCTTTAATACTTGCTTTCCCATCAATTAAAGTTTATATGTTGATGTCTTTGGTTACTACTTATTAGTGCATTGATAACCTCTGTGTTTATTAGTGGCTTGCGGGCATTTGACTGCGGGACATAATGTGGCTCCCACGGTTATTACTAAATTGATCACTTAGGAATAACTTTTAGACATAAGTAATCATTAAGGGTTTACTCGCCGATAAGATTAGGACCAACGAGAAAGGGTTAACTACATACACTTCATATAAAGCTATCAATAAAACAAGTGACAATCTACTTAATCATAAGGACAGCCCTCTTATTGTCTCGAGTATCTATCTGTGTACGTGTGTGCTACTTGCTGATTCGTGCCTATTGGTTTATTTTATTATTTAATTGCAACAAATCGTGCCAGTCTCTCAGGCTGAAACCCCCTTGCGTTAGGATATTAAAATACTGATTAGAATAACGAGATAATACGTTCCACTCTTAGTGATCGACACTCTACTTACCATTATCTTCATACTGACCGGGTACACTGCTCGTTAAGTGTGTGTGTTATTGATAAGTCGGCTAAATATAAATTTAAAACTTGAGTAGGCATTAAAACTGCTAAACCGCAACGACACATCACGCGAAGGATGGACCGTGACAAGGACTTATTACTGAGCTGAACGTGAGTCTAACTTGAAGACTCTGGAATAAAGACAAGTGCTACCCGGGAGACAACCCGGATTTATCTTTTATTATTCTGTTTTCTGTGTCGAGTCAGTCCAGGCCGCACGAGGATACGGCGCATCTCAATTCTGAGATGCGACGCATCCTCTGCAATGGTCATATCTTATTTTATTTTTCTGCATTTTTATTTTCGACTTTAAAACTCTTTATCAGTTTATTTTAATGCGGCGCATCCCTGGTTAAGGATGCGGCGCATCTTTATTCTGATCCGTATCTATTCCAGGCTCGATACGGCGTATCTTCTTCAATAAGATACGGCGCATCGACTGACCTGATGATTTTCAGTTTTAATTTTTAAGTTTTATTTTTATCTAACTACTAATGTATTATGCAAGTTTGAACCTTTCTTATCTTAGGTGTGTTTTAAAGTGTTGGTGGTATTATAGTTTCCTGGATTTCCTGTGGATACATCAAGTATGAAGCTTTAACGTTCTAATCCACAAGAAGTTGATTTTTGCTCTTATACAAATGGAGGATCATACCGAGCAAATCTCAGGGGAGTTTTTCTGTTCTAATTATTTTATTTTCCAGTTTTTAGCCTTTTATACAAACAACGAGGACGTTGTTTAACTTAAGTGGGGGGATTGGAGAATTAGAACACTTAACAATTACTTGTCCTAAACTTTTTCAAAAATTATGCTTAAAATGTGCTTAATATATCAAACTTAAATTTTTTTTAGCATGTTTTTGTTTAAGATCTAAGTTGCATAACTGCACACATGACGTTATTTTCAAAAATTGTGATTTTTCAAAATTCACAAATCTATGAGTGTGCCGGTGACTTGTAAACTTTAGAACTTGGCTTGTATACTATTCGAGACCACCATAATGAGTATTATTTATATAATTGGAATGACTTGTCTAAATTGGTAAAATTCTAGGATTACACCCAAAAAGCCTATTATTTGTTATGTGTTATTAACTAACTACACTGGTTAGTTAACCCCCGTATAAACCCTTTTGTTACTCTCATTTTTAGAGTAAGATACCCCTAGAAAACACTCAGAGCCATTCCTTTCGTTTCTTGCACCTATGTTTAAAATGTTTCGTTACACCCTTACACCTTAGCCTACCCTGTAGATTAGAATCCGTGGTTGGTTAATTGCTATAGGCAGAGTGTGTTTCCTTACATTACCTGTGTTCGTGTGCGTAATTCATTATCTATGGTTAGGTCGGGAAATTGCACAATGCAATTGGAGTGAAAGTAAATATTGTATATTTTGGAGTTTATTTTTCGTGTGTTTACTACTTTCACTATTACCGTTATTTCTGAAAGTATGAAAAGTATGAATAAAAATTATCCGGAAAGAAAGTTATAGTGATGTGGTGAAATTTTACACATCTATGTTTATGTTAAAAAAAAAAAAAAAAAAAAAAAAAAAAAAAAAAAAAAAATCGAAAAAAAAAGAAAAAGAAAGAAAGAAAAGTTGGATGTTTATTTTAAACCAACTTATGTAAAGTTATGTAAGTGGTCGATATCACCACTATTTGTTGTATTATATCTATGGATTGAATGGGAATTGGCAGTTATGGGAACGCCAATTAAGGTTTATTCTTTGATTAAGATTTTGTTGAGTATAATTCGTGTCTACCTAAAGCGTGTGTTTCAAGTGTTAAAGCGTGAGTTATTCAATGATATGAGTCTTATTCATGGGATGGTTGGGATAGTGATTAACCACACTTAGGATTTTAATTTATTTGTTTTGTTTTGTTTATTTTTATTTTTACACCAATTTATATTCCAAATGTTATCCATACCCTTTATTATTCTTCATCCAACCAAACCTTTGATTTATTGAGATTAGGGATTTGAGCAATCTTAAGTATCGTAGTCGTGGATTCGGCTATGTATTTATGATTTTGTCGCCCTTTTTGATATATTATTATTGGTGAAGTTTGGACCTATCTTTAGCCTATTCGAGTTAAGGATTTGAGCAATTGCAAGTATCGTGTTCGTGGATTCGATCATGTATTTGTGATTTTGTCGCCTTTTCTGGAATTTGAGATCGATAGTGATTAAGAATAATTAACCCTTAAGCCTAAAAACCCTTTTTACCGCTTTAGACTTGTTATTCCTTAGCTTTAGTGGTGGAGATGTGTATACTTGCCAAGCTTATGATAGAATATTCGTCGCTACTGGACAGTTAAACGATTAGATTTGCTTTTATCGACTTATTTTATTTTACTTCTAATTCGTTAAGTGTTTGGTTGTGTGATTATGAAATAAACGAATACATGCTTAAATATAAAAATAAATCCTAATACATCTTTTAGGATACATTTTCATAAATGAAATTCTAAGGTTTACTTGGGGACAAGTAAAGTTCAAGTGGGGGGATATTTGATGAACTCAAATAAGTACATTTTATTACTATCATTTATCCTATTAATTTGACTTGTTTTACTATATTATATATGAGGATTGATACTTAATCGTTTACTTTTGTAATTCTCAGGTAAAAACAAGCATTTGGTGAAACTTAGCTATTTTGGACTAATAATGGAGCAAAACGTGCATAAAGTGAAAGTCTACTGACATGGACAAGATCAAGTCAATTCTGCTCCAGATGCGCCGCATCTCACTCTCGAAATGCGCCGCATCTCTATCAAGATATCACCAGATACGATCCAAGATACAAGAGGACATGCGCCGCATCTAATCAAGGGTTACGCCGCATCTTCTGGCGGTGTACGAATATTCCTGAATATTATAATCTTGGACCCCACGCGAAGTTAAGTACATGCGCCGCATCTACTTAGTAGATGCGCCGCATCTTCCCTCAGACAGAAACTATAAATACCCCGTAGACCAGACGAATTAAAAGTTCCAAAAAAACCCTAACACCGAAGACCGAACAGTAGGAACAAAGGACGAATTCAGTCAAGGAGGCAGCACAAGACACACCCAAATCAAAGATACAAGAGCTGTAAGAAGGTGCTGCATGTATTTAATTCATTAAGTAGTTTTGTTTTATTGTGTTAGCAAACTTTAATTCATCAGGATTGGTGGCTTGTGTAATGTGACAACGAAAGATTGCACTCCCTTTAATACTTGCTTTCCCATCAATTAAAGTTTATATGATGATGTCTTTGGTTACTACTTATTAGTGCATTGATAACCTCTGTGTTTATTAGTGGCTTGCGGGCATTTGACTGCGGGACATAATGTGGCTCCCACGGTTGTTTCTAAATTGATCACTTAGGAATAACTTTTAGACATAAGTAATCATTAAGGGTTTACTCGCCGATAAGATTAGGACCAACGAGAAAGGGTTAACTACATACACTTCATATAAAGCTATCAATAAAACAAGTGACAATCTACTTAATCATAAGGACAGCCCTCTTATTGTCTCGAGTATTTATCTGTGTACGTGTGTGCTACTTGCTGATTCGTGCCTATTGGTTTATTTTATTATTTAATTACAACAAATCGTGCCAGTCTCTCAGGCTGAAACCCCCTTGCGTTAGGATATTAAAATACTGATTAGAATAACTAGATAATACGTTCCACTCTTAGTGATCGACACTCTACTTACCATTATCTTCATACTGACCGGGTACACTGCTCGTTAAGTGTGTGTGTTATTGATAAGTCGGCTAAATATAAATTTAAAACTTGAGTAGGCATTAAAACTGCTAAACCGCAACGACACATCACGCGCATCAGCAATCATGGATGAATATCAAAGACCAACCATTTTAAATTAACGCATGGAGTTATAAGGATGGTTAGGTTAGGTTCAAGTTCCCATGATCCCGCCAGAGCCGGAGGGATCTACCCAGGGACAATCCACTAGTTAGTGTAGAAGTCCTTAGGTATGATTAAAAAGGAGAAAAGTGAATGAGGGAAGAGTGCCGACTGAGATGGAGCTAACACTGGAACAAACCCAACAAGGTGTTAGTTATGAAGTCTCGGTAAGCACTGAAGGGGTTGAAGAATGAAAAAGAATTGTAAAGAGAAAGGGTGAAAAGAAATAGCCCTCCTTACAACTTAGGCAGAAACCGGGTCAACACATATGCTGTCAGAATCACTTAGTTGATTGCTGGCATTGAAGACAAAGTATCATGGACCCAGTGATACGCTGCACAACCCTCCCTAGCCACTCAAGGTCCCTCAAAGGACTCTTGTTTCAATTGTCACGGAGTTCAATACATTCCTATCGTCTTTCTCACTCCGAGTTAGATGATATTGAAAAGGTGGCAGTTCTCTCCAGCCTCCGATCACCAAATCATAACGCACAATTGAGTCTAGAGCCAAGAGATGCATAATAAGATCTCATAGGGACACGAATTATTTCTACACTGGTTGTTCAACATTAAGGACACCAGTTGTAATCTCATGAGTCCTACGCAGATCTTAGCAATCTGCCAGAACATTTATGAGAGAATTTACAAATGTAATTCTCAATGATTGAATGGAAATTCCTGCCAGGGTCAACATCAAGCAGCCCTGAAAGCAGGTCACTTCGGTAATTCCTCGTGGATTACGCTTAGTGGTCGCGGCGGTTTCAACCGGTCTACAGTCGTGGAGTGATCTCCAGCGACTCACCTAATCGTTGATTTACTACGGTAAAATCTTAAAAAGCCCTCTGTGGGTTTTCGATTAGGAACGGTCTTGGTAAGGATTAGAGAGAGTTTTCACACTATGCTGTTGACTATCTCGAAGTCCAAACTTGTAAGTACCGGTCGAATTATTGCTAACTGTCGTATGCAGGAACTTCTGGCGATTGTAGCTGTGGAATGCTGTAGCTGGTTGCAGAAAAGATGCCAATCCATCACCACATGCTCACACCACATCATCATCAAAGAAGTCATGATCAACCTAAAAGACCTTCAACACAGCTTCTGCTAACTCTGATGCTGAAGATCATGACACCATATCGTGTGAGCATGTCGGCTCGAAGTACATGTCATCACATGGAGTCATACTACTGAAAGATGACTTGGAGACTCAAGTGGGATGATACTTTCAAAGATTACTCAAAGTTCATCCAAGACAAAAGAGAAGTCATCTTCTGATCACTGATGTTTGCACAACAATCTATGACATTGAAGATTCAATGATTACGAGCTATGATGTCAAGATCCAAGGAAGAAGTGCTGAAATTCAGAACATTGCTTCTGGGGTGACCTCCCTTAGGGGGAGATTGTTAGGAATATGAATATTCAGCTGAAGACTCGGTCACCCCGAGTAGTTATTAGTACATCATAGCTCATAGGATTATCAGTAATATTAGTAGTAGCTTAGTTAGTATTATTAGTATTGTGGAGTGGGTCGGGTCTTTACCCTCTGTCAGCTCACTCTACAGCCCGCTAGGGGCATAATATATTGTAAGTATAAATACCCCTTCCCACACATGGGAAGGGTTGGAACTTCACATTACCTTAAGCTAATACACATAGTTTTCTCTCTCTAGAAGTTCCCATCACTTTCTCTCTCTAGTTCTTTGTCTAATCGATCCAAACTAAGCCTCAATCTAGTGTTTCTTGTATTGTGAATACCCTACAAAGTCCCTCTAGTTATCAAAGTTACATATTTAGTCCTTTAAATTACAATTTCATCCTTTAATTATAAACAACTACATATTAAGCCATGAAATTATCAAAATAGTACATAACCCCCTGAATATAATTTATTACTCAATTCAACCTTACGTTTCCAGAAATTACATATTTTGTCCCTCCTTTTATTTAATTTGCAATTCGACTCATAATTATTCAATAAATACATTTTAATCCTTTTAAACATAAAAATTACACTAGACCCCCTCAACTTATATTTTATACGAAAAGTACACAGTCCAAAATAAGTTCTAAAAATGACCCTCGGGTTTTAGGAGTTACAAAACCTACCCTGAACATTTTAAAACCAATCGTTTATTATTTTAAACTCACGAATCTAAACCCTAACACATCTAGCCCATTTTTAATCATTACACAATCATTTAATATCATTAATCATCACTAGAACAAACCCTAATTCCTCATTTTCAGTTCGTACGAAAATACTTTCCTTTTATACGTTTTATATACAAAATCCGATTAACACAAATAAATTCGAAACAATTAGATCTAAGCCATGAAAATTCGTAGCAACATTTTTCCAGGTCTTGTATGATCATAATACACTTAAATAAATTATACTTGAAGCCTTATAAGTCGCATGCTATTTTTCATAATTTATATACATTTTATAGATTAAATCATCATATAATTTATAGATCGAGCATGGTATGTTTTAACCATTTTATTTGGTGTTCTTAATACATATAAGATCTGAGAAAATACCACAATAGGATTCGAACGTGTGAAAAGGGTTGCACGAATTCTTTCCCTACGCGTATGAGTAAAACGACCAAAAACCACCACGACTCCACGAATGGCCTTCAAACCTTGTAATCATTTTTGGTAGGTCATAAACCATGTAAAGATCTCAGGAAAAATAAGAAACGAATTTTGTGGAGGTCGTATGATTATTAACGAATATACCTTAGTAATATATGCGCGAAAGGAAAATGATTCCTCAAAGATCGAATCCAGCCAAGAACAGCTCCAACACTATTTTTCATAGGTTAAACATGATATGAGGAACATGAGAAAATTGAGAAACGAATTTCTTGAAGGTCGAAAGAATTTATACGAATTATACCTCTTATTATAGTCGCGATAGGAAATAATGCACCAAAAACGATTCGAACGATGAACACCTTCACAATAATTTTTCTAGTACTCCTTGGATGATGCTCAAACTCAGAAAAATGCTTTGGGAATTTTGGAATGTCGAATGGAGGCTAAATGAATTTGTTGTGTGTGTTTTGATAATCGGCAATTAGGGTTTAATAGAAAAAGATATGGATTGACTTTAAAATAGGAAAACCGAGTCTAGTGGGGGGGGGGGAATGACCAGGAATTTCGGAAAAATTGGTTGGCCTTTCAAGATAATTGATTTATTCCATATTTATTCATGCTTTCCTTATTTAAATAATTCAAATTAAAACTTATAATTATATTCGGCTATTGTAGGGGTATTTTAGTAATTTTGCAACTTGTATAAATGTTAAATGAAGTTGTTAAAATTATTTGGTAACATATCTTGTGCATTGCCAGAAGTTTTGGATTGATTCAGTACTTTATAAGCTTTTAAATAAATTTTCAAACTTGCAGGGGCATTTTGGTCATTTTACATGTTTTCAGATTTTAGGTGTTACAACTTCTTCCCCTCTAAAAAGAAAAATTTCGTCCCCGAAATTTGCAAAGAGTCAGAAATGAAATGAATCGAAACATAACGGAGACACACTATGCTGAGTGCGAATCCAAAAGATAACGTACCAATATACGGGTGATAATCGAATTCTCTAGGATGAGGTACAAACAATACGTAGAGTTTACATCGAATTGATTAGGCGGATTAGATGAGAGTACATCGGATTGTAGCAACCAAAAGGTGTAACTCTTCAGCTTTTCAAATAGCCTCGGCTTCAATAAAGCCTTCCAAAGGTGTTCTCATATACAAATAGATCTTGCTTCCTCAAGGTCCAAAATCTCATGTCTTACTCATAGCAAATCACAAAGAACAGGTTTAACGAATGCGAAACGCATATATATAGCAGAACATAGACGTATTCTCGTATAATAACAGATTGAATCCATACGGACAGAACATAGCGTATCGTCAGGCATCATCAAATAGCAGAAAGTTCTATAATAGAATCTAAGATCATTATCGGAAGTGCAGAGATCAGCAAAACGCTCGTCGAGCATCCAAACGTATCAAGTCGAATATCAAAGACAGCAGCTCAACTGGATAGGTAGAATGAATATAAAGTCTCACTAAACGCGGATGATCTCAAACAGATATCAGAAATTCTAAAGTTCTTAAGGCACTTCTCGAAATATCCTATGCCCACAACGAGTGCACGTTATATGATGTAAGTATTATCACGTTGATCAGGCGTCATAATACTAGTATCATATAAGTATGCCCTCATGATGGTCATACTTTATCTCAAGTCGTGATCAACACAACTTATCTAAATCCATCTAGTCCACTTACAGTTTCAGAGGTCACCAAAGTCAAACATCATAACTAAGAATACGAAATTACTCGAAGAGTAACGGAAATCCGAAAATGTCCATCAGAATTCAGGTGCATCGTTAGTAGTACCAATACTTCATAACTTACCGAAATCAATTCAGCCAAAATAAGTGGTTACTTCAACATCCGTCTATTCATAAATATCCAAATTCCTTCCATAGCTCGTCAAAATTCTATTACAACTCGTTATCCAACAAACGCAGAATGAACATAGAACAGAATTACTAACAGAGAACCAAATCATTCAAAGGACCTCACCATCGGTTAACGGAATCTAAGTAGGTTGAGGGGAAACGAATACGTCGTTGATAGCTTCATCTTCCACAGAATCATCTTGTCTAAACACCAGTGCCCGCTTCAAAATCCATACGTTCATATACAAGATTTTAAAATTTCTTCCAAGTTGGAGCAGTTTGCCGCTTGTCCATCTTCTCTCATGGTGAAAAGGAATTACAAACTTGAGTCTGGTTCCTCAAGCCTTCGGCATCTCTTCTTGATATTGTGGCGTCGCAACGGTAGTCTCTGACACGATCACTGTGCATCCCTCCATCCGCAAGCCTGCTTCAGCTATCAGTTCATCTTAGTACAACTAAAATGAATAGATGAACAAGATTGCGTTTCTTCGACAGGTCTTCTAACACAGCTCCAGGCTTTAAGGTAAACACTGCCGTCATCGACTCCAGATTATGTGTTGAATGGTTCGTCTCATCTATGCTTGTCGCTACCGTCTTCTACTATCCTTCCACCAAGTTCCTCACTCCGATAACCGTCTTCGACCTCGGTTCTTCCTGTGGAAAACTCTGTCTTCACAATATACAGGGTAGTGTCTTCTGAATGTCAATCAAATTTCTCTTCCAGATCAAGTGATCGTCTCATCATTAATCTTTATGTTCTTCTTTCATTTTCTGAACATAACACAATGTCATACTATGACAATTTGTCCCAAAACACACGAAGACATGATCATCTTAGCCAATACCATTGGCATCATTTAACTCATAAGGTTATAACGAGTGCGAGGACCGTCTCTGAAATCGTTTAGGGGAAAAACTTTCACATACTCTCCATGTCGCCTTCCTTCTTCTTCAAAATAAGACTGGAATACTTCCCAGAGGTTATTCTCGATTAGTTAACCCCCTTCTTAGAAGTTCTCGTGGTTGCTGCTTCTGCCCTTCAAATCTAAAACGATGCGATGAGATACGAAGTTTCAAAAGAAGACCAAATCAATTATTGATACTCGAAAACGGATAATGATTACTGATAGTGGTACGGTTAGGTTCACAATAATCGATACGTCGTCACATCCTTCTTCCTTTCTTCTTCATAAACCAACAAAAGTACTTCAAGAGAATCACTGAGGTGAGCAAAATCATATTACACCGAAAATACCGGAAAATCTTCGCATAACGGAATATTTATAATGGCGGAACTTTCCAAGGGTGGGTAGTAATGGTTCTCAGGAAAACTTGATAATCATATGAGTTCAGGGTTGGTGCTTCCATATCGGCAGAATTTTAGCAGATTCAGGTGTAGAGATTCATCATAACGAAATAGGGTGAGATAGATTGTTAAGATCACATTTCAGATTAGATAGTCTATGGCAACTTTAGAAGTAGTCATCCAGTCCATAACCAAAGACCACACAATAAGACATGACAAGATCAAAAGATTTATAGAATGAATACAGTCATCGAATCAGACGGATAGTTCATATTTCGAAGTTCAGCACGTGTTTCAATAAAAGTGTTGAGATGGATAAACGAACAGTTCAAAGTGTAGGAATTTGTCCGGTTTCCTAACGTAAGCCGTAAGTAGGGCGTGTATTATCAGTAGCACGAACATCGTATAATTGTCAAAAGTGAGATGTACAGAATATCCGTTATTAGCATCATCATGCTCAGTTAACAAACCCATCCAGAGGTAGTATAACTTCATATCCTTCTAAAGGAACTGATTGGCAGAACAAGGTTCGTCATTCAAAGGAAAGGAACACAACTTCCTATATCCATGGTTAATAATTACCAGAATTCTCATAGGAGTAGTAATGGATCTATGCAAAGTTAAGTAGTATCGGATGATACATTTACATTCAGCATAAGCAATGAATTCACAAAATGTGTCGAACACATTATGGTTGAACGACCTATGATATGGTCGGAAAGGTATCAAACAGCTTGTCAAACAAATCGGAGGTGGGTGTCAAAATCTGAAAATGAAACTTAAATGGTGTAAGGTATCCAGGTGGGTTTTCCGAGGTATTCCAAACTTGCTTGGTTTCTAAGCTTTAAGTTGCAAAACTTCTAAAGGCAGAGGCACGAATCAGAGTGATACGGAAGTGAATGATACTCACATATACGTCTTAGTCTACCCATTTCTCACTGGTCAGATTTAAGTTCCAATAGGGAAATCCTAAAGCAAAATTCTCAAAGGTTGTTCTACGAGCGCCTACAGGAAACTTAGCGGTCCTAACTTACACAGGCCAAGGGTAAATGTATTACGAATCGCAGCCTGTCTCTCTGATACCATAATTGTAACACCCCATCCCGACAAGGGTAAAGATGTAACGCAAATGGTTTCATATCAGATCTAACAAAGCATACATTCAAAAGTAATACAAGATTCTCAAAGGTTACAAATGAAATACTGAAATTACAAGGTTACAAAAGCGAAACCAATTTCTAACAATAGAATAACTTCTAATCATCTCTAGGCCAAAACTATCAAGTCTTCTACGTCCAAAGTCTCTTCACTCATACCCATCTTCCAACTAAAACCTGCCGCACACGAAAAGAAAACGTGCGGCTGAGCTTACAAAGCTCAGTGAACAGATACATAATACAAGCAAAGATAACGAAACAGACTTTAGTGAAGTACTAGAAATATCATAAGGTATAATCAAAGCAAAAGAGCAAAAGAGTAATAAAGGAAATATAGGATAGTCATCTACCACGAGCCCATAAACTCAAAGTCATAATCTCAACATCATAGTCTCAAAGTCATAATCTCACAATCAGAGGGGATACCTCTTAGGCAACCAGATAATATGAGGGGTGTCCTCATGTATCAAAAGGGTGGAGTAGCTAGCTCCCATAAATGTGAAAGGCATGTATTGCACACAGTACCAGTCACCTCAAAGTCAATACTCAAAGTCATAGTTAAATCCACTAAACATACAAATCTAGGATTGCAACCCATACGCCCCCAAACTCAAAGTCATCTCAAAATCATAGTAGCCATGGCAGATAATCATAAAAGGGACGGTGTGAGAAATCACTCCCCCACACGGGAGTCATGCCAGTGGTGCATCACAGACATGGCCAGGTTACCTTCCTGGCTAGGTAACATAACAATGGCTCGGGTATCAAACTAAGAGTCTGGTCTCAATGTCATATCAAAGTGCATCTCAAGGTCATAATCAGAAGGTATATCTCAAAGTCATATCAAAAGGTTCATGTCAAAAGGTTCATGGCAAAGGTTTAAATCATAGCTCAACATCAATGCATAGGTGAAAAGACACCCTTACTAAAAAGGGTAGAGTATCCGTACCTTATGACGAAAGCACAAACAGAAACAAAGCACAGAAATAAGGGAATAGCTCAAAGTCTCTCCTTCTTCACACCTAAAGGAGTAGAAGGGAATTACAATTCATTCTTAATTAATTGTCTTTCCATTTAAAGTAACTTTCCATTTAAAGTAACTTTCCATTTTTAGCAGGTTTCCATAATTAGTAAGTTTCCACTTTTAGAAAGTTTCTATTTTTAGAAAGTTGGAGTAACATAACTTAGTCAAATCATTATTAATGGAATTAAGGTATCTTTTATCATATTTACACATTTGGTCCTTAGGGTTTCACAATTTACATTTTATACCCTTATATTCCAAAAGTTACACTTTAAACCTTCAAGTATTCATAGTTACACATTAAACCCTTAATTTATCCATTTTACACAATGATCACTTATTTTATCATATTATACGAATGTATCCTCAAGAATTCATAATTTACACATTAAGTCCCTCTAGTTATCAAAGTTACATATTTAGTCCTTTAAATTACAATTTCAACCTTTAATTATAAACAACTACATATTAAGCCATGAAATTATCAAAATAGTACATAACCCCCTGAATATAATTTATTACTCAATTCAACCTTACGTTTCCAGAAATTACATATTTAGTCCCTCCTTTTATTTAATTTGCAATTCGACTCATAATTATTCAATAAATACATTTTAATCCTTTTAAACATAAAAATTACACTAGACCCCCTCAACTTATATTTTATACGAAAAGTAAACAGTCCAAAATAAGTTCTAAAAATGACCCTCGGGTTTTAGGAGTTACAAAACCTACCCTGAACATTTTAAAACCAATCGTTTATTATTTTAAACTCACGAATCTAAACCCTAACACATCTAGCCCATTTTTAATCATTACACAATCATTTAATATCATTAATCATCACTAGAACAAACCCTAATTCCTCATTTTCAGTTCGTACGAAAATACTTTCCTTTTATACGTTTTATATACAAAATCCGATTAACACAAATAAATTCGAAACAATTAGATCTAAGCCATGAAAATTCGTAGCAACATTTTTCCAGGTCTTGTATGATCATAATACACTTAAATAAATTATACTTGAAGCCTTATAAGTCGCATGCTATTTTTCATAATTTATATACATTTTATAGATTAAATCATCATATAATTTATAGATCGAGCATGGTATGTTTTAACCATTTTATTTGGTGTTCTTAATACATATAAGATCTGAGAAAATACCACAATAGGATTCGAACGTGTGAAAAGGGTTGCACGAATTCTTTCCCTACGCGTATGAGTAAAACGACCAAAAACCACCACGACTCCACGAATGGCCTTCAAACCTTGTAATCATTTTTGGTAGGTCATAAACCATGTAAAGATCTCAGGAAAAATAAGAAACGAATTTTGTGGAGGTCGTATGATTATTAACGAATATACCTTAGTAATATATGCGCGAAAGGAAAATGATTCCTCAAAGATCGAATCCAGCCAAGAACAGCTCCAACACTATTTTTCATAGGTTAAACATGATATGAGGAACATGAGAAAATTGAGAAACGAATTTCTTGAAGGTCGAAAGAATTTATACGAATTATACCTCTTATTATAGTCGTGATAGGAAATAATGCACCAAAAACGATTCGAACGATGAACACCTTCACAATAATTTTTCTAGTACTCCTTGGATGATGCTCAAACTCAGAAAAATGCTTTGGGAATTTTGGAATGTCGAATGGAGGCTAAATGAATTTGTTGTGTGTGTTTTGATAATCGGCAATTAGGGTTTAATAGAAAAAGATATGGATTGACTTTAAAATAGGAAAACCGAGTCAAGTGGGGGGGGGGGGAATGACCAGGAATTTCAGCAAAATTGGTTGGCCTTTCAAGATAATTGATTTATTCCATATTTATTCATGCTTTCCTTATTTAAATAATTCAAATTAAAACTTATAATTATATTCGGCTATTGTAGGGGTATTTTAGTAATTTTTCAACTTGTAGAAATGTTAAATGAAGTTGTTAAAATTATTTGGTAACATATCTTGTGCATTGCCAGAAGTTTTGGATTGATTCAGTACTTTATAAGCTTTTAAATAAATTTTCAAACTTGCAGGGGCATTTTGGTCATTTTACATGTTTTCAGATTTTAGGTGTTACACCCGAATATGTCATTACTTTAAGGCTAACATAATATCGATGCAATTTTACTAGCTAGTTTACTAATGTAAGTAATGGTTTTGAATTACAAAATAGGACATTTCTCGCGAAAATCGCAAAGTTAGGGACATTTCTCGCAATTTTTCAAAAATGAGAACATTTCTCGCAACAGTCGCAAAGTTTAAGGACATTTTTTGCAGTTTACTCTAATATAAATGAACAGCTTGCGAGTCCTTGGAGAAACACATCACTCGCATCATGAAGAGCTAAAACTACCAAACCAATACGCACAAACCTGCAAGAAAAAAGAAAAACAAGTTAAATGTGTTTAAATAATGGAGTAAATTACACAAATCAACCTAGTAGTTTGGAGAAAATAATGTAAACCGCACGTCCTTCATTGGTACTATCCGCTTAATTGACCCGGCCTAATTGCGTTGTTAGCATTCACTATTAGTACGTTCCTCTACTACTAAAGCATGCAACTAATTTAACATTTTGTCACTTACGTAAATAGTTAACTCGTTTTTGGTCCGCAAATGGTAACATGTGAAGGACCAAGAATGAAAGCAAAGACGCAATTGGGGTCATATAGACTATCATATGTAATTCACTTTAAAAGATACTAAGACATCATGAAATTATTTTAACAATTTAATACTGAGATTATAACATATTAATTACCAGCTGGTAACATACGATGTGAAAATTAGTAACAGATCGAGGAGTAGGAGGGGTTCCTAAAACTAGAAGAATGTAAATGTATGGAATATGGAGATGCATTTCATCACGAAAAGTCGAAAACAATGCTACTAAAGCTACTTATGAGTTATGACAAAGAGTTTACCTCAAACTTTTCAAAAGAGGCCATGGCAATGGTACCACCACCGTTCTCTTAGGTAGTGCCTTTTACTATCATAACAGGGCACGGCACGGCACATTGTTGGAGCAGTAGTTACTTACACTTCCCAAAAACATCCTGCGTTTAGAGGAATGGTCGATTATGTTTAGTCCAACAAATCTCTAAATCCATTGTAAGACAGTACCAAAAACGACAGTTTGACAAGCTATAAATACCAGATGTAGCGTTCAGTAATGTTACCTTTTGATAGGACCAAAAGAGCGGCATCCCATTACAAGTAAATCAGCATGCAACTCCTCAACAGCTTCACATATTTTCTCCTTGGGATCTCCAATCACTATTTTTGTCTTGACCTCCGTCTGGTATTTAATTTTGAAAAATACGGGTATAAGTATATAAAACAAATGACTAATTTATGTGCACCGTAAAAGTATTGATGCAACTCACAATCACAGAGCTTCACGGGAGCACATAGCCGGAATTCAAATCCAAAAGAATGACATTTCGACAAAGTCAAATATCGACGCTTTTAACCATACTATTTCTCTCCAAATTTACAAGCACTTCACATGACAAACTACTACAGTATATGGTAAGGGTCATGAAGAAGCACACACTCTTTAACGGTAAGATTATCACTAATTACTGAACTTAAAAGCAAGAAGGGTACATATGAGTGAAAATTGAAACTACTTATGGCAATCAAATTTCGATATAAGGCATTCAGAATCCTCTCCCCGAACCAAGCTATATGATGATGATACATTCTGGCTCTCCCCCTTATTAGGAACTTTTCTTTTCAGTTTTTACTATCATTGTATTGAATATAAATGATACAGTAATTCATACAAGTAAGTAGCACAAATAAGCAGCACAAATAAGCAACTTTTTGAAACTCCGATTTTACACAGCTTCAAACTATTACTCCGTGCCACTTTTAACCATCATAGTGTATATTAATTCTTTCGATTTACATAGAGGTGCAAGGTAAACGAGCAACAAACTATCCTCCATTAACAAATTATCTTCAAATAACCTTACTAGACAATTTCGTATACCACAAATCACATGTTTAGTATGGAACTTTATTTGTTTTCAGCTTTTGTGGTTTTTCTTATTGCTTTTAGTGCTTATTTTATGGTTTAAAGTTGCCTTGTAGGCTGTTTGGATTAGCATATTTTGCCTTAGTAGCTTAATTGTGAATCTGAGCTTATTTGAAGTTTGAGTAGCTTATTTAGGTTATACTTGCTTCTTAAGTCTGCTTTTTAGATTGTGAGTGGCTTATAGGATTTCACATAAGCTTGCATCAGCTTGAGTGAAATCACCAGTTAAGCCTCAGCTTTTTTTAAGTTCTTATAAGCTTTCTGCTGAATAAGCCACTTTTCCAGCTTATTTCCTTTGTCTTAAAAATATTGTCTTGACAAAAAGTTTTATATTTTAGCTTATTTATAAGTTCCAAAAGAAAATTTTGAAAAAAAAAATTAAAAGGGGAGAAACGGAAGCCAAGGGTGAGCCTGGGGCTCGAACCCTCGACCTCAACCTTCCTCAACCCTTAACACACACACTCAACCATCTGCGCCCTTGGGTCTTTTCTGACCAAGGTCGCAGAGTATAATACTTAACCAACTTTTTCTTCTTTTAGCTTATTCACTCTTTTGCTTATTAACTGCTTATCAAAATAAGCAGTGACCTCACTTTTGTTTTGGAACCAAGTGGCAATGGTGGCGACTAATGATGTGCATCCACTTTCACCTGATGCTTGTTCACTTCTTTGGTCAATGGAAGCAAAGAAAACTTGTTGGAGACTCATGAGCCCGTCTCTACTTATTACTTATGTGTTGTCCCATTTACCGACAACAAAACTGTCGTCTCCAAATTCAGATACTGATGATCTACTTGTTGTTGACCCTTCATCACTTCTGTGCCACTGTCATTGTGAAGATCGTTTTAGCTCGAGGTTGGTTAGACCTCATCTAGGGATTACACAATAATAACGATTAAGAACAATACGCAGCGGATAAACAAACTAATCATTATTATTGAGTACAAGGTTTCTTCGTCATCATCTCCTAACAACTACTAACACAATACAAACCCTAGGCTTCCATTGTAGGAACTTGACGCCTAGACACACACACACACCTTTTCCTGGATGTTACATCTTTAAAATCTGTATATCAAAACCTACGCCTCTAATCTCTTTATATAATAGAGATTAGGGTTACAAAGACTTTAGAATAATACAATTTAGGTCCTTCATCTTTGTCTTCATAAGTCTCCTCCATCTTTCATCTTTTGTCAATATCAACTCAAATTATAATTCCCAACAATCTTCCCCTAGTTGATATGACAAAACCATGTATGAAAGATGTCGTCTTCCCCTTAATCCATGCATATCATCAAGGATCTTCAAGCTGCAATCTTTAATATCTTCTTCCCCTTTTTGTCATCATCAAATAGGGAACAAAAATAAGCAACCTTGATCTTTACAACTACGAAGCAATATTACATGTCCAATCCATCTTTCCAATGTCTCAAATTACCCACCATTAAGTTTTCCGCACTAAAAATGAACTTGAAACAGTAGAAATCAAAACTAGCAGTAGTAATACCAATTAGCAGTAGTAAAAACCTTCACCTCGATGTAGCATATAAATGGTTAAACATTTGAACAATAAGCTTCCCCTGAAACCCATATGTTAACCATTCGAATCTTCAATTCTGTAGACTTTGTGTAATGATGAAGAAAATTAACCATTACCAATTCGATGCTGAAGTAGAATAACCCAAACTCATGTCTTCAATATAACTTCGAACGTATACCCAAACCGATGTATAAGGAGACCGCAATCTCTTGACAATGAACACTGAGCACAATAACGTAACCCCTTCAAGTGTTCGTCAATTCGTAGATATAGTAAGAACACAAACCCGAAAAATTCCACTTCACCGTCAAATAAGCAATAACTAATCCACTTCGCCAATAAGAAAATAAATTCGAGCCATAAATCATTTAAGAACCGAAACCAAAATCCAAAAATCAAATCCAAAATCTTCCTGTGTGTGTCTGCCCCTGTGTGTGTTGGAACCAAAATGTTCCAAATCGCCAATCAACAATATGTACTTTCCCTCACATTTGTAACCTTATGCCAGTACATCACTAATCCATGTTAAATACAATTGCATACTGACCCACGAAAGTAATGCATAAAGTGAGAATAAAATAGCGCACCGTCCCACGTTATAAATATTAAATGGAATACCTATGCCAATCATTGATCGAATATACAAAGAGCAATATAGTACCAACCCATGATCAGTTAATATAAAAGATCACCATGATGGCATGCATGTATAATTAACACGTCAATTATGCAAATCTTTCTTTGTGTTATAAACACTTCACCGACCCATTACCAAGTAGGAATAAAAGATGATAGCTCACCGACCATGATAGCATGATGAAAGAATATGATCCATCCCGTTCCTACACGTATAATGGTATATATACTGACCCATGTATAATATCTTCATCCAGTTCCTCACGTTATCATGGTATTCAGTATCATGCATAATACGACAATACCATGCATGTAAACAGCCATAAAACTTCCACCACCGTCCCATGATTGAGTTTAGAAATAGAGTAGATGCACACCAATTCATCACTATCTGCCTTTGTCGACAATCTTAACCTCACAAAATACTAGCAGTAGGAATAGATGGATAACAGTACAAACTAGTTCCAAGTAGCAGTCCCAACAAAAACATTCACAAGCTTGGCAGTACAAACATAAGTCCAGCAGTACTAATCACTTTTAGCTTATTTATAAGTTCCAAAAGAAAATTTTGAAAAAAAAAAAAAAAAATTAAAAGGAGTGTACGTAAAATACAAATACAAAGGCAAGAAATGTAAGCATCAAGACGAGTCCGATATTGGAAATTTAATTAGTAGTGTACGTAAAATACATATACAAATACAAGATTAATTGATCTTGTAAGGAATGTAAGCTAATCCTTGTACGTAATTAGTTACACACATGCATATATTGCTGCATGTCCATGCATATATATATATAAACTACGATCGATGATTTAACGTAGACAATCCACACACACAGCGCTCACCGCTGCCTAGTGTACCCTCACTCGCTCACCCGGCCTTACTTTTTCGATCGTTCTCCACACACACTGCTGCCCCTTCTTCTTCTCCAACAATGACTTTCGCTCAATGCAAATTCCGGTTGTCCCTCCCAGCTGATAACAAATCCGTAACAAGTGTGGCTGAGTTAGGCCTAAATTGGTCATGTTACCGGCTCATCCTAGGTGTTACGTTGGCTGCGTTAATTATTATTGTGGGTATCCTTGTGTTGGCTCGTTGCATTAACAGGCGAATGAAGAAGAAAAAGATTGATCAGGTGATTCCAAGGTTCAAATACGATTCTAGCAAGCAAGATAAAGGCTACGGGCGGAACCACGGATCAATATGTCTGACTGAAGAATGTCAGATATGTATAAGTGATTACGTTGATGGAGATGAGATACGTGTGTTTCCGCAGTGTGGACATGGATTTCACGTTGGATGCGTTGATAAATGGCTGAGTTTACACTCATCGTGTCCGTCTTGCAGATGTGAGATCGAGCTGACTGCGATATGATATTACCCTTTTGTGTCAAATTATTAGTATTTAATTTCTTTGTAATCGAAACATGATTAATTTTACAAAAAAGAAAAGCATTTGTTAACATTTGATGTGATGTTTATGATTATTTGTTTGTTAGCTGTAAACCGATGTAGCACAATATTGATAGAACCGAATATCATGTTTAATGAGTTCGTTATCGAGATGAATATATAACTTTTGGGGCTTC
Organism: Artemisia tridentata subsp. tridentata; assembly: GCA_021014915.2. Classification (NCBI taxonomy): domain Eukaryota; kingdom Viridiplantae; phylum Streptophyta; class Magnoliopsida; order Asterales; family Asteraceae; genus Artemisia; species Artemisia tridentata. The sequence goes on along the minus strand of CP139509.1, from coordinate 520,469,687 downwards.
ATAAACGTATTAAGTGGATGCGTGTGCTCAAAATTAGTAAATTGTACTTGAATTTCTGCCGTATCAAAAGATCACATATGACAAAAGGAAATTGTGTTTAAAACGAGTAGATTTGGTCATTTTGGACAAAAAAAATATACGTCATAGTTGTTGGCCATTTACGTTTTCATGGATTATTTGATCTTACAAATTATACTAGTTTTATTCTTTTCATAATTTATATTTATGACTATTCTAGTTGAAGCAAAATTAAAGGAGATTTATTAGGGGAAACACTTAACCTTCTTTTTTTTTTTTTTGCGAGATACTCACTCTCTCCCATATTAACTCTTCAGTTTGACTTGTTCAAGTCATTTTTTCTCAACTTTCACTTTAAATATTTTTGTTTGTGTTATATAATATTTGATGCAAAATATCAATGTTTTCAAAGCCGGCCGGTTCAACCGGTCGGACCGGTGCCATGTCAAAAAAATCCGGGTTTCTAAAACCGGGTTAACCGGTTAGACCCGTCGGGTTTTTCAAGACCCGGGTCAACCAGGGTCTTGAAACCCGGCCGGGCTCGGTTTTTTTCAATTTTTTTTTATAAAAACGGGGTTGACCCGTCGGTCGAACCGGTTGACCCAGGTTGACCCGGTCGAAAAAATAAAAAAATATTTAAATGAAAAACCGGGTTGACCCGTCGGTCGAACCAGTGCCCGGTGACTCGACCGGGTCAATTAAAAACCCGGTTTTTAAAACATTGCAATATATATGAAGGTTTTAAATGTATTTTCATTGTTATAATTTCTATCAAAATTAAAAGAGAAAGACTTGAAAAAGCCAAAGTGGACAGTCAATATGAGATGAAGGGAGTACTGAAAATCTAATTTACTACTCCCTCCGTCTAAAAATTATTGCCAGAAGACATGAATTACAGTTTAATAAAAGTATGAACAATACAATTTTCAACCACCAATATAACTTTTTTTTGAGACATACAAAATATGGATTATAATTTTGAGAAAAAGGAAACGACGCCTGAGAGATTCGAACTCTTGCAGGGAAGCCCCATGTACTTAGCAGGCACACGCCTTAACCACTCGTTTTGCCAATGGAGACTTGTCCTCCACACCATTGTTTCATCTTACCAAACATTTCATTTCTATCTTTTTTGTGCACCTATACCAAACACGAAAGAATGAAAAATCATTTCCTTTGGAGATCTTAAAGAGAATTTGATAAGGTTCTTTGCTCTCTCTCTCCCCCTCTCCTCTATCCTGTAAGATCGATGGTTTTTGACGTCGGTCTAGAGGAAAGTTACATAGAAGATAGAGGTGCAAAGGATGAGATAATTGGAGAAATCGTGGTCGAGTTTCCAAAGTGACTCTATAGCCAGCACGTCCTGTAAGATCGATGGTGTATATATCCTCATATTCGGAACACAGGACATATCACCATAACAAGTTTTATAGGGTATGCATTTGCATACCCAACGTGGCACATAGGTCTACCTCGTTTCAATGGTCGCAGCTTGCATGGCAACGGAATGGGTTTATCATGGTTTACGAACCAAATACCATGATTGTTCATACCATTTTGTTGGTAATCAAGCTATTATATGTTTATTTCTTGAAACATCGAGTTAAAACTTTTTTGTTTGCGTTAGTTTTGGTTTTTATTCCTTGGATCAGAAGTGTATTAAGGATAAACTTAATATTTCGCAATCAGGGACATAATCTTGTTATGTTAAGAAATGCTAATTCAATCGAACTTGAGACCTTCGAGTTGTTCATTCAAAATTTGACAAATGATGGGTTCTTAGGGCTTCAAGACAAGGGTTTGATTGTTACAAATGACGATATGAACGAAAAGTTGGTCAATATGGATTTTATCTCATACTTGGATTTAGAGAGGAAACATGCAAGCCTTAAACATTACTATGACTTTGCCATCACACATAAAGGCATAGAAGAACTGACCGATAAGGTCCTCAAAATCGACGGCATAATGGTTGTCTCATGACTTCTGAATCCTTTCAAAAGCCCTCAAACTACGAAATTGTCCTTGAAAAGCCTTATGAACCAAGATGATGAGGCGAAAAGTGTACCGCTTTTAAGGGGTCATTTAAGCCCGAAATCGTATTTATTTGATCAAATATTGCCCTAAATCGTTCCTTTTGTCATTTTAGGTACTTTTGAGGAGAAATCTGGAAAAGGAGGCATTTTGGACGTTTTTGGAGCATAAAAGTGAAGAAAACGGCAAAGTCTCAAAATTGTGCTGAAAGTCACCTTTGACGGCGTCAATATTAACTCCAGACGGCGTCATGCCTTGGCAAGAAAAGTTGGATGTGAAATTTACTCATGACGGGCCAGTGAGTTTGCATGAGAATTCTGACGGCGTCACGCTTTAACTAAATCAAGGGCGTCACGGCTTAAATCATAAGGGGACGGCGTCACGTTATAGGTCCGACGGCGTCAAGCCTTGATAAGCCAGAATGGATTTTTGAAGAGCTAAAGAGGGACGGCGTCAAGATGGTCATCCGGGAACCCTAAAAGCGGCGAGGTGACGGCGTCACAATGCATAAGGTGACGCCGTCAGATGTCAAAGTCTATATATAGTTTTCTAATTTTTTGTCATTAAGGGAGAGCTTAGTGTGTGGAATTTTGGGATAAAACCCTAAGACGATTTTAGCTACTTTTTCAGGGCTTCTTGCCTTGAGATCTTCCATGTTTCATTGAAAGATAAGTTATCAATTAATCATTCAATATGTCTATGTGTTGTTTGATTCTATCTTATGCTTGTCTTTTGTTTAACATGTTAGGCTAATTTTATCTTGTGTTTGCTTAGATCTAATGAAACCTAGCTATTGATTATTGGTTGTTAGTGTGTTGTTAGTTGTATTGGATGATTGTTTATCTATGTTAGGCTTAAGAAAACTGGCTAACTTCCTATTCGGTAACTTGCTTGAACGTCTTAAGAAACATGAACCAAACGCGTACTAAAGGTTTTTATGGTTGTATTTAATGCACAAGCGAATTCTAGTGATCCCATGTTAGGAGCTTCCTAGCCGGCTCGACATAGGAGTGAAGTAGGAGCTTGTAGAGTTTGGGGAAGTAAGTACGCCACCCCACGAATGGTATTAAGGAATACACCCGTCATCCACGCGACTAATACACACTAATTAACCGGTAAAAGATAGTTAGGGAGTAAAGAAATCTAAGTAAACACATTTTTCTACACATAAGTTTCTCACCACTTTTCATTTTTGTTATTTTATTTTATTTGCATTTGTAGTAATTTGGGTTAGTTGACTAGCAACTAATTCCGCCCACTCCTTCAAAACCCGAGATTTTACTTGCTTTCATAAAATTATAAAAACATAAAAAAGAATCTTCCTCAACCCTTAGACCTAATTAGAGTAGCCTTTCACACCTAACGAACACTATTCCCTGTGGAGAACGATCAATCCCCCGTACTTACCACTACACTATACTACATCGGTCAGGTACACTGCCTGGTGGGGTTGTAAGCCTCTTGAGATCCCTCGAGAGGTAAAACCTGTTGTAAGGTTGCAAAACCCACGCATCAAGTTTTTGGCGCCGCTGCCGGGGAATAGTTATTGTTTAGGTTGAATTTTTATTTCTATTAGGTCTACTCACTAGATTCCTTTCTAGTGAGATTTTTATTTTTCTAGGTTTTCTTTAGTCTATCTATTTTCTTCGTGTCTTTGTTCGTAACCATTACCGTCCGACATCATGGAAGATGGTAATATCCTTAACCCACCACCACAACAACCACCACCACCTCCTAGAGCCCGTACTTTAGGAGAGTATTCCCGTCCTAGCCACCACGGCTATCGAAACACCATTGAGCTCACACAAGGAGCCAATATCACACCCTTGCGATCCGACACCATCCGGTTGGTGCAAAGCGGATGCGCATTCCATGGACTTCGTTCTGAAGATCCTAATCAACATCTCAAGGACTTTCTTAAAATCGTTGATTCTATAGACCTTGATGTTGCCACTCGAGAGACGACCCGATTGCGTCTCTTCCAATTCTCTCTGCGGGACCAAGCTAGTCAGTGGCTAGAACGTCAACCCGCAGGATCCATCACCTCTTGGGATGATCTCACCACTCGTTTCCTTGCTCAGTTTTTCCCACCGGGAAGAACTACCAAGCTAAGGAATGATATCTTGATGTTCCAACAACGTCAAGGCGAAACTCTCTACGAGGCATGGACTCGATTCAAGGACTTACTCCAAAAAGTCCCTCACCATGGCATAGAACTTTGGCTCCAAGTCCAAATCTTCTATGACCATATCAATCTCTCCACAAGGCAAACCATTGACCAATCGGCCGGTGGCAAGCTACGTGATCTAAGTGCGGAACAATCATGGGCTCTCCTAGAGGATCTTGCTCTTTATGACAACGAAAGTTGGAGTGATCCCCGTGATTTGAATAAAACGGTCAAGGCAATATCTTTGCCTTTGAACAATTCAAGCACTTCCGACCGTAGGATCGTAGAACTTGAAGACCAAGTCAAGTTTCTCATGAAATCCTACGAGGCTCCTAAACCTTCAAGCCAAGTGAACAAAATCACTTCTTCATGTGAATTATGTAGTGGTCCCCACGACACTCGTGATTGCATGGAACTCCCCGAACAAGCTTTTGTGGACTACGCATCCTCGCGTACCGACGGAGCGGGAGACAAGTGGTACACTTTCAAGCCCGAGCCAAACCCTTATGGTGATTCATACAACCCCTCATGGAAAAATCACCCGAACCTTAGGTGGAAAACAAAACCAAAACTCACAACAAATCAATTCTTCCAACCCACCTAATCATTTCCAATCAAGCGGTTCCAACTCGAACCGTACTTTCAACAACAATCCTTCCGGCAATGGTAGTACCAATAACTTTGAAGGATTGATGTCTCAATTTATGGCATCTCAAGAAGCTCGGATAGCTAGATTCGAGACCGAATTCAATCAACAACAAACTGAGATGACCAATAAAATTGACAACTTGTTGAAAGCCCTCCATAACCAAGTGTTATCACCTCCACATAAGGACGCTAGGAACACAAATAGCGGACCCCAAGTCAAAGACCCTTCTTCATCCAAACATGTCCACTTCGTCAACGTTGTCACTATTAAACCAATCGATAGGAGCATGGAAGAAAGTGAACCAAAGGATGAGGATAGGAAAGTCGAGGTTGATAAGGAAGTTAGGACAAGTGAGATTGAAGAAGTAGATGATGATGAGGACTACTTCAATAGGCTACCCACTAAGGAAGAGCGTGCATATCATACAAACTTATTCGATGACCCCGAGACACCATACTTCCTAGGTAGACCAATCATAGAAATAGGCGACCCTGCTAATCTCAACATACCATGCAACATAGGGCATCTACATGTGTGGAAAGCTTATATCGACCTTAGATCACCCATAAACATCATGACTAGAGCCCACTACAACTTGATAATGAAAAATCAGCTTGGGTATAGGATGTTCCCTGACAAGGGTTGGATGAGTAACTTCACGGGAAGAGTTAAGGGATTACCGGTTTATGTAGGAAACTTCACCTATGTCACCGACTTTGTAATTGTTGAAGATATCCGCCCACTAGTCGATGCATCCTTAACTCAAGTGGTTTTTGGAAAACCATTTGTTGAGGTCTCTAGAATGACTGATGAACCTTCCTTAGGGATAGTTAGATTTAAGGATGAGACCGATGAAGTAAGCTACCAAATGCCATATAAGATAGAACAATTCCAAAACTTGTCAAATGTTGAGAAGGAGCTTAAACAAGCGGTCTACTATAGGAATGATAAGGATAGAAGTAAAGGAGTAGACTATGTTATGGAAAGGATATTCGGTTTCTACAAGGATTGTTTGAAATTAGGACCGGAATATAAAACCGGGAAGGAGAATGGCTTAGGAACCGTGACCGATGATGGAGTCACGTAATGTACGTGACTTTGAGTCTAGCTACAAGACTCGTTAATAAAGAAAAGCGCTTCTTGGGAGGCAACCCGAGCTTTATTTGTTTTATTTGCTTTGTGTGTTTATTTATTTGTTTGTTTGATTTTATTTGTTTCCGTATGTGTGTTTAATTTTTATTCTTATTGATTCATGTTCAAAACTAATTTGTGAAAATGCTTTATTTTGTTTTTAACTTCGTCTTAACTACATATAAAGGTATTTTGCAAAAGATAAGTGTAAGGGAAATCTAAATTGGTTTATTAGAACACATATGAACATGAATCGTAATAATAATAAATTAACATACATATCCGTATTTGTTTGATTCAAATGCTTGTATCGAGTCATAATGATGTTTTGCAGAATTTCCAGGAAGTAAGGTAAAGGTTTTTCCAGAAATTTTCCGGAAACTTAAAACGAAAATTTTTGTCAGGACATTTCTGACGGCGTCAGGGGTTATAACCTGACGGCGTCAGATTTAATTTCCAGAAATTTTTGAAAATTTTGTTTTCATGAAAAGTTTTTATTAAAATCTCCAACTTATAATCTCCAGGAATCTGCAAAGTTATCATTCCACAAGCATTATATCCTTATATATAGATTTTATCCCGCCGATGTTATGCAGGTTTTCGTGTTTGTTTTCTCAGGTTCAACAGGTTATTTTGGACAAGGAAATGTTTTGAATCAAGCTTATGGCGATGCATTAGTCATGGAGCTTCAACATTCTCTTTGGAGGAAGATTTAACCGTGTAATTTCATTATCCAACGAGCGAATCAGGGGAGTATTTGATTTCATTCTTTTACTTTATGCTTTTACATTTGTCATTTGAACATTGGGGACAATGTTCATCTTAAGTGTAAGGGGAGGGTAAAAGTACGATTTTTGAGAATACAATTGTGCTTGATTTTTGTTTGTTTGATGGTAGATGTGTAATAAAACTGAGAGAAATACTTGTTAAGGTAATTTTAGTGCCAAATTTAAAATTTTTTACAACATATAGGAGTGAAACTTTGATCTTAATGAGCGTCTCATGGATAGGAGTTATATGACTAGCACAAAAGCCGTACCACTAAAAAATTTTCCACCCCCAAATATGTGAGGTTCGCCCCTAGAATTGGTAGGAAAAGCATTTATGCTATGATGTGTGTACCGGTAGCACTTAGATTCTAGAACTTGCGTTAGGACCATTCCGAGGCCACAAGTGAGACTACATTCGTGTAGTTAGATTTACTACATGATAAGAGGCATTAGGATTAACCCATTGTTTTACACCTGTGTTTTTGTTATAATTACATTGGCTACATTGGTCAAGTAATTCTCCCACACCCTTTGCGTTGTACTCATTTTTAGTACACGATACCCCTAGTACACCCCTCAGAGCCTATCTTTTCGTTTCGACCTTTAAGCATTTTACTTGAAGGAAGAATTTGTTTACACCCCACTTAAATGTACACCCAAATCGCCTTAGCCTACCTTGTATGCACTCATTTTTAGTGCATTATTGTTACAACATTTGTTTAAACCCAAGTTAATTATCTAATTGATTACATGGTTGCTAAGTCGAGTCATATCCTTGTACATATTGTTTTGGGACGATTGGGACTCGTGGGTAAAGTACTAGTGTAATGGAGTAATGGGGAAGAACATCATTTATTACCCCCATATGTGCTAAATGTTTTAAAAGTACTCCAAGTTTTTCAATTATCTTAATTCGAGTCATTAGAATAGTTATTTGTAAAGTTATGTAAAAGTTCAAGTGTAAGGGGATGCAATGCCCCTATGATGTATTATTTTGGATGGTAGGGTAAAAGTGTATGCAAAAAAAAAAAAAAAAAAAAAAAAAAAAAAAAAAAAATCGAAAAAATCAAGAAAAATACAAAAAAATGAGAAAAAGAAAAATAGAAAAAAACATACGGACTACCATCCCGTTTCATTTTATGTTTATTTTATGTTTATGTTTTGTTATTTTCTTTCATTAGCTTAAGATCGAGTCTAGTCTTGGCTTAGCAACATTGTATAGTACATGTAATTGATCAAGATTTTTAACTCGCCACCAGTAAAATATCCTTTATCCAACCAAACCGTGTTTTCCTTTTCCCTACACCTAACGTTATAACCCATTTAAAAGCCCTCTTTGATAGTTTATCTTAGGTGCTTACGCCTAGTGGAGGAGGTTTTCGATCCTTTCCCAAGCCTATGGTAATCTATTTGCTATGACAGGTAGTGAGAGATATTTTCCGTTTTCATTTATGAGATTTATTTTGATGACACTTGAGAGATGTGAGTATCTAAACACTACTTGTGAGGTGCTAGTATATAATCTCCGTGCTTATTATGATTGAAGTGGAACGATTATTTGTTGTAATTACTTTTATGTTTGCATTAAATGACCCCTAACTTGTATTTTGATTAGAATAAAAGCGCATTTGCTTGAGGACAAGCAAATCTCAAGTGTAAGGGTATTTGATGAGGCGAAAAGTGTACCGCTTTTAAGGGGTCATTTAAGCCCGAAATCGTATTTATTTGATCAAATATTGCCCTAAATCGTTCCTTTTGTCATTTTAGGTACTTTTGAGGAGAAATCTGGAAAAGGAGGCATTTTGGACGTTTTTGGAGCATAAAAGTGAAGAAAACGGCAAAGTCTCAAAATTGTGCTGAAAGTCACCTTTGACGGCGTCAATATTAACTCCAGACGGCGTCATGCCTTGGCAAGAAAAGTTGGATGTGAAATTTACTCATGACGGGCCAGTGAGTTTGCATGAGAATTCTGACGGCGTCACGCTTTAACTAAATCAAGGGCGTCACGGCTTAAATCATAAGGGGACGGCGTCACGTTATAGGTCCGACGGCGTCAAGCCTTGATAAGCCAGAATGGATTTTTGAAGAGCTAAAGAGGGACGGCGTCAAGATGGTCATCCGGGAACCCTAAAAGCGGCGAGGTGACGGCGTCACAATGCATAAGGTGACGCCGTCAGATGTCAAAGTCTATATATAGTTTTCTAATTTTTTGTCATTAAGGGAGAGCTTAGTGTGTGGAATTTTGGGATAAAACCCTAAGACGATTTTAGCTACTTTTTCAGGGCTTCTTGCCTTGAGATCTTCCATGTTTCATTGAAAGATAAGTTATCAATTAATCATTCAATATGTCTATGTGTTGTTTGATTCTATCTTATGCTTGTCTTTTGTTTAACATGTTAGGCTAATTTTATCTTGTGTTTGCTTAGATCTAATGAAACCTAGCTATTGATTATTGGTTGTTAGTGTGTTGTTAGTTGTATTGGATGATTGTTTATCTATGTTAGGCTTAAGAAAACTGGCTAACTTCCTATTCGGTAACTTGCTTGAACGTCTTAAGAAACATGAACCAAACGCGTACTAAAGGTTTTTATGGTTGTATTTAATGCACAAGCGAATTCTAGTGATCCCATGTTAGGAGCTTCCTAGCCGGCTCGACATAGGAGTGAAGTAGGAGCTTGTAGAGTTTGGGGAAGTAAGTACGCCACCCCACGAATGGTATTAAGGAATACACCCGTCATCCACGCGACTAATACACACTAATTAACCGGTAAAAGATAGTTAGGGAGTAAAGAAATCTAAGTAAACACATTTTTCTACACATAAGTTTCTCACCACTTTTCATTTTTGTTATTTTATTTTATTTGCATTTGTAGTAATTTGGGTTAGTTGACTAGCAACTAATTCCGCCCACTCCTTCAAAACCCGAGATTTTACTTGCTTTCATAAAATTATAAAAACATAAAAAAGAATCTTCCTCAACCCTTAGACCTAATTAGAGTAGCCTTTCACACCTAACGAACACTATTCCCTGTGGAGAACGATCAATCCCCCGTACTTACCACTACACTATACTACATCGGTCAGGTACACTGCCTGGTGGGGTTGTAAGCCTCTTGAGATCCCTCGAGAGGTAAAACCTGTTGTAAGGTTGCAAAACCCACGCATCACAAGACTTGATGCAACAATCATAGCCATGAGGAAAACAAGAATGGTTCGTGATGATAAGAAGAACGCTAGCAACACAATTCCACACAGACGCCTCATGTTTTCACAAAAGAAAGCCGAAGCTATTAAGAAACTTGAAAACGTCCTCCTAGAACCTCCTCAGGGAAATCCAAATCATACTCAAAGAAGCTTTTGTTAGAGTTATGGAAAAATATTAAATCGTGTATGACTAGAATCGAACCCGGGACCATGGGATTGCACACTTTACGTATGAATGATCAAAGAAATAATTAATATATATAATAGTTATATATTTTAATTATTTGGACACAAAATGATAACTAACGGACGTTAAGTAATTAGTGAAATTGACTAACGACCGTTAGTGAATAAAGGAAGGACCGTAGGTGCAAATAGGAGTCAAGAAGGATCTAGAATCCCTATGAATTTGGGTTGGCCGATTGGTGTAGGGAACTAGTTTCCTTATTCGAGTCAAACTTCTCCTCCAAGATTTGTAGCCTATAAATACAAACCCAAAGGTCATTAGTTTTGACTTTGTGCACTAACTATAACCCTAAAAGTTTGTTTCTATTCTTTCTTTGCCTAGAACCGATCGTACATCCCTCTTAGGGTGTCGATCCTTGCTTTTCTATTAAACAAAGTGTTTGGTTTAATTTGTGTTCATTCACTAGCATCAATCTTTGATCGGTTATAGTACGTGTGTACAAGACTTGGTAGTTTACTTACTTTAGTAAACACATCTTGGATTGTGAAACAAAAAGGTAAGGGGTTTCACGTTAATCCGGTTTGTTTGATCAAGAGAAGTGAAGAGAAGATTAGATCATTGTTTGGCTAGGATCAAAAGGTATGTAACCATTTATTATTCGGTAAACTTTATACGTGTTAAATATTCGATCTTGCTTCCGCTATACGTGCTTTGATGTGTTTATTTATTTAATTGATTGTCAAGTTATTTAAATTATAACAGTGGCATCAAGAGCCGTTTAACATGTAACTGTATTACCGAAACGCATAAAAATCAAATCTTGATTTGGATTATACATGTTTAATCAATTTTTTAGGGTTATTAGAACAATAAAAAAATTGACCTAATTTTAGGGGGGGGGTTTGATCCTCTTTTTTTAATTAAAAAACTAGTTTTGTAACCCTAAATTAGGACATGTTGTGTTTATGTGTTTATTTGAATAAAGGGTTACGTTCCTGGATAATCCATAATTCTTCATGCAAGGAATTCATGGATTATGGTTTGTAATATGTGCTACATGATTTAGATAAATCTAAAATTAGGGAAGACCTGATTAATTACATTAATGAATCAGTTATGTGCTACGTGGTATATAATTATTAAAGCTTACGCGGCCAATTGTTGGTGTCTGTGGTCCATTGGGTACAATGCGCTCGAAATCCAATGGGAGTTTTAGTAATTATATACATTAAAATTCACATAGAGATTATTAATAGGATTTATCAAAAGGTTTGCATGTGGCTATATGATTTAATAGTTAAGATTATATGCGTTATTATATGGTTATTTATTTTTTGTTAAAGTACTTGACTTTTTTTGTTTAAATTATCATTGAATTGTAAGCAAAAGGAGGGTAATTTTTGGTATAAAAATAAATAGACCTAATAACTATGAAACCTTGATGTGGTGAATTATTTATTGCCAAGTCTTATGTGCCGACAGTGGTTCGCTTCGCACGGTAATTTGCTCCCATGCGAGATTAGCAATTTAATAATTTACAACATAATTTTTTAAGACTTAGAATCATAAACTTTTAATTGATTGATGAGTTTTGCACCAATAGTTGAACGGCGGACCTAGTTTGACAAACTATAAGGTGGGTATAAGGTTGGTTTCGCATTAAATTGTGGCCTTAAAGAGACTCCATTCTGTCTCTCCGCTTGCTTGTGCGTCAAATTAGACTTACCAAGTACCACTATTATTTTGTGCAAAATCATCTTAAGGGTGAATTGACCTCAATTTCACGCGCCACTTTTGTGGTAATTATCCGAATAACTTGAGTCTTTTGACTCATGCAGTAGTAGGATATAGTGGGCGATAATTGGAGGTAATTCTTTGATTGGTAAACCCAATAACTCAATTAAAACTTTGTTGATTTAACTCTTAGTGAATTGGTAATTAAAATGGTTTTGAAAATTTTGTGATACGAAGATGAGTGCATGCTTCTTCGTACATATTTTGATTGTCACATCAAAATAAATACCCTAAAATTTAAGTCCATGCTATCTAATTATAAGAGACACTTGGAATTAATATCTAGCGTAAGTGAGACCTTGACATAGATATTAATGACAATGTAAATTACATACTTTCATTGCTAGCAGATCAACTGATGTAGTGAAACTATGTTAATTTGCAAGTTTCTAAATTAGATGACTTAATTAAGTTGTAAGTGAGACCTTGAAACTTAAAGCATGAGATGGGAAGAAACATGCTTACATTGCAAAATTGTTTTTTTTTTTTGGAAAATGTAATTCCCATAATGATCTAGGAGTCGGAAATTGTTTTGCCGATTATTGTACGACAGATTACCATATTTTGTACTTTCACAGCTAGCAGATCAACTGATGTAGTGAAACTATGGAAATTTGGATCCTAGTTTTCAAGAAAATTAAATGGTTATATTTATATTTCCTGGGTAGTTTTCTTTTCTTGAAAAATTGTATTATCGAAGATACTAAAATTGAATTTTGTAAATTCTTTTAATGTATTAATGCAATGTTAAACCGTAAACGTGGAACATTCTTTATTGGTAAGTTGATCTACACCCGTAGGGGTTTGTGACTAGAGTCAACTTTACTAAAAGAATAAACCTAGTCTACTTTTCCTTGAGAAGAGTGAGACTTAATCCTATTCTTTCCATGAATGAGAAAGGTAAGATAGGAAAATTAGAATTGTCTAAATTCTAAATACATAACTCATAGAAAACTTTAATAGTTAAGATTATTGCACATTTTATGAGTTATTAAATTAGAAGCTAGACCAGTTACCGCTAAAATGGTAAAAGACAAACAAGTATATTTTATCTAGTTGGTTTTGTTTTGACTATTTATAGGTGCTACATACCATTGTGCGGATGGTAGACCTATTAAGGAAGAAATTGCATGCCCAATTTTTTTTCCAAGTTAATTGCATTGATGGATAGTCAGAAGTAGAATACATTCTTTTAATACCTAAGTAATTGTTACGTATGAGATTTCTTAAAGGTGTAGGAAGTAAATAGCATACTATTTGCTTTTACTGGTTATGAAACACTTATAATGTTGTCAAATCCAGTGGGAGCATTGTGTTGTAATTACTGAATTATATATATTAATGTAATGATCTGTAATTCAGTGGGAGCTACAAGCTTTGTTATCTTGGTAGTAACCCAGATTATCTCTAGGTTGTCTTGAGATAATTACTTTCCAATGATAGACATTTGTGGTTTAAGGATTGTCACGTACGTTTCCTTACTAGACAAGATATTCCTATATCTACTAATATCTATGACACAATCATATTGATCACATTAAACAAACGTGTGACGTGTTGTTTATCTGATGCATAATGTTGTTTCATGCACAACTGGGAGAAATCTTAATAGTGTACAAGGAACAACACATAAGAATGATTTAATGGATTCTCTTGACTGCGAGGTAAGAGACTAATGTTCTAATATGATTTATTCACATCTAATTAATAGAACATTGGAGTTAATATCTAGCGTAAATGAGACCTTGACATAGATATTAATGACAAGGCAAATTACATACTTTCATTACTAGCAGATCAACTGATGTAATGAAACTATGTTAATTTGCAAGTTTCTAAATTAGATAATTATTAGAACAAGTGTCAATATGATAATAAGACTACTTCAAACTAAATATTTATGTATTATTGAAATGACATAAATAAATGAAGTAATCTAATACTAGATCAAATTTGAATGTTTATGTATTCTTGGAATGTCATAAATATATGAAGTAATAAATTAACTTGAAATACTATTGAAACCAAATTGTGGTGTTCATGATTACTTTAGTTTTGCATATTTATATTTTATTGTAAAGATAAAAATATGAAGTCTTTTAATTGTTACAAGACTTATAATAAAGTAAGACGTTAACTTGTTATGTTTTTAATTAAAACATATACAAGAAAACATTGAGTTGATCAATTATTTATAACGTAAATTGGGATTATAACAATTTATGTCTTATAGTTAATACATGGACATGAAGTGACTTGGTCAAAAAATACTTATGTTATATAGCATGCAATGGGCTTGGAAATTCTATTATACCATTAAGCTGACTTAGTTGGTGAATAGATATGCCAAACAAAATATACTTATCTTACATTTGTAAGATTGTCTTACAATATTAATCCTAATGAAATACATGATGTTTTTGGTACGTTCAGTTAGGAAAATCAAACTCTTGTTATATTGTTTGATTAAAGATAACTATATCTTATATTCTTCCGAAAGTTATCAAGGTTAGAATATTGAGTATGCATTGTATATACTCAATTAGACTCCAACCTAGAAGATTAATAAGACGCCATTTATTATGGAATGTGATGAATCACATTAAGTCTTAAAAATTAAAGTTTTGAATTTGTTAAACTGCTTTTGAGTAGGTTTTAACAAACTTAATGTAAGGAACTGTCAATTTGTATTTGTAAAGTCCCAAAAGAGAAAAATTTTGTGTTGCTCTACTTGCTAAAGTATTTATAGATAGTCTATAAATTGCTAAAGGCAAGTGGGAGTTTTATTTTGAAAAGATAAAATTACAAAATACATGATCTTCTACTAATACACTAGTAAAGTCATAATGAGGATTAAACATGTTAATGTTAAACCTCAAGATGATGGAATTCTCATTTATAGATCCGCAAGGATATCTCAAATATTTGTATAATATGATGAGGATTATGAGTTACAGGATTATGGTAAACCTGTTGATAAATTTCAAATATTGAATTTGGCAAATCACACATACTATGAATGATTAGATGCAGACCAGAAAGATAACTAGTTTTGGAAACTTAGTTAATCTTGAACTCTATAGTTAGACTATAGAATGAAGATGAGTTTCTTCAAAGGGAATTAAAATCCTAGTGATTTAAATCTTTGTGTAGAAATCATATGGACAAAATTTGTATACATATTAAATGTGTGAAAAGATTATCAACACACTTAAGCAATTAACTGTGATTGAAATTCTTTCTAGGCACATTAAATATATAAAGATTATGATTGTCATTCTTAGTTTCATTTATATGAAATTAACAATGGAATATCAAACTCTTTCTTGAGTAATTACTTGTGCGAGGACGATAAGTAATTGAAAGGAATATTTGAATTCAAATAATCTTTGGAAGTATACAAAGTGCAATCATTTATGAATAGATTAATACATGCATCTAGGAGATATACTTATGTTTAGTTATTAAATTCAAGTGTTGATTTATAATTAAAATAAGACAATCTCTTAATATTCCTAAAAGCTAGTGGGAGTGTTATATATTTATTTTCTTATTTCATATATGTTGTATAACATATAGGAAGTAACATTCCATAAGCATTAAATGTTAAGTCTTAGTTTGGAATGAAACTTCACTTGATGATTTAGAAAATAAACATACAGCATTGGAATATATGTTTATTGTTATAAACATAAGCGGTAAAAATAATTGATTCTAATAGAACATGATATATTATTAGAAAGTCTAGATAGATACATATCTTTGAAAAGATATGACATGAATAAATCTAAGTTTGACGCAAGGATTTTTCATGTGCATCATGTTATTTGTTGTATCATGCTTGATAAAGGATGATTTGACAACGTTAATATCTAATTGAAAGTTCTTAGATAACTAAGTGTAATGTATTTGGTTGGATATAGAATTAACATCCTCCTCCTGGAATTGCTCCTAAATTCTAAATATGAACCATATAGCAAATTGTTGCATAATCGTGATAGCCTACAAATCTTAAAATATTTGAAGGTATCAAACATTACTAATGGATATTAAAGTTTACGGGATTTTAAAGAGCATATTATTGTTTGCATACAATGATGCTAATAAAATTGAGATGACACTCAATACTAGTCATGGTGGGAGTTCATCCTTGTTAATGGCCATGTGTACTAGTTATGCTTAACTGTAAGCATAGTTGCATTATACATTAAAGAATTAGAATACTTCAAACTATAAAAGGTTTGATAGTTTGATTGTCATAAATTCGTGAATTGAGGATGTCACGTATTTTATGAATTATTATGTGGCAATACCAATATAGTTGAATGCACACATACAAGAACTTCATCAATTGAATTCTTGAAATAAGTATTCTCAAAATTCCAATAGATCAAGATTAGTTGATTTATGCCTTGTCAACAAGTATGTTTGACATGACTTGAGGCATAATTCATTAATAAGAATTATCATGCATTGATCTATTTAGTATTTGGATAAGGGATGTTAAGCAATTATTATTTACAATGAATTAAAGTACTTGATACGTTTGTTTTCATTAATAATATATAGTATCCTATATTTGCATGTTTAAATCCGTGAATAACTTATGTTATTCTAAATTGTCCGTTGTCACTTAATGATATGGGAATACCATTAAATTAAGACAAATATGAGTATTGGTAGAGTATACTTGAAAGTATATTGATGCGTTGACATACCAATTTCACATGATATTCAAATTGTTTGATTATAGGACTTATCCCGACTTCATGAGTTTACTTTATGGATCTTGTCATTAAGTAAATCATGTGTATATAGTTATCCTCAGACTTGCGATGCCAGATAACTGTCATGCATGTAGTGCATTTCTGTGATTCAATTTAACGCTATACGTAACTGGTAGCTATAAGGATTGTTTTCAGGAGTGTTACAAAGTGCATGAGTTATGCTCGTAGTCAAGATAAAATTTGTTCCTTCAAATTGTTTGAAGTTTAATACTGTTGGGCCCCTCGTAGGGTTGCTAAGATGTTTGTGTGCGCACGCCCAAGATCTCCACTGAATATGTTCAGAAGATTTGGTAATCTTGCTCAATCGAATACAACGAGAAACAGAATTATTAATAAAGAATGACTTAGATCCATATATTTATTAATGTAGTATTAGAAACAAAGGGATAAGTATGATGATGATTAATCATCAAGTGGTTTTTACTCGAGTTGTACTAGGGGCATTGGCGTGTTGCTAGACGCTAACCAATGTCAATTACACTTTTAATAGATTTCTAAGTGGGAGCTGTTAGAGTTATGAAAAAATATTAAATCGTGTATGACTAGAATCGAACCCGGGACCATGGGATTGCACACTTTACGTATGAATGATCAAAGAAATAATTAATATATATAATAGTTATATATTTTAATTATTTGGACACAAAATGATAACTAATGGACGTTAAGTAATTAACGAAATTGACTAACGACTATTAGTGAATAAAGGAAGGACCGTAGGTGCAAATAGGAGTCAAGAAGGATCTAGAATCCCTATGGATTTGGGTTGGCCGATTGGTGTAGGGAACTCGTTTCCTTATTCGAGTCAAACTTCTCCTCCAAGATTTGTAGCCTATAAATACAAACCCAAGGGTCATTAGTTTTGACTTTGTGCACTAACTATAACCCTAAAAGTTTGTTTCTCTTCTTTCTTTGCCTAGAACCGATCGTACATCCCTTTTAGGGTGTCTATCATTGCTTTTCTATTAAACAAAGTGTTTGGTTTAATTTGTGTTCATTCACTAGTATCAATCTTTGATCGGTTAGAGTACGTGTGTACAAGACTTGGTAGTTTACTTACTTTAGTAAACACATCTTGGATTGTGAAACAAAAAGGTAAGGGGTTTCACGTTAATCCGGTTTGTTTGATCAAGAGAAGTGAAAAGAAGATTAGATCCTTGTTTGGCTAGGATCAAAAGGTATGTAACCATTTATTATTCGGTAAAATTTATACGTGTTAAATATTCGATCTTGCTTCCGCTATACGTGCTTTGATGTGTTTATTTATTTAATTGATTGTCAAGTTATTTAAATTATAACAGCTTCGCTATCTTCCTGACTTAATGGAAGATTCCCTTGAAGACTACCCACGATTAGTGTTCATAGATGTCAACGGAGATGCAGGTTGGTTCACCAAGAACTACCCGACAAGAAACAAAGAGTTTGAAATCTATCAAGTCGAAACAACCATTCAAGAAATGAATGGTGTCGAAGACGAGTTCGATATATTAACCGAAACCGAGAGAACAGATTGGCTAAAAGAAAATGTAAACAAGGGTGAGTATGTGGTAATGAAGGCTGAGGCAGATGTGGTTGAAGAGTTGATAATGTAATCAACATTTAGACATTACCTATATCCTTTTTGTTTCAATCAGTTTCACTATTCCTAAGTATTCTTGAATCGTATTAGAGCAACGTACTAAGAACTTCTTCCTGACTAATTTTTCCATACAATTTATTCAGTCGAATCATATTGACTGCTCAAAGAAACTACCTTCAAATATGGAGGAACCAAGTAGATGGGTGCAAGAGCAAGAAAATGCACACTTTCAATCACAGTATTGCTATTGTGATGAACTGGTGATATATATATATATATATATATATATATATATATATATATATATATATATATATATATATATATATATATATACATATATACATATATATATATATATATATACATATATACATATATATATATATATATATATATATATATATATATATATATATATATATATATATATATATATATATATATATATATATATATATATATATTATATATACTAGTTTTCGAAGCCCGCCCAATGGGCGGGCATGCTTTGTAAGCCCGTTGGGCATGACTTATAAGCCCTCACGGGCATATAAGCTCACCCTGAAGGGCGAGCATGACTTATAATTATTGTTGGCATATTTTACTATATCGAAAGAATGGTGGTAAAAATGGTTGAAAATTGTACATGTTGAAAGAAAAGGTTGTACATAAAAACTTTTAACTTGAGGGTGAGCAAATAGGCCTTCATTTAACAAACACCCCTTGCTCATAGTACTCGATTGTGATATGTAATCAGGAAACTCACTGTCTTCAATATCCTTTTTATTTACTAATCCATTGATTATAAGGATTAAAAAAATAATAACAAAAACAAATGGGAAATTTGATTTACCTACATCAAGAAGGTCAAGCCAACATCTTGTAGTAGATGCAACAATAGAATAGCATTCCTCTAATGTAGACCAGTGAAGGAATTTGTCAAAGATTTATGCCTCCAAACATGTGTATAGAAAAAGATATAAGAAAGGTAGGTGGAGTATAGAAGTAACCGAGAAGACCATAAGTAAAAAGTACGATATTAGATACAAATATTACTTGGAAAACTTTAATGAGATTTAGTTCACCCCTTCTCTTAATCTCAAAACATTTATGCTCCATAAGGGTACCATCATCATTAAACACAGCATATCACTTTTTTATTAATATTCCTTCTTCTTTAGAGGCAAGAGTAATCATAACATACATTTATCAGAGGTAACATCAATGGTAATATCATGAATAACATTAGTTCAACCATATTGGTCTACAGATATTAGTATTGATTTCTCTTTTACGTGAATCAAACTGCAAGGGTTGGAAAACCATGTGTAATCCCACATTTAGGGATCACAATAGATAATCATTGCATCTTTAAAACCTACTTTAATGTTATGGATAATTATTGATGATTATCAAAAGCTAACTGTTAGATCAGCTTAATGATTTCAATAACATAAACCTAAAGAGCTACTCCCTCCGTCCCAAAATTATTGTCCTCCAACAAAAAACACACAGTTTAAGAAAAACATAATTAATACTGCTTTCTCTCTCTTACTTTTTTGCCAAATGACAAGTTTATTCTTAGCCAATTAATTAACACTTCATTAAAGTTTGTAATATTAATTTCAACCAAGGGTAATATAATAAACTTTACCAAACTCCACTTTCTATTCACTTTCTATTTTTGGTATGGGACAATAATTTTGGGACAACCGGAAAAGGAAAGAGGAACAATAAAATTGGGACGGAGGGAGTATTAAGTAATGATGAAGACTAACCTAGTGTTGTCTAATAAAATATGTATCAAAACTAATGAGAACCTCCACCAAAATTTATTTTACAGAAAATAAAATGATACTAAACTACTCTTAGTTGTTCAACAACTCCGTGAACTGCCCTAGATGATTAAATATCAAAAGAATTGACTTGATTATTATTTGATTTTATGGGTTAACATGCAAAACAGCACTTCAATGTGCAAATCTCACCCTCTAACTAATTGTCACACCAAAAGTAGATGATTAAATATCATAAGAATTGACTTGATTATTATTTGATTTTATGGGTTAACATGCAAAACAGTACTTCAATGTGCAAATCTCACCCTCTAACTAATTGTCACACCAAAAGTTAAAAAGTTAGCGCTTTCTTCTTTAAGTCCCATTTCTTCTTTGCAGTCTCAATTGCTTCTTCCTTATTCTTCTGGAGAACACTGAACCATTGAAGGTACTGCGCGTCAATTGCATCAAGCTCTTGCTTCAAATCTTCACACCTATCTCTCTTATCTTCTTGAAAGAGCGAAGAACTATTAGAAGAGCTCTTCATCCAATCACCTGAATATGTAAACGATGAATTTCACGACCCTTTGCAACCATTATTTTGTGGCTCAGAAAGCTTTGTTTGTGGCTCTAATTCAAATTGACCCATTTGAAGGATTACTGAACTTTTAGGTGAGCTCATTTTAGAAGAGGGTTTCCATGTTGGCACAAACTTAGATATAAGGTCATCAATAAGCTCTGTTACAACAACAATGTCTTCGTGCACGAGGTCTAGTTCTTCAACCATTTCATGAGCTATGGCATACGCAGTATCCTCTTCCAGGTAAAATGAGAATTCAACATGCTGTGGTTTACCTGTTAAGATAGACCAGCGAAATTTAAATGTAAATAACAAATAAAAGGAATTCAAGTGTTAACACACAGATAAGAGGTTGCAATCTCGACGCGATCACCATGTTTATATTGTCAATCCATACCATATTGATCTTATGTTAGTGCAAATATTACGATATTTAAACTAAACGGTTTCTTCGGTTTTAATATTGACAAACATGTAACTTGTAAGACATAACGTAAAATGTGCAAGTTACTTATAAACACAAAACATCAATGCATACTTACATCAACACCTCCCGACGTCTCAAGTATGCTTCAACGAAGTCGTAGATTTCCATCCCGACATAAATCACTCAAGGTATGGACAAACAAATCTACTACTTGACAAATGATCAAAGGATTTTATTTTTCTAAACTTCACATTTTTAATGTGACAAAACATTTTTTCAAAAATATATTTCACAAATTATTTTTGAATTAAAAAGAAATGTTTTATTTTGAAAAATATGTTTGAAAATCCCAACAGTCAAATTTCCCCCCAAAACAGCTCCTAACTTCCCCAAATAAACCTTCCCCACAAAAGACAAAAAAGGGAGTGTCCACGGCACCTTTAAATAGGGACGGCTCCATTAAATTTAACGGAGCCGTCCGTACGTAACGGCTAGATTTTTATTTGCCTATAAATAGTGGACCATTTCACACTTCCAACTTGATTTTTCCAGTCCTTTTTCTCTGGTCTAATCCCTCCTCACTTAGAAAACTTTCTTTGATCATTTGGAGAGTCTTAGGTTGTTTAAGAGTGATCCAATCATCCACTCAAGTGATCCTCTTCATTCCTCTTGATTAGCAAGAGAAGAACACAAAGTATCCAAGTAGATACAAAGTGTTGTCATCCCTCTTGATTAGCAAGAGAAGAACACAAAGTATCCAAGTAGATACAAAGTGTTATCATTCCTCTTCATTTGCAAGAGAAGAACTCAAGGTATCCAAGAAGATACAAGAGTTATAGTTGTTAGGTCTTGTAACATTTGTTACACTCTTGATTGTATCATAGCATACATCAAGATCATTTTACCTTTGTGAGAGAGAGTGAGTCAAGATCAAGTGTGATCTTGTAGAGATAGTGAAGATCTCTTGAAGCCATTGGGCTTGTGTGATTGATCATGTGGATCAAGGGTAGATCGTGGTAGATTGGTGCTAGCTAAGATTAGCACTCGACATCTAGCTTAGTGTCGAAAATAGGATAAGCGACGTGTACGGTGTAGATCGGGTAGATCGTGGTAGATTGGTGCTAGCTAAGATTAGCACTCGACATCTAGCTTAGTGTCGGAAAACAAGTTAAGCGACGTGTACGGTTTTCTTCTCCTAAAGGGAGTTTGTTGATTAGTGAAGTAACTCTCGAGTTGGGTACTCGGGGAGTGGAGTAGGGCGAAGAGGAGCTTCGTGACCGAACCACTATAAATCATCGTGTCCGGTTTGCGCCTTCTTACTTATCTCTTTACTTTCATTTTATTCTTTATCGCTTTATATTTATATTTGCATTGCGTTTATGCTTGTGTGGCTAGTTGCTTATGTTATGTTGATTATGTATGTGTCATGGTTGATTGTGCTTGTGTTGTAGTTTAATTTATTCATCCCTAGATGATATGTGATCATTGTTGACACTTTTCATATTACATCACACTTGATTGGGTGTTTGATACAAAAGGTTTTAAGTTTTTAAATGGAAACGTATTCACCCCGCCCCCCCTCTACGGTTTCCACAATTGGTACCAGAGCCAGGTCGCTCAAATTTTTAAAACAAATGGTTTTCAAAATTGAGTACGATCCATGTATCAAATTACCCATGAAGGTGATAAAAATATGAAAAGTATTTAGTTGCTTAATACTTACAAGTTTTGTTGTTAAGTATATGTTGTCATACTAGCTTGAAAGTTTTCTTAAATTGATAAAAGTTGGTTCTGTTCAAAAACTGAAGTAACACGTACGGCACCGTTAAATATAACGTACGGCTCCATTAAATATGGACGGTACCGCTAAATTTAACGGTACCTTCGTCTGTTTTCAGAATTCGGTAATTTTCAAAAATTCGTATAAAATCAACCGTAAGTCCGTAGGAGTCGTGCCACCTATCGTTTTAAACGTAATTGAGTCTACTTTCACTTAAAAATATTTTTAGAAAGTGATTGTAAAGTAAAATTTACGAATATCTTTAATTCGTAACAGAGGGTCTTTTCCGGTCATACCGATTGCGCAAATTTTTTGTCAAATCACAAAGTGAACATCACACGTTGATGCATTCATGATTTCAAGGTGTTGAACTTGATCAAATTTTTGAATGGGGTGGAAAATAATTCATTTTCAAATGAAATCAAGCTTAGTATACATTGTTATACCTAATACACAAAATGATGATAAGTATTTTTGTGTGTTAAGCTAAATTGCTATTTGCTTATTATAGTTTTTCGGTTTATGCATTTATAAGGCTCATGCTAAATCACTTGCACTATATTAAGTAATTAGTTTGCATTGCATATAGGCATCAACCATTTGTCTTGCATTTGTTGCAAGTTCTTAAAATGGTGTAGTAACTTTCATAGGAATAGAAACTAAGTTGGTAGATCATGTGTGTCGAAAGATATTGTCTTACACAATTATTTTTCCAAAGGTTTAAGTGTAAAAAGTATATCACCCCAAAATACTTAACACTTTCATAAAATCCGTAACATGATCTTTAAAATATTACACCATTTTGTCTTGTTTGACCATGGGTTGTCTAAACAAGATAAAACGTCATTTAATACATTAGTATTTAAGTAAAAGAAAATGTATTAAACTTGCATTGATTTAACACACATACAAAATGTTTTAAACATTTAGTGTTTTACGTATGTTGTATAAAAATAGTTAAGATAATTATTTTTATACTAATGAGGTGTCGAAAAACTAAGAATATTATACTTAATAATATAAATAGTTTTTCTCAAATAAAAATTAATGACAATATCGAAGTAGTAACTTAATATGTCATTAACCTCACACATACAACTAGTGTTAGAATAAATGGAACACACTCCTTAATTTTTTATTTTCTTTTTAAAAGGAGTGATCGTGAGGGTCAAGAAAGATTTCAAGTACATATCAATTCATTATTCAAATTATGATTGATATCATCATCGAATCTAATTGACAAGTTTTCGAGTGTGGACATGAAATTGGAGTCATTATTTGTTTAGCTTCAAGATAACATCAAAACATGATGAAAAATATTTTCTTGAATCTACATACTCAATCACACTCGATTGTTATGAAAATAATGACGTCCTCTCAAGACGAAAATAATATGCATCGGATCATAACTCACACTTGTGTTGAAGATGCCATGTTAAGTCTTCTTGTCCAATGGTTGTGTTCCAAACTTTAAACTAACATGTTTAAAAGATACATAAAATACACAACCAAGTAGGATTGACAACTTGGATGTTTCATCCGAAATATACAAGTAATTTACATTGCAATGCAATTAGTAAATGTGTCATTTCCGAAAAACCAAACAAGAGCAAACAAACAACATATGTAAACTTTGCTCATGAACAACTCAACACTCAAAGTCACATGTCTAGTAAAAGTGTCATACATAATATATGTAAGTCATCAATCTTTGAGAATATCACATGTATTTCTCTTATCAAAAGATTGACAACGGATAACTTATATCCTATGCATCTTATTCTCTTTGTGACATGAATGGTTATGTTACAAGAGAATACATTGCACCCTGTTAACAAATATAGGATATTAGAGTTGAATAATAACCTAATACGACATGTGTCATTTCATAAACAAGTAAAATTGGTCATACACTAAAATACTTGTTTCACAAAGCATTCTTAAGAGTGATAAGTTTCCTCTTAGAAAAGCATACTTGTTGAAATAAACAGTATGTCTCATTTCAAATAAAATGCTCACAAGATCTATTGAGGTAAGTAACCTTTACTAGATTCTCACTCAAGATATGCAAAGGAGCATTCTTGAAACACACACGATGTAGTAGATTCTACATTGTATCACATTAGAGTGTCTCTTGGTTCTAGGAAACCAAATCATGTTAAAATAACATGTAACAACTCAACAAACAAAGATGTTGTCCAAGAGATCATAAAATACACCATCTCCATCAAACAACCTTTAAATCTCAAACACGAAATTAAAACATTTCGCTTGCCTTTGTTAGGAGTTGTGTAAGACATGTCATTTTCTTAACCGACTTTTAAAGTATGGTTAATGGAGTCACATTAGGCCATGTATAAGCAAAACAAGATAACATCATCTTTGCTATACTTTGATAGGCAAATATAGGAATTTAAATTCTTCTAACATGAGAATGACTACTAGAGAACCTATCGCACTAGAAATTCAATTTGACCTAACGGTTGGATTGCTTCCAGGAGAGAAGTTGGGTTCGTGTATAACCCGTAAAAATGGTCGTGTTTAGCCTTAATTGAGCACCACTAGTGATAGTCTCATACTCATTCTCTAACTTGAAAAATTTTCATTCCTACATTTGACTAGAGATAGTTTGCATCGTTGAACTATATCTCCCATTAGGATGTCATCTTGAACAAGTAGTAATTAGGATCGGCCTTAGCAAACCTAGATTGCTTGCATCCCACATACATGTTTCAAAATGATAACATGTTCTCATAAGACATGATTAAATGTCTTCATGATCTTGAATGCTAAATGATTATCATGTTTTGCATGATGTTTGCATTTATTCCTTATGTGCATTTTACTTGATTTACTTGTAAAGTTTGCACCCACACTATGTTCTTTTGACACATTAGGAATTAGGTATGCCCATCACTATGAACCCTTAGAAGTCATAGAGTCATACACTAGTGTCAAAACCTATAAGTTAGAGTAGTCGCGAAGTTGTCCCAATTTCCTAGTTATCACTTCGCCTTCTTCCAAGTAACACACCCTTTTGTCATGGGAAGGTTAGGAACAAACCTAGTAGAACTCGGAGTAGGGTTGACAACTTAAATATTTCATCCGAAATATTCAAGTAAGTTTAACTTGCAATCGCAATTGTTAAATGTCATATCCGAAACATCATACTCAAGCCTTTTAACAACATATGTTAAAACGCTCATCCAAAAGCTAAAAGCTAACATCAACCCTCGGATGACAAAGGACTCACAAGTTACTATATAAGTGATTAGTAGTTCATTTCATCCTCGTGTGATTATACACGTCTTAAGATTCCAAACCCTGCTGCAAACCAGCACCATAGGCCTAGCTTTACATCTTTCAAAACCCCGTTAAACACTCACGTGCGAAGTACATCAAAATCCGTAAATCAACCAAACCTCTCAACCGAGAATCCCTTAACCATCTCCGTCTAGGTCTAGGAATGATGGAACATTTTCCATAAAACTTATGACTATTTAAATATTTCACTGGAAATATTAAAGTCATCTCTCGTACCCCTCTTATGATTACTTGAATATTTCACTGGAAATATTGTAGTCATCTCGTGCGTCTCGTCTCATGACTCTTTAAATATTTCACTCGAAATATTGAGTCATTCTTTAAATCCCTCTCATGACTATCTAGATATTTCACTGGAAATGTCAAGTCATATCCTGTGTCTCGTCTGATGACTTTTTAAATATTTCACTGGAAATATTAAGTCATCTTTCACATCGCTCTAATGACTACCTATGTATTTCCTCGAAAATATAAAAGTCATTTCTTCTCGTCCAGTACCGGTCAAAGAATTTATTAGGTATAAATTCTCTCCTCGTGTCGAAAGCGAAGATTTATTCGTAAAATCCTCTTAAACCCCAATGACAACTTAAATATTTCATCCGAAGTATTTAAAGTTTATTTAATTTGCGAAATGCAATTAAATGTCATTTCTCGTTCTCGACAAACGTTCATCGAATCCCGGTGGATTCATTCATAAAGGAATTTATTCGGTATAAATTCTTTTAATCTAAGGTCCAGAAAAATCACAACATATGTGAAATTTCTTTGTCAGAAATCTAATTCTGGGTCAAAACTGACCTCAGCAGGTCACGGTACTCTTTAATAGGGGACAGTATCGTTAATTTTAACGGTACCGTCGGACCGTTGTCTACTGAGACAGTTTATTCTCACTATTTCAAAGCCACTATCGAAACACACTCGATGTAGTCTTGAACCAGAACCGTATCCTATCAGAACAGATTGTATCTATCTTCTGATTCCTAAGCCTTCTTCCCTTTCACTTCCGCATGGTACTAAACACTACCAATGCTTCCGCATCCCACTCATCTCACACACACTTCAAACGAAGAACCATTAGGATACGTTGAGATAACCCTCCTTCATCAACTTAGATAACCCTATAACCTTATCACCTACCTCACAACCCTGAAGATTTTATCTTCTTAACCCTTAGGATATCTCCAAGTAATCACATGCCTCATCATATAAATATTCTATGAATATTCACAATGATTGAGAAGAGCTACGTGACTTCAAAGGTGAAGTTTATTGTATGCTATCCACTACTTGTCTTGACGTTACTAAGCTCATCGCTTCGATCAACGTTTGTTTTTCTCTTTATCTTTTACATCTTGCCCGGATGGTCATAGATTAAGGGGGAGCGAAAACACACTCATATAGTCTTTCACCAAACACTCTCAAGAACACACAAATGTGGTTCTTATTCCCTAGGAAACTTCCCTTTACCTGCCCAGAACTAGGCTGTATAGGAAAATTCGTGACTTCCAGGTCACGGTACCGTTAAATATGCCACGGTACCGTTAAATTTAATGGTACCGTGTGGTATTTAGTGGTACCGTGCCTATGTTTGACGAATTTTCACTGTTTCCTTTAGATCCCTGCATCCCTAACCTCAAACCTGCAAATTTTTGCAAACTCACATACACCCTAGGATTCCCTCACTACATCATAGAACTCTAACACCAACTTTAGTTCGAATCCCACAACTCTTGCCTATATAAGGCCTCACCATTGCAAGCTTATCTTGCATCTCACATTCAAACCTTTTAGCTACACTTCACTCTTGACAGTGATTGTTAGTTAAACAACCTTCAACCCTCACAATCACCCAAAACCTTTCATGCACCAAACTATCTCTAACACACAACTAGGATCATCCAAACTAGAAACCTAGAACCTCGTTACCTCAACCCCGTTAGAGATATCCACCAACAATCCTGTTAGGATCACATACACCTTTTCTTTTTCCCTTTTGAAATATATCATGCATCTCATTGTCAGTGCAAACGATATATTAACCTAAACCTTCCTTTCCCACCTTTCCTCAAAGGGCAAAACCAACATCTCCAACCACATCATCATCATCCTCCACCTTTAGGATTCCTACACTCTTACCTCCACCAAGTCCACCACAACCTTTAGCTATCACACTAACCCTATCACCATCAAACCTCTTTGGACTTGACACCAACACATCATCCTTATCACCATCACCATCACTACAATCTTTAGCTCTCACACTAACCTTGTCACCTACATCACCTTTTGAACTTGGCACTAACACATCATCCTTATCACTATCACCAACACCACAACCACAAATGGGTCATCCCATTATCTATCCCCTACAACCACATAACCCAAGTTGTCCTTGTTGTCACCACAACCAACACTCTCCTACCTTATGGAATCATTTAGGTATAACCTCTATCGAGTCTACTTTATGGCACGACTTGTTATAATAGTAATCATTTAGAGTATGTCTTATCAACAAACTATCCTTAACATCAATCATCTTAGGTAGATGATTATGTTGTTCAAAAGGTTTGTTAGAACTTTCCTTCCCAATGACAACTTGGAATAAGTCATTTAGTGCGTCAGTCAATGAACGAATCTCGTTCTTGATTAGTGTGATTGAGTGAATAGTTACACCTTAGGTTTTAGGTCGGGTTGTGACACATACGTGTTAACATAGTTTAACCCATGTATGTCCTGCTATGTGTATTCTATCCCTATATGCTCATATACTGTTATATATTATGTTGCACGAAGCTAACCCTTGATGTAGGAAAAGCCTTTGTATGAATTTGATCCATGGATCCGCTAGATACTAAGGTAAATAAACAAGGGGATTAAGTCACCATAGGGGAGCATTGAGCTAGGGGGAGCTCGGGAGTATTTAAATACATAGCATGGAGTCGTCTTCACAAGTGGTGACAGAAGACTTCACTGGGATGATGCAAACTCGCCTTTTTGGGGATAAAGGAAAGTAGTTCAATAAGGGGGAGTAGGGGATGAATTCAAGGGAGCGCTCATGACACTACCTTTTTGATTCGACAAAAGGGGGAGAAGGAAGTGTAAACAGGTAACTTTTACATTTTACTATGTCTTACGGTTTACATATTTGTCATCATCAAAAAGGGGGAGATTGTTAGTGCAAATATTACGATATTTAAACTAAACGGTTTCTTCGGTTTTAATAATGACAAACATGTAACTTGTAAGACATAACGTAAAATGTGCAAGTTACTTGTAAACACAAAACATCAATGCATACTTACATCAACACCTCCCGACGTCTCAAGTATGCTTCAACGAAGTCGTAGATTTCCATCCCGACATAAATCACTCAAGGTATGGACAAACAAATCTACTACTTGAAAAATGATCAAAGGATTTTATTTTTCTAAACTTCACATTTTTAATGTGACAAAACATTTTTTCAAAAATATATTTCACAAATTATTTTTGAATTAAAAAGAAATGTTTTATTTTGAAAAATATGTTTGAAAATCCCAACAGTCAAATTTCCCCCCAAAACAGCTCCTAACTTCCCCAAATAAACCTTCCCCACAAAAGACAAAAAAGGGAGCGTCCACGGCACCTTTAAATAGGGACGGCTCCATTAAATTTAACGGAGCCGTCGGGTATTTAACGGAGCCGTCCGTACGTAACGGCTAGATTTTTCTTTGCCTATAAATAGTGGACCATTCCACACTTCCAACTTGATTTTTCAAGTCCTTTTTCTCTGGTCTAATCCCTCCTCACTTAGAAAACTTTCTTTGATCATTTGGAGAGTCTTAGGTTGTTTAAGAGTGATCCAATCATCCACTCAAGTGATCCTCTTCATTCCTCTTGATTAGCAAGAGAAGAACACAAAGTATCCAAGTAGATACAAAGTGTTGTCATCCCTCTTGATTAGCAAGAGAAGAACACAAAGTATCCAAGTAGATACAAAGTGTTATCATTCCTCTTCATTTGCAAGAGAAGAACTCAAGGTATCCAAGAAGATACAAGAGTTATAGTTGTTAGGTCTTGTAACATTTGTTACACTCTTGATTGTATCATAGCATACATCAAGATCATTTTACCTTTGTGAGAGAGAGTGAGTCAAGATCAAGTGTGATCTTGTAGAGATAGTGAAGATCTCTTGAAGCCATTAGGCTTGTGTGATTGATCATGTGGATCAAGGGTAGATCGGGTAGATCGTGGTAGATTGGTGCTAGCTAAGATTAGCACTCGACATCTAGCTTAGTGTCGGAAATAGGATAAGCGACGTGTACGGTGTAGATCGGGTAGATCGTGGTAGATTGGTGCTAGCTAAGATTAGCACTCGACATCTAGCTTAGTGTCGGAAAACAAGTTAAGCGACGTGTACGGTTTTCTCCGCCTAAAGGGAGTTTGTTGATTAGTGAAGTAACTCTCGAGTTGGGTACTCGGGGAGTGGAGTAGGGCGAAGAGGAGCTTCGTGACCGAACCACTATAAATCATCGTGTCCGGTTTGCGCCTTCTTACTTATCTCTTTACTTTCATTTTATTCTTTATCGCTTTATATTTATATTTGCATTGCGTTTATGCTTGTGTGGCTAGTTGCTTATGTTATGTTGATTATGCATGTGTCATGGTTGATTGTGCTTGTGTTGTAGTTTAATTTATTCCTCCCTAGATGATATGTGATCATTGTTGACACTTTTCATATTACGTCACACTTGATTGGGTGTTTGATACAAAAGGTTTTAAG
Source organism: Artemisia tridentata subsp. tridentata (assembly GCA_021014915.2). NCBI lineage: Eukaryota > Viridiplantae > Streptophyta > Magnoliopsida > Asterales > Asteraceae > Artemisia > Artemisia tridentata. Next base: position 520,438,713 of record CP139509.1, on the reverse strand, counting down.
TTTTTAAATGGAAACGTATTCACGCCCCCCTCTACAGTTTCCACATCTTCGTTTATCAATCTTCATCTTAATCACACATATTTTGTTGCTCAAAGTCCCGTAACAAATTCCACGTTTGATTCTATAACTCCAAACCCCAAACTCTTCTAACTAAGCTACTCACCCTTGATAACATTGTACTTAACTTTTGTTGCAAACTAACCATCTTTCTTAAGAAAGAAAATTCACTCGTCGCTGCCATTCGCATTTTTTTAACAACTAATCATGAAGAAAGAGTTACCAAGTTCCCTAAACTCTTATCACTATTTTTGTTAAACATCTTGTATAGTAAGCAAAACCAAAATGGTTCTCTAATTCTTTCGGTCTTTCCTCCTTAACTGAAAATCTTGGGTTCTCAACCGTGGTCTAACTTCAACTGATATTACTCAGAGTATGTATACCTCACCAGCCACGGCACCTTTTTTTGTTTCTCAACTCCTTTTGTAAAGGTAGCACTTTAAACCCATTTCATGTACAAATGGGCCAACTTGGGTAAGATGTAACTGATGACGGGGTTCAAACAAAAAAAAGGTAGTTATAGGTGGCTGAAAAGTGTTTTACAACACACTGGGCAGGTTATTCAGAAAAATGGAACGTGATTTTTGATAGTTTTCTATATGCTCTACATCTAAGCAATGCTAGAGTTTTAACCATCGCTAAAAAGAGTTTAAAACAAACAAAACATAGGTTACTTCAATTATTGGATACAATGAGTTTACAATTGTTCATACATAAACAATTACACAATAAAGAAGATGAGGAAATAGACATGGGTTCAAAAAGAATAATTGGTATTTCTAACCTTGAAGATTGATCAGTTTAAATTGATGTTAAATTACGTGTATAATGCAAATAACAGAAAGTAAACAAAAACACGTGCATGTAGAAAAAGAAAGAAATGTTACGTGTATATCGCAACAAATACTTCTGGCACTATCCCAACCAATGTTCCAAACAAGTGTGGAACAAACTTAACATCAGTCGCAACCGCACAGTAATTATAAATTACATAAGGAAATGGTGATATCCTTAATAATGTGACGGCTCTAAATTGCTCATACCAGTCACCTTCACCTGCTAATCTTATAATCGATGCTTTTTTTGTATATTTTTCTAACCAACCCTGCATAGATAAGAAACACTTTTCAGTTTAAATAATCAATGGAGAAATAGAAAATAACTGTATTGATACGCATATGCTTACTTTAATTTTGGGGTATAACAAGGAAGCAAAGAAATAAGGAAGTGATACACCGATACTAACACCACAAATTATCAACAGAAATCCCAGCAAATAACCAAAACTCATTCCGACAACCCACATGGAGGGTTTAGATGGTATAAATATGCTTGGGAATATTGCTACTGAAGCAAATATTAAGAACGCTAGCATTGGCTTGCTGAATGTCGTGGTTTCCCAGTTTAAAATAGGTATAACCTCCTGAAACAAATGACATACAAGTCCTGATCAGATACTTTTGTCATGGGCCAGATTTTAAAGCGACACTACACTTACAAAACTTTTTGTCTACACCTCTACAAATATGTCATATTATTAATTATAATCACTTAAATGTTTAAAAAGGGTAAGATACAAAGCAAACTCTTCAAAGCATGGGTGTTTACTGATAAGCAATTTGAGGGTTTTTCGGAATGCTTATCCAAATCACACACATCTGATTATATTAGATTTGGAAGTGCCACAAGTTGTTCTGAAAAGCAATAAGCATAAGCAATTGAGCATATAATCAGATTTAACAAAAAGTTCCAAACATCCCTGACATAAACACTTCACTAAATTATTGGTTTTTCAGGACCGACCCATTTTGACCAATTCAAGCAATTATAGTTGTCCTTCATGCCCATGAGCATCACTTTCATCACCTGACAGTTAAATCTATCTTGACAACCAAACCACGCAAAACCTAAATGCACTGATGTATCACAAACACATTCTTAATCAATCAACATCAATAGTTTTACGCTAACACTTTCACTTACACTTTTAAGTTTTAAAGTCTACAAAACACAAACACCGGTGCAGACTTTTCAATATTATAACCAAATCTTGACGCAAAAGTTAGTTCTAAACTTTCCATTTATCTAGCTCTTATCACAATCCAAGACGTCGCCAATGGTTAACCCCCTATAATTGTGCCTTGATAAATCAGACCTATTATAAGTATTGGCAGCTGGACAGGTAACGAAACGGCTCAAAACAGGTTTGGTTGACTGTAACACCCCCAAAATCACAATATTCGCGGAAGCATACAATTTGGGTGCTACTGAATGGTAATCACAACACAAGATATAGGGAACGGATTAAAAATCCGTTTTAAAATATATTACATAAGTTAAGTCATGTAACATTTCAAAAATCCCTTTTAGATGAAAATGAAGCCCATATAAATTAAAAAGGTCCAATTGTCAGAGTAAACGCATTAAAAACATTTCCATCATTTATTGTGACCGACGCCATGCTCTGCACCCGGCTAAACGCACCTCAGTTTCCTGAGAAAAACATGCTAAAAGTCAGCTAACGCTGGTGAGTTCATAGGTTTAAGTAAATAGCACATATGGACCAATAGCAATATCATAAAAACAATTCAGCAGATACACACTATCCGTTATGCAAACACTAAGCCTCATCCTACCGATCTATGACAATGCAGCACGACTAGCATTAGCAATAAATAAGGGTGCCCGCGAGTGTTAATCCCCAGCAATATATAAGGGTGCCCGCGAGTGTTAATCCCCAGACACTCGGACTATTATTCGATTTGGTATACGTTCGCCTTGGCTATGCCGAGCCAACCGAACGGGGACGTCACTCCCAATAGATCTATTTATAACAAACGGCTTCCAAGACAGGAATTAACGGCAGATGATAGTGGGCACAAATTGGGATTCAGCAAACTTAGGTTTTGCATACTAGTGTGCACTTAAAAACAAAATTTATTTCTGGTCCATGAAAACAGTTTTGCATGTTTCTCACCCCAAGCTTATAAAGCAAAAATCGTATAAAATATGGGGCTATAAACTCACCTTTCAATAACAGCAAATCAGCAAATAAATCAAAATAATGCAACCGCGCCGATCAGCACCCTAAATCAGTATGGTAAGTCTTAGCAAAATATTCGTGTCTCAAGTGTCTTTATTTTATCTGAAAAGTTTACGTTTGACCAGTGCTCATGTATTTCTTGCTTGCTGTGTGGTAAATATATTTCGAAACGATTTATCGTTGTAACTTGTGGTGGTGGCTCATGGTGAAAGTTCATGGTGGGAATACGTAACGGAACATCCGTGCTAGTATTCGAGGTTTAAATGTGCAACTGTTATATATATATATATATATATATATATATATATATATATATATATATATATATATATATATATATATATATATATATATATATATATATAGTGAAGGAGTGACTCTCGGGGATAGGCACGACTAAACAGACTCAAATGCATAAGTATACTTTAGGAGTTCCTATGGAAAGACAATAAGGCTTTTTTAGGCCCAATTCCATCTATTTTTGTTGAGGCAATTCTGACTTGTTCATCGGCAACTGATCTAGCTCCTGAAATATATAACATTCTTGATCCTTCCTTTTACTCAATCTCTAAAGCTAATTCGGAAACTTTGGAATGGGAGTAAAGCCCGACGAACCAATCTCGATAGTAAGCATTGGGCGGGCGATAGGGAGGACGGTCTCTGGATTGATTTCTGCTGGCAAGGCATAAGAGCCGTTGTTCAAAAATGCAGAATCTCATCTCAATCATCATTTATCAGGACTCTTCGGCGTAAGTTCCTTGGCTTGGACAGGGCATTTAGTCCATGCCGCTATTCCCGCATCCAGAGGGGAGTACGTTCGATGGAATAATTTCTTAGATGTATTACCACATCCCCAAGGGTTAGGCCCACTTTTTACAGGTCTGCTGTTCCATTCAACTACATTTGTTCCTGTAATCCATAGCCTAACAGAACGCAGCAGCGAGGGACAACCCACCCAATTTGAAAAATTTCTTTCGGATGGACTGTCCCCGAAAACGGTTTTCTGAAATAGAAAGTGATCCGCCAGCACTGTAGATGGGAATAATCATTCCCTTTCCGACAAAACTAAGCATCTTACAGCCGGGTAAAGGCAATAGCGGGAGATCAATGGGCCTGGTCTAGTTCCAGTTCATACTCCCCCTGCGCTATTTCACAGAAGGATTTCAGAGTCTTAAGTAGAATATAATTGACTTTTTTTCCATCTTTTTTTTTGAATTCCCTCCTAGTTGTGCTTGAGTTGCGATCCGCTCCGGTCAAGTCGAACCTTGCCAATTAGCTTCTGGAGATCGGGTTCTCACTACCAATCTAAGTGGGAATTCTTCTAAGAAAGCCCCAACAACCGGCGGGGAGCACCTCAGTATACGATCGCGTACAGTAACTGGGAGTCCTATTACACCTAAGGCCAACTTCAATTCACCAAACCAAGGTTCATCTCGTGTAGTGATTGTGGACTCGTACAAGGATAAACAAGCGGGTTTGGGGTTCTTTTTTTAACACCCTAATTCTCTTGTTTGTTGGCTTTAATACCATGAAATAAAATAGAGAAAAAGACCTTGACGCGGGAAGGAACTATACCTGGAATCTCACAGAAAGATTCATCATCTGTTACATCTACTCATCTGAATCTTGGGTCCGGGCCATCTCTATTTCATGGGCCGAAGGCTAAGGCTTATTATATAATAGTAAGTAAACTGGTTAGCTTTAGGACTAGACAACCCCGCCGGGAGCCAAGAGAAGTAAGCTTAGGTTAGGAAGATTGGCCGCAATCTGAGCGGTACCACCTACCCTACCCTACCACCTATAGGCGGCCGTCCATCCTACAGCCGCCCGAAAAGGAACTGCAGCGTTAGAGATGCTAGTCTTTTTGTAATAACTGCTCTGAAGATGTTTTCAGGAATAAGAGAAGACGGTGGATGCTCATATAGGATCAAAGTGATACTACTACTTATAAGTCGAGTGGCCCTAACAACCTGCTTAACTGATCTTATTGAATAGATGGGCTTCAGGTAATTGGTCTGTTCCGATTCTGATAGGTGCGCCTGACATGGCATTTCCACGATTAAATAACCGGCCTACCCTAGGGCATGAACAACTCCAATTTAAGCCTTTATGAAAGTGGGCTACCTTATTTATTCAAGCCTAAAATACAAATGAAATTCGTGCTCAGTTCAAGTCAGCAGGATCTATCTCTTATGCAAGGTTTATTGATGAAGAAGAGAATTGTTGGTTTGACCGACGAACTACGTGGGAAAATGGACCTTCTTTCTTTTCAGAAAGCATTTTTGGAAAGTAACAATTCCATTCAGTCCATCCTGTATCTGTAGCTGCTTTTCCCGCACTCTCTTTTATCCCGCCGAAGGTCCCCCTTACGTAATAGGGGTTAAGTTATGGAGTGTTTCCAGTCGTTCTTTTTTAGGTTGTTTGTGTATATGCCCAACTGTAGGTCACCTATGTGACCATTGGTTTCACAACACTGAGTAAGCATACTAATGGTCCTGGGAGAGGTGGCGACCATTCTCAAGAACCAAAAAGACTGAGCTGAGGGGAAGCCCTATGACTCACTGAAACGACGGCAGGAGGGCCCTTGAGCAAGCAAAGACCTCCCCTTTGGTTTGGTGGCCTCCAGGACAAGGAGGCGGCGATCAACCATCCACTCTCGAGATTCATATTGATCAATTGATTTTCGCGTCCTGCCAGTTCGCTAAGTAGACTCATAAACACGTGCAATCCCATCTCCAACTGAGACCACTCGACCAATCTCATCCACTTGAAAATTCGTATGAAGTAGCCTGGCTGAAAGTCGTATTTGCTTTTGCTTTTCTTCTCTTGTTCTCTTTTCTTAGTTAGGCCCAAGAAAGTACAAGATATAGCTTGACTAATATACTAAGATGATAGCTAGAGACTAGAGATGAGAGTGCAGGATCTAGATTTGTAAGAAATATTCGACTTTGCTTATGCAAATTGTTATGTACCAAAACCAAAGAATATCGTCGATGAGATACAAAAAAAGAGGATCCTACTTCGCTCATGCACCGTCTTTTAACCCTCCTACCGCTGGTAAAGCTAGCAGTCTAATAAAATTTCTGCATGTTAAGACAGCACACTAGTACATTTTCATTGACCACTGAGACCAACCCCCAAGCCCGGTCTTTGAACTAATAAAGATGGCATAGTAGAAAACTTCAGACTGACTATCAACGTGAAGTCCACCCAAGAGAGTTCCCCGGTCGGGATGTGCGTCCTATCCTATAATAAGCAACTGGATGTTTTTGGGACTTAGAGTAAGCAGGAAGCGTACTTGTTAAGAGTAGGGCGCGAAACGGTCTAACAATAAGGTTGGAGGGAGTGAGACTTCCTATGTTAGCAATAACCGCTGCAAGAGTGAGCGCAACTATTTCATCCGGTCTGTCTGTAGTACCCTTCCTCTTGATCTGAGGTGCGAAGATCAAGATATTTTTTTTTATGACTTCCATTCCACTTATTGATCCCAGCCCAGAAAAGTGACCGACCAAGGCCCTATTGATGAATGAAAGAAAGGCTTTATGAGCCCTGTAAGCCCACACCTGTGTAGAGTGGATCGTTCAACACCTGCGGCACAAACCCATTTTTGACCTATTGGTCCTAGTATCATAGGCGACCGAACGGCCGAGCCCCACCCCAGCAGTAAGGGTGCGGCTTAGGTATATATATATATATATATATATATATATATATATATATATGTATATTAAATTAATTACTTACGTATTTAATTAATTAAAATAAAATAAGCTTTTGAAAAATGATCAAGATAATCATGTTGGTGAAGAGTTTTTATAGTAGAAACTTCGTTTATTATTTTTGATGCAACCTTTATAAGAAAACAAGTTTTGTTAAGTAATTCTATAAAGTTTACTTAAGTTAAGTGTTTTCACAAAATACTCTAAGTGTTGGATTTTTAGAAATTTCGGGCATGACCCATTCATTTATACAACTTAACTTAAGTAAACTTTATGGAATTACTTAACAAAACTTGTTTTCTTATAAAGGTTGCATCAAAAATAATAAACGAAGTTTCTACTATAAAAACTCTTCACCAACAATATTTCACTAACTAGCTATAAGTGCAAAAATACTTTAGTGATATGTATATATCAAGTGTCGTGAATATGTTCCTCGTTATGTTATTCGTTATCTTTACTTTTAAGTATTAACGATGGTTTTCGACATAAAGTCAACATTTTGTTAAAAAGTCAATCTCAACATCAATTTAGTAAAAATGTCAATTTTTACCCTTTCGGAGACTAAACGTTTCAAAACAAGTCCAAAAATAGTTATCGTTATATTTATCATCTCTTTAAACATTAATAACTACGGCGAGTCGGAAAATATTCCAAAAATCAAATTTATCATTTTTACTTGTTAATTGGGCCGAAACTCTTAAATAAGCCAAATTACCATTTTTAATCCAAAACACATTTTTAGTTATAACGTATATATCGACACGTTACTAAAAATCATTTTACTCACTCAATAGGTTCGTTTGGTCAAAAAGTCAAAACCTCAAAATGCTTATGGGCTTCGGCCCAACAGTAATTCAATGGGCTTTTTGGCCCAAAAATCCATTTGGTCCAATTAGTTATTATTTGTTACTTATTAGTGATTATTAGTTACCAAATACACTTTTTACTTATCAAATAATCTCTAATAAATAAGTTACTAAGTCAAAAAGTCAAACATGACTATTTCATGGTCTATTCGACCCATATTGCTCATCTCAACTTATTTTCACCTTTTTACTAGTTATTTTTAGTAACTTATAGCTTATTTTCAATCCATTCCAAATAAACACTCAATTATATTTTTCCATCATTTCACCACTTGAGCCAAAATTTTATGTTTTTCAAAACCCCAATAATCTTTTATTTTATTTACTAGTCGATCCATATATATAACCTCAAAACCAATATAGTGCTTAAATTAGTGTAAAAACCATATCTAATGTTTGTATCATCAAACTAGCACCATATGTAACAAGATTTACCACACAAGCAAGAAATTTACAAACTAACTCATAAACATTAAGAAAAGTCGAGCACCATAAATACAAGATCAAACCCTAGCTTTAATCATATTATCAAAACATACACATTTAACACTTTTAAACATCATTATACACCAAATGAACAAGAGATTAACAAGTTTAGAAAAGTTTTATGAATTCTTACAAATCCTTTGAAGTTAACGTGGCTAGGAGGAACAAAGAACACCCAAAGCTTCACAAATTTTACCCAAAACAAGCTCCAAATTACCCAAAAACCTTAATTATACACTTGATGATCTTGATCTTTTAGAGAAAAATTTTGGATAGTGATATTAGTGTGTGTATATGGGGCGTACAAAGTGAAGAAAATAAGGAGAAGATAGGTTCTAATCTAAGTAACATTTAAGATAAGAATATGGAAAATCCTAAAAGTATACACCATTTGTAATAAAAACTAGATTACATTTAAGATAAGTGGTAAATTTTTGTCCCATGTGGTGGAGTGTGTACATGGCCGGCTATAGGCTTATTTGAGGGAGGGTGATTTTATTTTTACTCCGCTTTGGTGTATCGTGTGTCGGTTTGAGCTTAAATGTTACCGTAAAGTCCCGGTTTGACGTTTTTGGACACGATTACGTAAAATAAAGTTTTTAACCACGTTTTTGTCAGAAATATAATAAAATGTCATTACTGACTCAAAAACATATTTATTTGACTATTACCATATGTACTGTGTTGTCGGTACGCGCGTGCGGTTGTTTTTCAGAAAAATGCGAAAAAGATCTCAGTTAATTACAAGACATGTCAGTAACTATCAGAAATGTGATAATTTAACTTTACTGACAAAAATATACTTTTTCTGCAGTGACTGAGAGCTACAGTATGCTGGGACAGCTCCCGAAAATGCTCAAAAATACTCAGAAACATGCAAATGCGCATAGAAATGCTTAGCTTAAAAATAATTAATACTCATATAATATTAATTAATAACGTGAAAATTACCATTTGTCACATTGACCCATCAAGACTCTTTTGTCCAATTTTTTTGTAAATTTTAGAGATAACTAACGTATTAAATATGGTTATAAAAGTAATATTTTTAGAATAATAATCCAATATTTTTAAATAGAATGATTTTAAGAATTGTAATCAATTGTAAAAAATGTCTAGGTGACTTCAGGAATAATTAGTTACCTTTCCAACCTAAAGATCAATCTTTCCAGGAGCACCACCGACATATCCAAAATCTGTGTCAGCCATCTCCCTGGTCCATTGACTATGCAACCCATAATCGCAATCTGTCATAAGAAGAAAACATATAAGTGATATTTACATGCTAAGAATAAAAAACTTGCTATTCAGTGTCATTTAATCAGTATGGCGAAAGGGATTTGGTGATTACCGAAACACCAGGGAAATGTGATGTTTTTTCTATAATTTCCGCACCAATCACTTGAAGATTGAATAGAGTTCTACCACATGATGGGCATGAGACATATTCCTGTATTTAAAAATATACATAAGCATTCAATATCTTTTTTCAAACATATCTAAGCACCCCCCAAAACTGAGTTTCAATAGTGTAACTTTATATCCTAGTGATTCATTACACAAATGTGTAATTAGAATTTTTATCCTAGTGATCATGCAATATAGCCTTTTTTTTAATTGTTCTCCACACAATGTTCGAATGTTTAAATTCTCTTAACAATAGAGATGTTGGAATTTGATGCATTAAGAACACATGGATGCAATAGTGATGTTGGAATTTGATGCATTAAGAACACACCTTTGGCGACTCTTGACAAGTTATGACCAGTTTCCTTGCAAGCAAGTTTTTAACATATTTATCCCTTTTGACCCGTTAGAGACAGAGGATAACCCGAATCGAACTATTCCTAAGTAAATGTATCAAAATTTCGCTTACAGTTTCTTCGGCATCATAAAAGTTTGTAGCAATAATTCTTGATATAAGGTGGCGTCATTCTGGGGAGATATGAATATTTTCTGGGATCGCATACTGAACATGAAGAATTCTCTGTAGATAGCAACTTTTATAAGTCAAATAATACGACAATACCTAAATGAAAGTGTTCAAAATATGTCTACACCATACATGTATAGTCTTCCGGAAGTCTTTTGGCTCATTAGGATCCTCAAAAGGGTAGCCACCAAAGAGCATAACATATAATGTCACTCCACATGACCACACATCCGCAATCTGAAATCAGAGATTTAATTGATCAACGACTTCAAAATCATACTTACAGACTATGAAACGAACGTGTATACAAATGAAGCTACCTTTCCATCATATTCTAGCCTAAGAAGTACTTCAGGAGCGATTTATGCTGGTGTACCAACTGTTGACTTCGGTTGTGAATGCAACACCGATGACTACAATACAGCCACCAAGAAAAATGTGTGAATATATTTTGCCCAAATATGTATAACAAGATAGTAAGAGCTGTAAAGAGAACTACCTTAGAGTACCCAAAATCACAAATCTTTAATCGGGGAGCAGGGCTCCCATCCAACAATGTGTTCTCTAGCTTTAAATATCAGTGACAATTAAACTTGCTTCAGTAATGAAAAGCAACAGGATTAGCTTCTAGGGCAGCACCAAAGATATATTGGAGGTTGGGCAATAATAAATAAATCAGTATATGAAGATCCACCTAAATAATATACTGCACAAGTAAATCCATACCTGCATATGAATCAGTGCCTTTTGTCTCTTTAGATTCTGAATTAACATCACCCCCGGGCTCATCATATCTGTTAGTCATACTTGAAAGCATAATTTCTGATGCATTCATGGCAGAATAATCTGATTTGGTAGACATTGCATCTTCTGCTTCTATTTCAACCCATTGCCCGGACTCGTGTTTTTGCTTCCACAAATCCATGAACCTCAAGCAAGCACTCCTGTTGTATCAGAAAAAGTCAAGTTTGCATGCAAATGGTGATAGATATATACACATAAACCTCAATGCAAAAGAGTTATGCAAAGTTAGCTGCTTACATTAGCCGTGATGCACCAAAGCATTCAGCAAATGATAACAAATTTGACACATGGTCAACTTCAAATCCAGCAGCCACAGCACGTGCAAAAGCCACGCCTTGTTCTTTCTTTAGGACTGTTTTGCGCGTCTCAAGAACATTTAAGAGCTGGACTCTGCATATACAAATGAATATGTTTATAAGTTTTCTAATACGTCATTCAGGCTAGGTCAAACTTGAATAAAGTAGTTATGCAAATGAAATATTATTAGTTTGAGACTGAAAAAGGTTCCATCCCTAATAAGATAAAAAACCTAGTGTCCTGTGTTTAATCTGCTCTAATATCTTATTTGAAATGAAAGATTCAAATGGCCTTTATGCATCTGATGCCTCAAATAATGCAAAAGTATTTTAGTTTCCAGTCTGTTACAAATGACTCCAACCACATTAGGCTTTTTTGTTACACCTTTAGAAATGTGAAGATTATATTTAAAAGTTGGGGAAATTGTTGGGTTTTCACACTTAAAAATTCAACTTATAACATATTAGGGAAAGATGGACATAAGAAAGGAAGCACCAATACTTTGAATTTCCCTCCTTAGCACCGGAACTGTTAGTCTCCTGAACACCAGGCTGCCAAAAAAAAACATACTAATAAGAAAAGATGAAACACACACACGGGATGATAAGAAAACACGGTGACTTGGTACCTTGTAAAGGACAATTGCCTTGCCCTCATCAGCATCACATGCATGTTTGTTTCCTACACAATTACCTTCAGTGCTTGCCACATGTTGGTCTTCTATCTGCTACAATGGTGAACACTTGAGTTAAAAAAATATTACAGTCATGTAACAGATGATAAATTGAAATATGTATGCTCACCAAAATATCATTGTTTCCTTGAATAGAAATTGCTTCTTCTATCTGTAGAATTTCAGATTCTATGGTGTAGACACGTTCCAGAATCTCGGGAGTGCTCACGAACCGAACAAAGCTATAAACAACAAACATATTAGCGTTCCTACTTATTCAATACCATGAACAGGATTTTATGAGAAATTGAAAGAGAAAGAAAAGAAACCTTTGGACGGTGGACTTAGTAAACCAAGCTGCATTGGCGGCAGGCGGTGGTGCGAGAAATACGGAATAGCCGCCTTGTGCAATCTGATCTTGAGCTGCCTTTAAATGTGCGATAAAAGGGCTTAGCAAACCGGAAGCGATTTTCTCTTTCTTCTTATCATTTGCAATGATGTATAAATCACACCTGCCACCACCAGCAGCAAATAAATCATTAAGGGGGCGTTTGGGTTATGTATACCTACCAGGATGGTTAAACTTTTTAAATCAGCCGAAACGAATATGGGTTGTGCGGGTTAAACGAGTTGAAACATAGATCCTTTACATCTATTATTTCAAAATTAGATTATCATCGTAATTTGTAAATTATCATATTTAAACATTAATTATTGTTAACCAAAACAAATACTTTCAGCATGGAGAATCACACACCAGTCGTACGAGACGAACAAAATCAAACAGAATGCCGTTACAGGGCTTAGTAGAGGGAAATTTTGACCCATTTACTTATGATGGGTTGATTTTGGTTATGTTTTATCTATAACAAATCAATCGGGTAAAATCAGGAAGATTAGCTAAAATGGAAATGGGTTGAAAGTCATCCAATGTACTATCGATGCATAAGATTTTCTATATCATTTTAAAAAGTTGGAAATGTTGGACAAGAAGTGTCACGGGTGAACGCAAGACTGACCCATACCAAAAATGTACCCATTTTGACCCATTAGGTACCAGCCGTTTAACCACCTCTATGGCTCTAGCAAGCCTGCATAGTTTATTATTCTATGATAGGATTTGTGACAGAAGACAGGAACGTGTGACATTGTATGGTGTTAGAAAGCCATAAAGGTATTCAGATGTATAATAAATAGTCAAAACATTAATATCAAACATTTCCTTCAACTTTTGACATGTAGGAGTAATTAGTAACAGATCGAGGAGCAGGAGGGGTTCCTAAAACTAGAAGAATGTAAATGTATGGAATATGGAGATGCATTTCATCACGAAAAGTCGAAAAAAATGCTTCTAAAGCTAATTATGAGTTATGACAAAGACTTTACCTCAAACTTTTCAAAGGAGGCCATGACATTGGTACCACCACTGTTCTCTTAGGTAGTGCCTTTTACTATCATAACAGGGCACGACACGGCACATTGTTGGAGCAGCAGTTACTTACACTTCCCAAAAACATCCTGCGTTTAGAGGAATGGTCGATTATGTTTAGTCCAACAAATCTCTAAATCCGTTGTAAGACAGTACCAAAAACGACAGTTTGACAAGCTATAAATACCAGATGCAGCGGTCAGTAATGTTACCTTTTGATAGGACCAAAAGAGCGGCATCCCATTACAAGTAAATCAACATGCAACTCCTCAACAGCTTCACATATTTTCTCCTTGGGATCTCCAATCACTATTTTTGTCTTGACCTCCGTCTGGTATTTAATTTTGAAAAATACGGGTGTAACTAATTTATGTGCGCCGTAAAAGTATTGATGCAACTCACAATCACAGAGCTTCACGGGAGCACATAGCCGGAATTCAAATCCAAAAGAATGACATTTCGACAAAGTCAAATATTGACGCTAATACCCAAAATTTCAAATCATGTAAAAAGACCAAATTGCCCTATAATCTTGAAATTTGAATTATAAGCACATAAAGTATCAAATAAATTCCGAACTTTTGGTAATGAGCTACATATGAAGTGAAATAATTTTGAGGCAACATTCTAACATTTTTGCATGTCCAAAAATTACATTTACACACAAATATATATTGGCATATATCGAAATCTTATATAGTTTATTTAAATGTATTTAAAATCAATTATAAATGAGATAATTGACAAATAAAATAGGAAATAAAAATTATGCATTAAGATATGATTTTTTCAAATCACCAAACCGAATTTCCAGCCAATTAATCCCCCTAATCTCGGCAATAACAATTATTTAGTTGCTTCCTATTTCTTTTCCACCCAAAAACCCTAAAGTCGACACAAAAATTCCCTTTGCTTTCATTCGATTTTATGGACGAGTTCTGGTATTTTTCTGGAGTTCTTCGAGGTTTAATCTAGACAAGAAAAATAGGAGTTTGTGTGGTAGAAGCTTGGTTCGATCATTCTTGATTTTCTTGTTCGATTTCTTCCTAGCGAGAGGTAAATAATTCCTACATCTCATTCGACTGATCTAAAACACTTTCTGGTATTTTTTTGAACATGTTTACATCCCATATGATCTATATAAAATAGTAAATTCAGCACATGCATGCGTGTTTAATCGTATAAGAATTTACGAATCATCAAAACCCTAAAAACGAAAAATAAACCTAGATCGACCATACGAATTTTCTGGGTTTGAAACCTATTTTATTTGGGCTCTATATGATCTATACATCTCTGGAAAAATGATAATTGTTGTGATCGAAGCCTAGGACATCTTGGTCGAATTTTGTGTAAAACGGGTAATATTTGAATCGGATAAATAAATAAAAGATACTTGGGTCGAATGATTTAGGGTTGTTTTGTGATCTTAAATCTGGTATAAACAAGATGTTTAATAATGATTTCAATGATCGAAATGGATTTGGATAATTTTGATTAGGGTTTGTTGTGTTTTAATTAAATACCGATCGGATAAAATAAACTATAGGGTACGATTTGTAATTAATAAAACTTAAGGGTTATTTTTGAAATACACTATGAAGCAGGGGTAAAATATATATATTATGAGATGAGGGTATTTTGTGTAAATATTGTAAGATAAAGGTTTATTTGAAACCGTATGAAAACTTTAAAACCGATTTGTAATTTTTAAAACTAAAGGACTATTTTTGTAAATTCTGGAAATTTAGGGTTGGATTCGTAAACTTTATTATAAGGGATATAAATTGTACTTTTGATTAATTGAAGGTTAGATGTGTAAATATGGAAATATATTGGATCGGATATGTATTTATAATTAATTAAAGGTTTGTTTTGTAATTAATAAATTTGAGGGACTTGTTTTGTAATTTATACAAAGTTGGGACTGATTCGTATTATTATTAAATTAAAGGGTTTATTGTGTAATTTGGTAAAATAGAGGGCTTAATGTGTAAAAATAGACATGAAAAGGGTTAGATTGCATTTCATATAATTATAAGGTTTATTTTGTAAATTTATAAACTAAAAAGTATAAAGTGTAAATTCGTAAAGATAAAGGATGGAAATCTGCTAATTATAGAAACCTGCTAAATAAGGAAACTTTCTAAAAATGGAAACTTACTAATTGAGGAAACCTGCTAAAAATGGAAAGCCGACTAAAATGAGAAATCTGATTTAAAGAAGATATTAAGACGACCATGTATTCGTGTAGATCCGCTGAAGATGGAGTTCGCTTCCAGTCTTTAATATTCTGTTGTGTGTTTTCACTTGCGGTATAAGGTACAGATATTTTGAACCTTCTCACAGGTTTCTCATGATCTCTTTCATTTTTTTTCTGATCTGTCAGCTTCTGTATTGATGCCATTGCTATGATCCCCTTTACTTTGAACCTTTCATATGATTCCCCTCTGTTATAATTCCTTATATGAACTTTGTTATGAAACTTGATTCTGAGCCATCTGTTATAAACCCTTTGAAATATGAACTTGTTTTAACACTCTGATTCTGACATGATATCTGACTCAAAATTTCCCTTGATACTTGACTCATTAACTTGTGACCTGCATATTCAAATCCTTGTATACCCTGAAGATTCATTTGACATTAGAACTAAATTGGAAACTTTCCTTAATGATATGAAAATGTTTTTGAAAAGTTTTGGATACGATGTTATACCAATTTTTGAATTGGAACTGCACTAAAGGACTAAAGGTTTTATGAAAATCTCTTTTAAAGACTATATTTATAAAAGGTTTCACTAAACATCATTTTATGAAAGTCACTGAAAGATTAATTTAATATGAAACATTTGAATTAAATCTTTTCTATGTATCTATAAACCTTTTGATTATGGACCTTTGATATGACCTATTGAACGTTGATTTGAACCTTATTCTAAACCTGGTTATAAACTCTTGTTTGAAACTTAATTTGAACTTTGATATAAGTATTAATCTGATATACTATTTCTGAACCTGGACTTGAACATTGTTATAAACTCTGGTATAAACCTATCTGATTTCTGAACCTCTGATATACACTTCTGTAACATCTGACATGGACCTTATAATCTGAACCTTTTGACATGACCCTCTGTTTATGACATGATACTTGACCTTTGACCCACGGTTTGATACCCGAGCCACCTCACTAGGCATGAGGGTTTCATGTCCATGTCATTGATGCACCGATGGCATGACTCTAGGGCAGGAGAGTGATGACATGTCCTGTCCCTGACTTTATTTTATCTGGTGTGTATTGGTAGACTCTGGCCACCTGGGGCGTATGGATGCATCCTAGATCTGATCTGATTTCTGTTATCTGTTTATATTATCTGTTATATCTCTGGTGACTGATGGTGTGTGCGATACACGTCTTTCACATATCTGGGAGCTAGCTACTCCATTTGATACATGAGGACACCCCTCATATTATCTGGTTACTGAGAGGACACCCCTCTGATTGATGATGATGGCATGGTTATATATATTATATCTCTGTTTCTGGGCTCGTGGTGGATTACTGTTTACCTTTACCATATACATTACTTACCTTTGACCATTATTATACCTTGCACTATTTCCTTTTACCTTACTCCTTTATTTATCCTTTGATTCTGATTATATCTGCATGACATATATTTCTGACACTCTGTACTATTCTTTATTACTGCTTTGTTACCGTTATATCTGTTCACTGAGCTCTCGTAGCTCAGCCGCATTTCTTTTCCTGCGGCAGGTTTTTAGTAGGAAGCTGGGTATGAGTGGAGAGTACCATTGGACTTAGAAGACTACACTGTGATAGTTATTTTGTTATAGAGATGACTAGAAGAATTTATATTTTCAGACTCAGTATTTATTCCTTTGTAAATTTTGTATTTCCTTGTAATTTCTTGTCACCTTTGTATTCCTTTGTATTATTGAAGATGTATGCTTGTGTATGTTTCTGATATGTCACCATTGTTGTGACATCTCTACCCTTGTTGGGTCGGGGTGTTACAATTTATGGTATCAGAGAGACAGGCTGCGACTCGTAATACATTTACCCTTGACCTGTGAGTTCTGGACCATTAGGCTTCCACTGTAAGAACATAGGAGAACACCCTGAGAACTTGCTTTAGGATTTCTTGATATGAACTTAAGTTTTGACCAGTGAGGAATGGGTAGACTATAAGGCGTTTGTTTAAGTATTTTGCTTCCGCATCACTCTGATTCGTGCCCTGCTTTTGATTTAAGTCTGTTAAGATCACTTTTAGAAATTGAAAGCTTATGCTTTGCACTACCCAAGATTTGAGAATTAAATAAATCTGGAAGGCATTGAGAACTACATAATATGGCCTGACACTATTTGTTCCTTGTCTGCAGAGTCCGACTCTGACCTCTGATCCTTCTGTTAATCATTTTGATGCCTCTTCGGGCATTCTAAAAATCTCCTTGGCGATGACGTACTTGACACCTTCTGTTATTTGTCTTTTGCTTTTGATAAGCATTTGATACCTTCTGTTAATTGTCTCTTGTCTCTTGATAAGCATCTATAAATTTTCTGACACCATTTGATTTCGTCTTAACCATCTCTGTCCCTATGAGAAGTCTTGTGGTGTTTAACCACGAGTATAAGAATGTTTCCCTCTCCTTTTGAACGATAAGATTTGCCTTGTTGATCTGTCTTTCTGTGGACTGTTAACTCTAATGTTATTCTGATAAAGGATTGGTTGTTTGACAACTATCCTCCTATGTCTCACCTTTGATGTTTGAAACAATTTTGAACTCCCTACCATGATTACCGATTGTTAAACTCTTGACTATCATTATTACTCTGAAGACTCGTGTGTTATGTTCGCGATTATGAAGTTTTCCTTGAACCCATTTCGTACAACAATGAATGAACCTTATCTTGAAAATTACTTGGCACCCTGAATTTTCTGAACACGATTTCTGATTGAACCACCAAATTTTCCACCGGAGTGAGAAGTAAGTTCACTTAAGTGTATTTCCTTGGCGTATTTCAGTTTTGTTCGCGATAAAGAAGAATGATGACAGGAGACATGTATTGATTCTGGAAGCTGAATCGTATTGCTATTTCGAACCCTTATTTCTCCACCCTGAAACGACTTTGTATCTATTCAATTTCAGAGCGCGAAGTTTCCTTCAGATGGAAATATGAATTGAGGTTATTCTTGAGATCGCTGTCCGTATTTGTAACGACTGATATAAAGATTTGTGACGCTAATAGTATTAGCTAAAGCTCTGACTATTCTGTAAATTTGATAAATGAATGTGTTCTCGTGAGTACTTGGGCAAAGGGTCATTGTATGACTTAATAGTACATTCGGAGACGAAGAAGAACATGAAAATCATTTTTGCACTTTGTAAGAAATTTGACGATCACTTGTGCATTCTGAGAGATTGATATCTGTTGAGACAACGGTTTTTCTTGATTGAGAATATCCCTTTTAAATCCCGCAAGTTTTGAAGCTATCACCGAATGGTCAAGACCGATGACAAAATGGTAAACTGAAATCTTTTGAACCTTGCATCAGAATTCTGAAGACGTTTACAACTTGCGTTACCCTTGATAAATTTCGTGACCAGAGAGAAATAGCTTAGTCTGATTGAGAACGGAGTTTTGGAAAGCTGAAATAGAAATTTGTTTCCATACCTTCAGACGGAACAAATTTTGAGACATTTCAGAAAGAGACTCAGAAGGTTTTGCGTATGCATCAAGACAACTAAGAAATGCATCAGAAGTATTACTTCACTACCTGACCTAGAGTTGACAACAGCGGTGACTACCCTGAAGAGTGAAGACATTCCTTACAAGACAGAAGTGTTGGCGATGCAGAAGAAAGACGGCGAACCTGGAGCTGATGAAGACGTACAGTCTCACTTCCCTATTCATCTTGGTTGTACTAAGATGAATTGAGGGCGGAAGCAGACTGGATGATGAAGAAACTTAAAGATCGTGCCAGAAATTCACATTACTCCATCACATTCCAAGAAGAACTGCAGGAGGCATGATGAACCAGACGATTTTGCTTCACTTCCAGATTGATGGAAAAACGAAGACATATTAACCGGACTTGAAGAGAGTAGATGTTTTGAATGAACGGATTTCTGAATCAGACCTTTTATGTTTGGAAGAATTGATTCTGTGAAGACCGAAGTTATTGACGATTAGTTTTCATTTCCGTTGACTCCCTTAAGCTTCGTTATATCATGATAAGATCCGCTAATGATTTAAGTTTCCTAGAAGCATTTCAGCCCCGTGCTTATTTTCGTATGTTCGATGATGGCTTTGTTCTGAGGAATTTTGGCGAACTGTGGAAAATCTGATGCTTGTGACGGCGTGCCTTACTCTGCTAGGCAATCTGGAAATTCCGATACTTTTGCGAATAGTCTTATTTCTCTCTTGACTATGACTTTGATCTGGTTGATTCTGAGACTGTAGAAGTACTAGGTGGATTAAGATAGGTTGTTAGACTCACGACTCGAGATAAAGTATGATCATCATGAAGGCATATTTATGTGGTGCTAGTATTATGACGCCTGATCAACGTGATAATACTTACACCATATAACGTGCACTCATTGTGACCATAGGATATCTTGGGGGAGTACCTAAGAAGTTTAGAATCTGTTCTCCGTTGGAATATTCGTGATTAGCGAGACGTTAGGTTCATTCTACCTATGCGTACCCTCGGTTTTCGTTCACTAGATATCTGGATGAGTTTTGACTCTCGTTTTGCATTCTGTTGACCTCAGTTATAAATCTTAAACTCCTTGTAGAGCTCTCTACTGATGGTACAGTTAATCTGATTTGAAATTCTGTTCGTATTTCATATAAGTTTTTTCAGAAGATTCACCTATCATCCATTTTATATTGTATGGTTCTTTTGATCTGAATCAACCTAATTTGTCTCCTTCTGAGGAATCTGAACCCATTTTGTTTTGATCGAGTCATGAGAAACCATTGTTGTGAAGATCCTTTTTGGAAGAGCCTCCTCGGGCATGAGAATGTTGTGATGATCTTTTACGATTTGCTGCGACTTCGTCTAACCTTGCGACTTCAAATTTCGAGGACGAAAATTTTCTTTTAGAGGGGAAGAAGTTATAATACCCAAAATTTCAAATCATGTAAAAAGACCAAATTGCCCTATAATCTTGAAATTTGAATTATAAGCACATAAAGTACCAAATCAATTCCAAACTTCTGGTAATGAGCTACTGATAACGCTTAAATCTAACATGTTTTTAGGTGCGTTATTGCTAGTTTTGTGCATCATATTTGGTTATATTTGCATGTATTTGTTGCTAAATGATGAAAAAGTGTGTATGCAAGTAAATATAGCCGAGTATAGGAAAAATGGAGGAAAACACGAAGAAATGAAGAGATTATGCACATAAGGAGAATTACGAGAAAGAGACCACATGATACTTCAAAGAATTGATTAGACCAAGACGTCTATGCTTCATATATCAAGAAAAGATCAAGTTCTATGAAGGAAATCAATGGTACAGCGAAGGATCAAGCACGTAACGAGAAATGAATAAAAGAAAATAAAAGTGCATGGCAGGATCATCCATCCGATCGGAGGCCGCCCGCATCCGATTCGGATGGAGTGAAGTTGGAAACACCGAGAGCTCCAACCGATCGGTAGGAGCCAAATACCGATCGGTTGGCCAACACTGAAGTTACAAAGTTGCATTAAATGGTGAATTTAAGCCCCATAATCATTGAGGCTTATCATTTCTCAGCTGTTAAATCATATGGGACATTTTTACTTGGATAAGAAGGGTTTCCTCACTTATTTAAGGAACCCTTGTATAATTTACAGAGAGAGTTCTTTTGGGGAAGTGACATAACCTAAGAAAGCTACACCACTATTATTATTATTGCCCGAAAGCTTGTAGTTGCTGTGAAAACATCCAGGAGATCTTGAGTTCGAGTCTCAAGAGTTGCGTCCGTGTGTGGAGTTGTTTACTTGTGATAATAGGCGATTGGAGGAGTGTGGATTGCTATAGTTCCATAATTCTAGTTCTTGTAATTCCTTGATAGGTATTTCTTGTTGAGTTATCATGAACTACTTTTACTTTTACTATATGATGAATGAAAGTTTGGTTAATTATTTGTGTTTGATTATGATTATTATGGAGTAATTTAGTTATACTTGTGTGTGGATGATGTGACAATTGTTGGAGTAATCTTATCATAGTGATGCATGAAAACATATCTTGTTTTATGAGTTTGTTGAGATAAAATCTAATCTTGCTTAATTGGTTGGTAAAAACAATTTTCAAAGATTCACAAGGCCGAAAGGAGTTTTCTTTATGTTTTTATTCCAAAAAGTTAGTGCACGAATTAGTATGGATTGTGGTGTATGACAAGCAACACCTTTACTCATTAAAATGGATTTGGAAACGATTTCATCACGAAAAAGGCCGAAAGGATTCGTAGGAATTCTTGAGATAAGACATGCTTTCAAACAACAAAAAGGACTTAATAGAATTATCGTAATAGTTAATAATGGCCGAAAGGAGTTAACTAGGAGATTGAATTCTTAGATATGATTTCTCATGACAAAAACCATAGATTGTGAATCATTCATTTTAAGTTGTGCATCATTACAAGTAACACCCAACTTGATTGGTTACTCTAAACAATTGTCATGGAAACTACACACAAGTATATTAGTTTTTGATTGATTGAACCTTGCTTGTTTGTTTTTAATTTGCTTCAAATTGGATTGACACTCCATTTTGCTAAAACTTATTTACTAATCCTCAACCCCAATTCCCTTGGGACGATCTCGACTTACCCACCTTTACTACCACGGACGAGTATACTTGCTCGTATGTGTGATTAGAGAATTGGATAAATCGTGTTTATAAATTTTAAAACTTGAACACAACGACACGCACATCAAGTTTTTGGCGCCGCTGCCGGGGAATTGTTAAGATTTTCTTGGTAGTTGGGCTTAGTAGTCTAAGTTTTTTTTAAAAAAGGTTAAAAAAAAAAAAAAAAAAAAAAAAAAAAAAAAAAAAAAAAAAAAAAAAAAAGTTTGGTTCGGACCAACCGAATCGGATGGATTTCCATCCGATCGGTTGGTGGTCTCGTTAATATTTTTTGTTTAGTAATTTTTGTTATTTTTCAGTTTTTATGATTTATTAATGTTATGTTTAATTAGTAGAGTAATTAGATTAATTAATTTAGGGTATTAGAAAGTTTTATTATGTTTAATGATTAGTTAATGTTAGTTAATTTATTAATTATAATGTTTGGTAGTTTTATAGTTTTTATTGAATGAGTTATAATTAGTCTTTATGTTCATTAGTTCATTAGTTAAAAGTTAATTAGATAATTTAATGCTTGATAGTTAATTATAGGATTATATTAATTAGTTTTAGTTATTAATTTATTCTTATTTTTAGTTTCTAAAAAAAAAACACAAAAACAAGTTAGAAAGAGTTTAGTCATTAGATTAGTTTTATTATTATTAAAAAAAAAAAAAAAAAAAATCGATCGAACCGATCGGAGGCCGCCCGCATCCGATTCGGTTGGTGAGATTTCATCTTTTGCAGTTTTCCCATCCGATCGGATGGAAGGTGATACCGATCGGATGGTTGCCTCGGTAAAAGTTTTTATGATTTTTTATTTTTAGTTGTTTTGATGTTTTGATGATTTAAAGTTGTTTGTTAGCTTGTTTTTGGTTGATATTTTGATATGGTTCGATTATAACTAACCCTCACGCTAATAGTTTGGAATTTTTGTTTTGTGGTTATGTTATGATAGTGCTTAAGTAGAATGGAGAGTTTAAGCAATGTTTTGGAATATTTGAGACATTTGGAAGAGATGTTGAGAGATTCAGGAGATTCTTTGGAGAAGTTGGAAAGCATTTTGGATGAAGCTAAGATTGGTTTAGAAAGGAAAGAAGAAGTTGGCAAAAGCAGTGTTTGTTTACTAAGGAGAAAAGAGTGGTTGTGTTTACACAAGCACCACCTAAAGAGTTTGATGTGCCATTTATGAGGTATGCTACACCATGTGGTGTGGAAGGAGTTAAGGCTTGGGATGCTCAACTTAATATGGAATATGGTGAGAATTACATTACGGAAGAAATGCTTGGTAAGCTTGGCTTTGTTAGGCTTGATTATGAGAATTATGGTAGGAAGATAGTGAGAGATGTGAAAGTTAATATTCATGGTCATGTTTTCAAGATTGATTTTGTTGTGTTGGAATATGGAAATGTGGATGAACCGAAAGTTATGTTTGGTAGAAATTTCATGGTGAAAACTAAATGTAGGGTTGATTTTGCTATGGGAGAGATGAGAATTGATGTTGATGATGATATGGTAGAGAAGAAGGAAGGAAGAGGAGAGATTGTTAAAATGGGAAAGGCTAATCGCAAGAAAACACCACTTAACAAACTTACCCAACCCTCCACCCCTAAAAATGAGAGTAGTTCATCTAGTTCATCACCCAAATCACCTCAAGTAGTTAAACCATTGACTAAAGAACAAAAAGAAGCTGTTTTGGAGAATTTGGAAATGAAATTTAAGGAGCTTATGGAAGAGAAGCCGGTTATAGAAGTGTTGAACAATTACATGGTTTATCGTAAGAAGTTAGATGCGGTTATGATGGCAACAGCTAGGCTAGAGGATAAGAATTTTGATGAGTTTGCAAGGGAAAGGATAGTTGAAAATGGGTTGCCTAAGAAAGAGAGCGATTCGGGAAATTTTGTGTTACCAATTAAGGTGAATGGAACAGATGCAATGTATGCATTGGCCGATACAGGAGCAAGTGTGAATGTGATGCCATACCCGTTGTACAAAAGATTAGGACTTGGTAATCCTCAACCAAATCAATATAATCTTACTATGGCTGACAATTCAAGGGCAAAAGCAATGGGAGAAGTGAAGAATGTTAGAGTGCAAGTAGGATATCAAGCTTTCTTAGCCGATTTTCTTGTGCTTAATATCCCAGAAGATAAGGAGTTACCTTTGTTGTTAGGAAGAACATTTTTGAGAACTTGCGGAGCTATTATAGATATGGGTAGAGGTACTATGACTATTAGTGATGGGATCTTGAAGCATACCTATTATCCAAAACCTAGAGGCAAGATTATTAAGGAAGTGTATGAAGAAGAAGAAGAAGAAGACCATTTAGGTTGTTTCGAAGTTGGTAGAGATGAAGAGGGAAGACCTAAGTATGGACCGATTGTCCCTAGTTACTTTGGTATTGAAGATGAGTTGGAAAGAGCATTAGCTATGGAGGTTTTCTATAACCCATTCAAGAATGTTTTTGTGTTCCATAAATTGACAGATTTTCTTGGATCATTACCGGTTCAATTGAAGAATTTGGAATGGGGACCCGAAGGAGCTAGTGTTTACAAGAAAGAAGAAGGTGATGGAGAATGGCATGTGAAGTTTGATATAGTTTGTCCGGATGGAAGAAATTTTGCAAGGAAGTTTAAAACACAAGTAACTAACCGAAAGTTATCCGGCAAATTTCAAAGTGAAGACATCTTGAAGCATGAATACTTTGAAGGATGAAGGTTGAAGAGCAAAACTTGAAGAATAAAGACAAGGCTTGTGCTAATGTTTGTTTGTTTATTTTTAATGCATTTTTAATAGTAGTTTAATGTTTTGCATTTAAGTTTGATTTAAGTTTAAGATCTTTTGGTTACCTTATGGTTTTATTAAGTTTTAATCTATGGAGTTAAGTTTTGTTTTAGAAGTTGTAGAGATAGTTTGGATAACAAGTTGGGAGAATAAGTGTGTTGGTGGTATTTTTACTTAAAGTGAAGTCTTTTAAGGGAGTCAAGTACTTTCTATTTGTTCTTGCAAGTGTCAAAGTATTGAAGAAAGAAAGAAAAAGTGAAGTTTTGCAAAAATTCAATCCGAATCGGTTGGATGAAATACTGATCGGATGGAGTGAAGTATATATACCCAAGATTTCAAAAATCATAAAAACACACACACACACTCATTCCACCACACTTGGGGTTCATTAATTCGACCATTAGGAGAGTTTTAAGAGTTGCAGGAGAGTTGAAGGATCATCAATGGCACCAAAACAAGTAAGTAACATCATCAATTTGTGTCAATTAAGTTTTAATTCGAGTTGATTGAATTAGGTCAAAATTTAGGCGTTTTTGATATAGTTCGAATTAAGGCATGATTTTTCTGGAATAGATGGGTAAATGATTGAGGAAGTCATTGCAAAAAGAATGAGATGGATTGATTAAGTTTTGAGGAAGAATGAATTAATTGATTTTTGAATCATATGGGTCAAAACTTTGAATCGATTCTGGGTAGAAATTAATGATTTCCAGATGTTGTTTAGATGTTAATTAGTGTTCCTAGGATGATGCATTGTGGATTAGAACATCAATAAGGTTTGATTTTGAATATGTTCATAGATTCTAAGATTGATCATGCGAGTATGTTATGGATATGATTTAGAGATAAGTGGGATGTGTAGAGACCATAGTGATTGATGAAATGCAGGATAAGGAAGAGTGGAACTAGATAGGATTGATTTGGAGTCGAAAATTTTTTGTTTTTGATACAGTGAGTACAACCGAATCGGTTGCGAGTTGCTACCGATCGGCTGGACAAGGTCACAACTCCATCCGATCGGATGGAGAGAGATACCGATCGGATGGAGCCCTCGGTAAAACTTTTTGAAGATTTTCAAATCGAATCTTTTGGACTTCTTAATCATCTAACTTTGTTTCTTATACTCTTATACTAACAAATAATCATGATTTCTACAGAGATTTCTTGCAGGAGGATCGAGTTCATCGCGTGAAGTTAGTAATCCAATTGTGCAAAAGTTTGTGAATAGGAATATCAAAGAGAAGGTTAAGTATACTGTGAATCCAGAGCGTAACGAGAATTTGAAGTTTAGTGGCTTAAGCAGCGAAGAAAGGCACGCTTTTCGTGAGCGTCTATCGAAGTTACAAGGGCGAAGACTTGCTATTCCAAGGTTAGTCGATTGGGATTTATTTCATGACTTTGGATGTGAGATGGAGTTAAGGAACTTGATGAGAATGACATATGTATATGATGGAGACGGTGATAGTTTTGAAGATTATTCGTGGGAGAATGCGTTTAGTATCCATGAGAATGTTAATCGAGAATGGTGTTTGGAGTTTTTCTCCACGTTTTACTTTGAGAGGAAGGTTGTGGATTTTATGAATGACAAATGCATTTGGTTTAGGCTCTGTGGTAGAGAGCATGAGTTTACTTTGCCAGAGTTTCCCGTGGTTCTTGGCTTGTACGAGCCAGATGAGATCAAGGATCGTTTGTTTGCATCTCATTTTGTGAGATTAGTAAGGAGGCATAATGATTATGCCGGGTTGGCTGAGTATTGGAACAGTGTTGGTGACCCAAGTTGTACGAGAAGGAATTCATCAAAGCTAAGGAATCCGTTGTTGAGAATTTTACAAAAATTGATAGCTTGGAGTGTCTTGCATAGGACAGGGAGCCGAGACAAGTGCAATCAACCGGATCTTTGGGTTATGAAGTTGTTAGAGGAGAAGAATGGAAATGCGGCTTGGATAATAGCCGAGTATCTTTCAAGGAGAGCACCAGGAATCAAGGACAATAGTGCAATCTGTGGAGGTCACTATGTGACCAAGTTGGCGAAAAGATTGGGCTATTATGTGGATATAGAGTTAGCAAAGTGTTCAGAGATGTTGAATTGTGAGACGTGGGATGAGAGGAGTTTTAATACGGCCTTAAATAGGAAGACACGAGAGTTGGGAGCTTGGATTGAGCCATAAATGGTTGCACCTCATGGAGCACCACAGCAGCCTTACCAACAACAACCATATCAACCACCACCTCCTGTTGGGAATATTCATGCCCCGGGTAGTTTTGACTCGGGATGGGGAGATTGGAACCGTGAACTAAATGAGATTGAGAAAAGGGATGTGTGGAGAGATTCAATGATGATGAGGAAAAATTACAACTACGATTATTCAATGCCGATGCTTCAACATGTGGCTCAACAAGCCGATTATGAGGTACCTCCTTACAACCCACCAAATGTTCCACCCTACCCATTGGAGTATGACCCGTATCCTGGCCAATACCCTTACCCATATCCTGGGTACGCACCATTTCCTGAACCAGTGCCGGTGTATGGCAGAGTTCCTAATGTTGGGAGTTCGAGTTTTGATGTGGGGGGTTCTTCAAGGGGTGCTGGAGAGAAAAGACAAAGGTATACAATTTTTGAGGGTGATGAGAATTATGAAGATGAAGAGAGTGAAGATGAGAGGATTGATCCGGACATGGATTATGAGTGATCAATGATGGTTTATGATTATGGTTTCAAAACAATGATGGTTGAACTATTTCTATTTTTCTATTTTCTACTACTTTAAACTTTAACTCTTGTAGGATTTATTTGTTTTAATTTTGGTTTGTTTGGATTATTTTCATTTTTATTTTTATTATTATGTTTGTTTGGTTTATTGTTTTTGGTATTTTGTTTGTTTGTTTGTTTCGAGCATAGTTTGCAGTATTTGCAGGGGAAGAATTGACGGAAGCTTAGTGTTGATCAATTTTTGAAGTTGGAAGAACTCATGAGATTACTTGTGATCAACTAGGCTTATGCTAATTTTTTCCGGGTAGTTTTTTTTTTTCTATTTTTCTTTCCATTTCCTTTACTTTGAAGTTCGTTTTATTACATTGAGGACAATGCAAAACTTAAGTGTGGGGGAGGGAAGTAAATAGGAAAGATTTTGTTTTTTTTTTTAATTTTTAAAATTTGGATTTTTGGATTTCAAGGACTAGAATGTGTGAATTTATTCGCCTTTGATTTTTCTAGTTGATAGACAAATTGATTCAATGGTAAATAATAAGGTTATTTTGAAAACAAATTTTTGGAATGTAGTCAAGTTTTGAGAGTTTTTGGTAACTATTGCTAAGTACATTTTACCACCACTTTAAATTGTGAGGATTCATGCCTTATATTTCGTATGAGTGTGCCGGTGATTATGTCAATTCTAGAACTTGTACTTGTTATGCATTACGGTTAAAATTACTTTCAAGTAATAAAATATATTCAAATGATAAGAGGCAAATTAGGATTTTCACCAAATGGCCTTCCATTTACAATACATTTTTGCTAACCACATCGGTTAGTTGTCCTTAGTAATTGGAACCCATTTGTTAGCATTATATGCTAGATACCCTTAGTTACACCCTTTTGAGCCTATCTTTTCTTTTGATTTAACCCAGAAAATTATTGCACCATACACCTTAGACTTTCCCGAATCAAGTCCAAATGAAGTTCGAAACTATTTATTTTTTATGATTGCATGATTGACCACACCTTGTATGTGTATATGTTGTTCTAATGAAGAAGGAGGTCGCTACTCTTATTTATATTTTTTGTAGCGTGTGCTCATCCAAAGTGTGGGGGTGTTGAAAAAAAAAAAAAAAAAAAAAAAAAAAAAAAAAAAAAAAAAAAAAAGAGAGAAAAGCCAATGAGCTATGTATGTGTGGAAATAAGATATTCAAAGAGTTATTATGGAAGATGGAGTTTATATGAAATGCGGAATAATGATCGAAGAAGTTTGGTGAGTAATCATTTGTGATGTAAAGAGTTAGGATTGAATTTGGGCTTGATTTTTGTTTTTTTTATATAGAACCAAATCAAATTCCCATGTCTTATCCCTTTCCCTTACCAATTACTTTATTCGAGCATTCGGATTTAGTGATGGCTTTGTTTAGATATGTAGCACATGTATGTTCTAGTGACCATCCGAGTTTTTGGGTAGTAAATTGG
This sequence comes from Artemisia tridentata subsp. tridentata, assembly GCA_021014915.2. Taxonomy (NCBI): domain Eukaryota; kingdom Viridiplantae; phylum Streptophyta; class Magnoliopsida; order Asterales; family Asteraceae; genus Artemisia; species Artemisia tridentata. Next base: position 520,409,566 of record CP139509.1, on the reverse strand, counting down.
TGACCATCCGTTATGCAAGTAACGTCGTTAGCGAACCAAGGCACGATCTAGTGACCATCCGTTGCTTGACTATACAAGGATTCGTTGTTAGCGAATTATGATGTACTTGTATGAAATATCTATACATTAGCTAGGTAATCAAAACCCTTTTGAAGCCTAAACCCAAATAAAAGACCTCTTTGATGTTTTATTTTGTTGTTTTGATACAAGTACAAGCTTATGGTAAGAGACATGAATCGCGTCTGAGCAATTGAGTGATCTACAATCAAATCTACTATCGAGAGTTGTGTGAATTTAAAATTTCCTTTGTGAGGTACTTGGTGATGTTAACAAAACTCAATTTAATTTGCATACATTTCAAGGATTTTTTCATGAACATAATGAAAATACCATTGAGTTCAGTTTTTCTAAAAATTAGACTTGCTCGAGGGCAAGCAAAACTCAAGTGTGGGGGATTTGATAACGCTTAAATCTAACATGTTTTTAGGTGCGTTATTGCTAGTTTTGTGCATCATATTTGGTTATATTTGCATGTATTTGTTGCTAAATGATGAAAAAGTGTGTATGCAAGTAAATATAGCCGAGTACAGGAAAAATGGAGGAAAACACGAAGAAATGAAGAGATTATGCACATAAGGAGAATTACGAGAAAGAGACCACATGATACTTCAAAGAATTGATTAGACCAAGACGTCTATGCTTCATATATCAAGAAAAGATCAAGTTCTATGAAGGAAATCAATGGTACAGCGAAGGATCAAGCACGTAACGAGAAATGAATAAAAGAAAATAAAAGTGCATGGCAGGATCATCCATCCGATCGGAGGCCGCCCGCATCCGATTCGGATGGAGTGAAGTTGGAAACACCGAGAGCTCCAACCGATCGGTTGGAGCCAAATACCGATCGGTTGGCCAACACTGAAGTTACAAAGTTGCATTAAATGGTGAATTTAAGCCCCATAATCATTGAGGCTTATCATTTCTCAGCTGTTAAATCATATGGGACGTTTTTACTTGGATAAGAAGGGTTTTCTCACTTATTTAAGGAACCCTTGGTGAATTTACAAAGAGAGTTCTTTTGGGGAAGTGACATAACCTAAGAAAGCTACACCACTATTATTATTATTGCCCGAAAGCTTGTAGTTGCTGTGAAAACGTCCAGGAGATCTTGAGTTCGAGTCTCAAGAGTTGCGTCCATGTGTGGAGTTGTTTACTTGTGATAATAGGCGATTGGAGGAGTGTAGATTGCTATAGTTCCACAATTCTAGTTCTTGTAATTCCTTGATAGGTATTTCTTGTTGAGTTATCATGAACTACTTTTACTTTTACTATATGATGAATGAAAGTTTGGTTAATTATTTGTGTTTGATTATGATTGTTATGGAGTAATTTAGTTATACTTGTGTGTGGATGATGTGACAATTGTTGGAGTAATCTTATCATAGTGATGCATGAAAACATATCTTGTTTTATGAGTTTGTTGAGATAAAATCTAATCTTGCTTAATTGGTTGGTAAAAACAATTTTCAAAGATTCACAAGGCCGAAAGGAGTTTTCTTTATGTTTTTATTCCAAAAAGTTAGTGCACGAATTAGTATGGATTGTGGTGTGTGACAAGCAACACCTTTACTCATTAAAATGGATTTGGAAACGATTTCATCACGAAAAAGGCCGAAAGGATTCGTAGGAATTCTTGAGATAAGACATGCTTTCAAACAACAAAAAGGACTTAATAGAATTATCGTAATAGTTAATAATGGCCGAAAGGAGTTAACTAGGAGATTGAATTCTTAGATATGATTTCTCATGACAAAAACCATAGATTGTGAATCATTCATTTTAAGTTGTGCATCATTACAAGTAACACCCAACTTGATTGGTTACTCTAAACAATTGTCATGGAAACTACACACAAGTATATTAGTTTTTGATTGATTGAACCTTGCTTGTTTGTTTTTAATTTGCTTCAAATTGGATTGACACTCCATTTTGCTAAAACTTATTTACTAATCCTCAACCCCAATTCCCTTGGGACGATCTCGACTTACCCACCTTTACTACCACGGACGAGTATACTTGCTCGTATGTGTGATTAGAGAATTGGATAAATCGTGTTTATAAATTTTAAAACTTGAACACAACGACACGCACATCAGCTACATATGAAGTGAAATAATTTTGAGGCAACATTCTAACATTTTTGCATGTCCAAAAATTACATTTACACACAAATATATATGGGCATATATCGAAATCTTATATAGTTTATTTAAATGTATTTAAAATCAATTATAAATGAGATAATTGACAAATAAAATAGGAAATAAAAATTATGCATTAAGATCTGATTTTGTCAAATCACCAAACCGAATTTCCAGCCAATTAATCCCCATAATCTCGGCAATAAAAATTATTTAGTTGCTTCCTATTTCTTTTCCACCCAAAAACCCTAAAGTCGACACAAAAATTCCCTTTGCTTTCATTCGATTTTATGGACGAGTTCTGGTATTTTTCTGGAGTTCTTCAAGGTTTAATCTAGCCAAGAAAAATAGGAGTTTGTGTGGTAGAAGCCTGGTTCGATCATTCTTGATTTTCTTGTTCGATTTCTTCCTAGCGAGAGGTAAATAATTCCTACATCTCATTCGACTGATCTAAAACACTTTCTGGTATTTTTGTGAACATGTTTACATCCCATATGATCTATATAAAATAGTAAATTCGACACATGCATGCGTGTTTAATCGTATAAGAATTTACGAATCATCCAAACCCTAAAAACGAAAAATAAACCTAGATCGACCATACGAATTTTCTGGGTTTGAAACCTATTTTATTTGGGCTCTATATGATCTATACATCTCTGGAAAAATGATAATTGTTGTGATCGAAGCCTAGGACATCTTGGTCGAATTTTGTGTAAAACGGGTAATATTTGAATCGGATAAATAAATAAAAGATACTTGGGTCGATTGATTTAGGGTTGTTTTGTGATCTTAAATCTGGTATAAACAAGATGTTTAATAATGATTTCAATGATCGAAATGGATTTGGATAATTTTGATTAGGGTTTGTTGTGTTTTAATTAAATACCGATCGGATAAAATAAACTATAGGGTACGATTTGTAATTAATAAAACTTAAGGGTTATTTTTGAAATACACTATGAAGCAGGGGTAAAATATATATATTATGAGATGAGGGTATTTTGTGTAAAAATTGTAAGATAAAGGTTTATTTGAAACCGTATGAAAACTTTAAAACCGATTTGTAATTTTTAAAACTAAAGGACTGTTTTTTGTAAATTCTGGAAATTTAGGGTTGGATTCGTAAACTTTATTATAAGGGATATAAATTGTACTTTTGATTAATTGAAGGTTAGATGTGTAAATATGGAAATATATTGGATCGGATATGTATTTATAATTAATTAAAGGTTTGTTTTGTAATTAAATAAATTTGAGGGACTTGTTTTGTAATTTATACAAAGTTGGGACTGATTCGTATTATTATTAAATTAAAGGGTTTATTGTGTAATTTGGTAAAATAGAGGGCTTAATGTGTAAAAATAGACATGAAAAGGGTTAGATTGCATTTCATATAATTATAAGGTTTATTTTGTAAATTTATAAACTAAAAAGTATAAAGTGTAAATTCGTAAAGATAAAGGATGGAAATCTGCTAATTATAGAAACCTGCTAAATAAGGAAACTTTCTAAAAATGGAAACTTACTAATTGAGGAAACCTGCTAAAAATGGAAAGCCGACTAAAATGAGAAATCTGATTTAAAGAAGATATTAAGACGACCATGTATTCGTGTAGATCCGCTGAAGATGGAGTTTGCTTCCGGTCTTTATTATTCTGTTGTGTGTTTTCACGTGCGGTATAAGGTACAGATATTCTGAACCTTCTCACAGGTTTCTCATGATCTCTTTCATTTTTCTGATCTGTCAGCTTCTGTATTGATGCCATTGCTATGATCCCCTTTACTTTGAACCTTTCATATGATTCCCCTTTGTTATAATTCCTGATATGAACTTTGTTATGAAACTTGATTCTGAGCCATCTGTTATAAACCCTTTGAAATATGAACTTGTTATAACACTCTGATTCTGACATGATATCTGACTCTGAATTTCCCTTGATACTTGACTCATTACCTTGTGACCTGCATATTCAAATCCTTGTATACCCTGAAGTTTCATTTGATAATATAACTAAATTGGAAACTTTCCTTAATGATATGAAAATGTTTTTGAAAAGTTTTGGATACGATGTTATACCAATTTTTGAATTGGAACTGCACTAAAGGACTAAAGGTTTTATGAAAATCTCTTTTAAAGACTATATTTATAAAAGGTTTTACTAAACATCATTTTATGAAAGTCACTGAAAGATTATTTTAAATACAAGTTTAATATGAAACCTTTGAATTAAATCTTTTCTATGAATCTATAAACCTTTTGATTATGGACCTTTGATATGACCTATTGAACGTTGATTTGAACCTTATTCTAAACCTGGTTATAAACTCTTGTTTGAAACTTAATTTGAACTTTGATATAAGTATTAATCCGATATACTATTTCTGAACCTGGACTTGAACATTGTTATAAACTCTGATATAAACCTATCTGATTTCTGAACCTCTGATATACACTTCTGTAACATCTGACATGGACCTTATAATCTGAACCTTTTGACATGACCCTCTGTTTATGACATGATACTTGACCTTTGACCCACGGTTTGATACCCGAGCCACCTCACTAGGCATGAGGGTTTCATGTCCATGTCATTGATGCACCGATGGCATGACTCTAGGGCAGGAGAGTGATGACCTGTCCCGTCCCTGACTTTATTTTATCTGGTGTGTATTGGTAGACTCTGGCCACCTGGGGCGTATGGATGCATCCTAGATCTGATCTGATTTCTGTTATCTGTTTATATTATCTATTATATCTCTGGTGACTGATGGTGTGTGCGATACACGTCTTTCACATATCTGGGAGCTAGCTACTCCATTTGATACATGAGGACACCCCTCATATTATCTGGTTACTGAGAGGACACCCCTCTAATTGATGATGATGGCATGGTTATATATATTATATTTCTGTTTCTGGGCTCGTGGTGGATTACTGTTTACCTTTACCATATACATTACTTACCTTTGACCATTATTATACCTTGCACTATTTCCTTTTACCTTTACCTACTTATTATTCCCTATCCTTTATCCTTACTCCTTTATTTATCCTTTGATTCTGATTATATCTGCATGACATATATTTCTGACACTCTGTACTATTCTTTATTACTGCTTTGTTACCGTTATATCTGTTCACTGAGCTCTCGTAGCTCAGCCGCATTTCTTTTCCTGTGGCAGGTTTTTAGTAAGAAGTTGGGTATGAGTGGAGAGTACCATTGGACTTAGAAGACTACATTGTGATAGTTATTTTGTTATAGAGATGACTAGAAGAATTTATATTTTCAGACTCAGTATTTATTCCTTTGTAAACTTTGTATTTCCTTGTAATTTCTTGTCACCTTTGTATTCCTTTGTATTATTGAAGATGTATGCTTGTGTATGTTTCTGATATGTCACCATTGTTGTGACATCTCTACCCTTGTCGGGTCGTGGTGTTACAAATATCGATGCTTTTAACCATACTATTTCTCTCCAAATTTACAAGCACTTCACATGACAAACTACTACAGTATATGGTAAGGGTCATGAAGAAGCACACACTCTTTAACGGTAAGATTATCACTAATTACTGAACTTCAAAGCAAGAAGGGTACATATGAGTGAAAATTGAAACTACTTATGGCAATCAAATTTCGATATAAGGCATTCAGAATCCTCTCCCCGAACCAAGCTAGATGATGATGATATATCACATTAATTCTCGCTCTCCCCCTCATTAGGAACTTTTCTTTTCAGTTTTTACTATCATTGTATTGAATATAAACGATACAGTAATTCATACAAGTAAGTAGCACAAATAAGAAACTTTTTGAAACTCCGGTTTTACACAACTTCAAACTATTACTCCGTGTCACTTTTAACCATCCTAGTGTATATTAATTCTTTCGATTTACATAGAGGTGCAAGGTAAACGAGCAACAAACTATCCTCGATTAACAAATTATCTTCAAATAACCTTACTAGACAATTTCGTATACCACAAATCACATGTTTAGTGCTTATTTTATGGAACTTTATTTGTTTTCAGCTTTTGTGGTTTTTCTTATTGCTTTTAGTGCTTATTTTATGGTTTAAAGTTGCCTTGTAGGTTGTTTGGATTAGCATATTTTGCCTTAGTAGCTTAATTGTGAATTTGAGCTTATTTGAAGTTTGAGTAGCTTATTTAGGTTATACTTGCTTCTTAAGTCTGCTTTTTAGATTGTGAGTGGCTTATAGGATTTCACATAAGCTTGCACCAGCTTGAGTGAAATCACCAGTTAAGCCTCAGCTTTTTTTAAGTTCTTATAAGCTTTCTGCTGAATAAGCCACTTTTCCAGCTTATTTCCTTTGTCTTAAAAATATTGTCTTCACAAAAAGTTTTTTATTTTAGCTTATTTGTAAGTTCCAAAAGAAAATTTTGGAAAAAAAAATTAAAAGGGGAGAAAGGGAAGCCAAGGGTGAGCCTGGGGCTCGAACCCTCGACCTCAACCTTCCTCAACACTTAACACACACACTCTACCATCTGCGCCCTTGGGTCTTTTCTGACCAAGGTCGGAGAGTATAATACTTAACCAACTTTTTCTTCTTTTAGCTTATTCACTCTTTTGCTTATTAACTGCTTATCAAAATAAGCAGTGACCTCACTTTTATTTTTTCTAGGATCTTCATAACCTGAAGTATTAAGTGGATACTTTTATTTTTTCTAGGATCTTCATAACCTGAAGTATTAAGTGGATGCGTGTGCTCAAAATTAGTAAATTGTACTTGAATTTCTGCCGTATCAAAAGATCACATATGACAAAAGGAAATTGTGTTTAAAACGAGTAGATTTGGTCATTTTGGACAAAAAAAATATACGTCATAGTTGTTGGCCATTTACGTTTTCATGGATTATTTGATCTTACAAATTATACTAGTTTTTTTCTTTTCATAATTTATATTTATGACTGTTCTAGTTGAAGCAAAATTAAAGGAGATTTATTAAGGAAACACTTAACATTCTTTTTTTTTCTTGGTTTGCGAGATACTCACTCTCTCCCATATTAACTGTTCAGTTTGACTTGTTCAAGTCATTTTTTCTCAACTTTGACTTTAAATATTTTTATTTGTGTTATATAATATTTGATGCAAAATATCAATATTTTCAAAGCCGGCCGGTTCAACCGGTCGGACCCGTCGGGTTTTTCAAGACCCTGGTCGTCAACCAGGGTCTTGAAACCCGGCCGGGCTTGGTTTTTTTCAATTTTTTTATAAAAACCGGGTTGACCCGGCGGTCGAACCGGTTGACCCAGGTTGACCCGATCGAAAATATAAAAAAAATATTTAAATGAAAAACCGGGTTGACCTGTCGGTCGAACCATTGCCCGGTGACTCGACCGGGTCGATTAAAAACCCGGTTTTTAAAACATTGCAGTATATATATGATGGTTTTAAATGTATTTTCATTGTTATAATTTCTATCAAATATTATATAACACAAACAAGAATATTTAAGGTCAAAATTAAAAAAAGAAATACTTCAAAATGTCAAAGTGGACAGTCAATATGGGAGGGAGTACTGGAAATCTAATTTACTACTCCTTCCGTCTCAAAATTATTGTCAGGAGACATGAATCACAGTTTAATAAAAGTATGACCAATACAAATTTCAACCACCGGTATAACTTAAAATGGTAAGTGGACAATTTTTTTGAGACATACCAAAAAAAAAATATGAATTATAATTTTGAGACTAACGAGTACGAAGTATTTGTGTAAAGCAAAGCTTTCAAGAAATGATCAGTAAACCTTGGAATATTTTAACATGCAGTTGGTTACTACTATTTTCACATGCGTTACGTACGTACATATGTTCACATTTTTCCGCCTTAGCATAATATCGACAACAGTTTTTATTTCTATGTTTTACTATCTCACACTTACACAATAAAATCGAAATACTCGTAAAATTTATGACTCGCGTGTACAGATTCTTGTCCTCGTCGGTAACAGCAGACCCGCCAGAGGCAGCCATACGTTATAAAATTAAGTCCTTTAGCCATGGTCGTCTTTATAAAATTGAGGCCCGGATATCATCAGGTGCAGGCAGCCCAACTGCACAAGTTTAGAGGTGCCCAAAATTTTAGAGGTGCCCCAAATTTTGCATAAGCCCACAACAATACAACATGGATAAATAAGATAAATCTTTGCATTGTAGAAGGTCCAAAATAAAAATGAAAAAAGCACCATGTTGCTAACGATGTGGGTTCTGTTTATATAGACTTATATTTCTTGTACTGGAAGGACAAAAAGAATTCCAAATATGGTAACTGCACACACCCAAATTTGGATGCCATGGTTTGTTGTGATTTTTTTTAACATAGTTTTGTTAAGCCAAAAAATCACATTCATAATTAGGAAACATGATTTTATAAATTCGATTAAAATTTCGCATTTTAAATAGCCTTTTTTACAATCATGGCACACGGCCTCCGACATCTACTTAAAATTTTAATATGAAATAATGTGCGATAAATCTATTCCCAAAGTTTTTATCGCACATTATTTCATATTAAAATTGTCCATGTAATTGTATGAAACGAGGATGAATACCCGCGATTCACTGCGGCCGTTTTGCCTTAATCAATTTTAATTCGAGATGGAAAGCGACAAATTTATTTGGTGTGTTTTCTACCGAATCGCTTGTCTGCAAAAACAATGTTTGCTAACCCAAATGACCACACTTTTCAGTAATTGAAACATTTTTCTTTCTACAGACATTCAGTTGTAAACACAATGCAGATTTAGATTCGGGTTTGAATTTGAAAAGAGATTTGGGTTTGGATTCGGATTCAGATTTAGATTTGGGTTTAAATTTGGAGAGAGAAAATATATTATTATATATAAATAAAATTAATTTATAAGCTAACTATTGAATAAACAATAATAACTTATTTGAAAAATAATAATTTAAAAAAATAAAAAATAAAAAAAAAAAAAAAAAAAAAAAAAGGCATGTACACCACGTTGTGGCTAAGAAATCAAATTGACTTTGAATCCACGTTGTGGCTAAGAAATCAAATGAACTTTAAATTTTGTACAGAAGTCAACAACTATGGTATCAGAAAAGGAAAGGAAATTGATAGGTTTCATCAAATACCTTATTCAAAGGTATTATTTACTGTGTTGTAACCCAAAACTCGAAACAAACAATTGTATTCAAAAATAATTCCAATCATTGATTCTATAGTGCCCAAACAAACGACTTATAGCATGCTGGCCCAAAAAGATTTCAGATAAAAGGCTCCCAATTTTATATATGGGGAAACTATTAAAAAATGTATCGAACTTTACGTGAAATTCGGTTTTGTGTACCTAACTAAAAATTTTTAAGAAAAGTGCACTTAACTCCTCAAAATTCACCTAAACATGCATTTTGTCACCTGCCCAGCAGGTAAACGCCACGTCATCAAGTTTCCTTTTTTTTTCCACATGTACCTACCAACCCTAATTTACATAAATGGTCCCTCTCGTTACACTAACTAGCGTCCAACGTCCAAAATCAATTTTTTTTTTTAGAAAAATTAAATTTTTATTCCGAAATAATTTTTTTTATAAAAATAAATGTTTTTTTTTTCCGAAATTAAAATTATAAAAAAATTATAAAAAAAATTATATTCCGAAAAAAATATTTTTTTTTAAAAAAATTTCGGAAAAAAAAATTTTTTTTTCCTAAATTTTTTTTAAAATATTTTTAAAATTTTTTAATTTCGGGAAAAAAAAATTTATTATTTTAGAAAAAAAAAAATTCTAATATTTCAGAATTTTTTTTAAAAATTTTAATTCCAAAATAAATTTTTTTAGAAAAATAATTTTTTTTTCCGAAATTAAAATTAAAAAAAAAAATTCAAAAAAAAAGCTTCATTTTTCTTAATTGACTGAGATTACTAAAGATATGACAAAAAAAAAAATTAGAATTTTTTTTTTAATTATAATTTCGGAAAAAAAAAAACATTTATTTTTCTAAAAAAATTTATTTCGGAATTAAAATTTAAAAAAAAATAATTTTAGGAAATATTAGAATTTTTTTTTCTAAAATAATAATTTTTTTTTCCGAAATTAAAAAATTTTAAAAATATTATTTTTGGGAAAAAAATATTTTTTAGGGAAAAAAAAAATTTCCGAAATTTTTTTTAAAAAAATATTTTTTCGGAATATAATTTTTTTAGAATTTTTTTTTCTTTAATTTTAGTTTCGGAAAAAAAACATTTATTTTTCTAAAAAAAATTATTTCGGAAAAAAATTTAATTTTTCTAAAAAAATTGATTTTGGACGTTGGACGCAAGTTAGTGTAACGAGAGGGACCATTTATGTAAATTCGGGTTGGTAGGTACATGTGGGGGAAAAAAAAAAAAAAAGAAACTTGATGACGTGGCGTTTACCTGCTGGGCAGGTGACAAAATGCATGTTTAGGTGAATTTTGAGGAGTTAAGTGCACTTTTCTTAAAAAAATTTAGTTGAGTACACAAAACCGATTTTCACGTAAAGTTCGATACATTTTTTAATAGTTTCCCCTTTATATATTTTGGCCCACTAAGTTATAAATTATTATTATTCAGGTTACCTGAAAATGGCGAATATTTTTTATTCATATGGACGCAGTTTCATCGGGTTAATCCCGAGACCATTTTCGATCTTCTCTAGGCAACCCAAATGTACAAACATAGCGATGTTTGAACATTTAACCGCTTGTGAGGAAATCAAAGACTTTATCACTAGGCCATTGGGTGGTGGTTACTATATCTTACTCCTTTGTTCCAAAATAATTTTCAACAGTAAAACTTTATAAATTGATCTAAGATTATTGAGGACAAAACATTTCTTACATACAAAGGGACCAATCCCTACCTTCCATTTATTTTGATCTAAAGGATGAGATTAAATTCATATTTTACACTGCAAGGGCATTTTTGTCCATATAAAAGCGATAATTTAATAACCGCTCCTCTAAAAAACACACAGTAAATGTGTGTTTCTCTCTTTTCTCTCAACTAAATTGTTCTTCTTCATCCCTCACATCACCTAACCCTAACTTTTGCTCCTCAATTCAATAATCGATCACCTTCTATCCCATTCGTTCTTCTATCGTTGTTAGTGATGAATTATAAGCTAACTAATTCTTTAGATCGTTCATCATCATATTGGAAGCATGTGAAAGCATTCGAGCATAAAAACACAGATAATCAGAAACTGTATCTAATAACGAGTAAGTTTATGTTTTCTACATCTAATCTTTATGTAAATTATGCTTTAGAAAAAATATTAGTTAAATGCACACCATGTGTTTGATGAAATGAATAATTGATTTTCACATGCTTTTAGGGCGTAATATTGATAGTTTTAAGGCTGCTTTAGCTCTCCCTTTAGATGAAAGACAGTTGTTTTCATTTCTTCAAGGTAATCATATTCTTTATCTGAATACAATTGTTCGTATGGAAGCTGAAGGTAGTTAACTTAAATAGCTATGACCTTATCAAATCTGCAGAAAAGTACGAGCCTGTTGAGGCCAAGTGGACTAGTGAAAGATGTGCTATATGTGGATGGGATGAGGACTACGACCATAACACAATTGTTATTTGCAACAGATGTCACATAGCAGTTTACCAAGAATGTTACGGAGTGAGAGATATCCGTGATTTCACATCTTGGGTTTGTAGAGCATGTGAAACTCCCGAGGTAAAAAGAGAGTGTTGCCTCTGCCCTGTTAAAGGAGGTGCTTTGAAGCCAACTGATATCGACACTTTGTGGGTTCATGTGATATGTGCATGGTTCCGTCCTGAAATTTCTTTCGTTAGTGATGAAAAGATGGAGCCTGCAACCGGAAAAACGTATTCCGCCTGATTCCTTTTTGAAGATAGGAATATTATTACACTAGAAATAGAAGACATGGATGATGAGAAATACAAAGTTTTATAATAATTGTTTCTTTTTCTTGGTAAATTGCAGGAATGTGTCATTTTCAAACAGGTTCATGGTTCTTGTATTAAGTGTTGCAAGTGCCCCACATACTTTTATGCAACGTGTGCTTCAAGAGCCAGGTACTGCATCGAGGTACGTTTGTCTCACTTTACTTGAAGATTATATTAGCTTTGTCTCACGAAAACTGCAACATATATAGTTTGGAAACTTCCCATAATTATGTAACTTGTTTTTTATATCTTTCTAAACATATGCAGCTGCATTCATCAGAAAAGGGTGGGATATATAATACCAAATGGACTCCATACTGTGCTCTTCACAGGTAATGCCCACTCTATTCATTGTCATTCGTAACGCTCATATTTCATAAAGTCTATCCTAAGTACACAGTTTGGATATAAATTGTAACCAAAGCTGATTGATATTTAGTGCTAAAACGAGCTGCCTATTCTTTTGATTTTGATGCAGAACCCCAGCAGATACTGGTATTGTCATCAGAACCTCTTTTAAGGTCTTTTGTGCAAAGAGGTTGCTTGATGATGCGTGGTTTTGCAACCTTACAACAGGTTTTACCTCTCGAGGGATCTCAAGAGGCTTACAACCCCACCAGGCAGTGTACCTGACCGATGTAGTATAGTGTAGTGGTAAGTACGGGGGATTGATCGTTCTCCACAGGGAATAGTGTTCGTTAGGTATGAAAAATTACTCTAATAGGTCTAAGGGTTGAGGAAGATTCTTTTTATGTTTTTATATTTTTTATGAAAGCAAGTAAAATCTCGGGTTTAAAGGAGTAGGCGGAATTAGTTGCTAATCAACTAACCCAAATAACTACAAGTGCAAATAAAATAAATAACTGAAAATAAAAAGTTGGTGAAAACTTATGTGTAGAGAAATGTGTTTACTTAGATTTCCTTACTCCCTAACTATCTTTTACCGGTTGATTAGTGTGTATTAGTTGCGTGGATGACGGGTGTATTCCTTAATACCAATCGTGGGGTGGCGTACGTACTTCCCCAACTCTACAAGCTCCTACTTCACTCCTATGTCGAGCCGGCTAGGAAGCTCCTAACATGGGATCACTAGAATTCGCTTGTGCATTAAATACAACCATAAAAACCTTTAGTACGCATTTGGTTCATGTTTCTTAAGACGTTCAAGCAAGTTACCGAATAGGAAGTTAGCCAGTTTTCTTAAGCCTAACATAGATAAACAATCATCCAATACAACTAATAACACACTAATAACCAATAATCAATAGCTAGGTTTCATTAGATCTAAGCAAACACAAGATAAATCTAGCCTAACATGTTAAACAAAAGACAAGAACAAGATAAAATCAAACAACACATAGACATATTGAATGATTAATTGATAACTTATCTTTCAATGTAACATGGAAGATCTCAAGGCACAAAGCCTTGAAAAAGATGCTAAAATCGTCTTAGGGTTTTCTCCCAAAAATTCCACACTAAGTTCCACACTAATGACAAAGAATTGCAAAACTATATATAGATTTTTACATCTGACGGCGTCACGTTATGGAGTGTGACGCCGTCACCTCGCCGCTTCTAGGGTTCCCGGATGGCCTTCTTGACGCCGTCCCTCTTTAGCTCTCCAAAATCCGTTCTGGCTTATCAAGGCTTGACGCCGTCAGACCTTGAACGTGACGCCGTCCCTCTTTGAATTAAGCCGTGACGCCCTTGATCAGGTTAAAGCGTGACGCCGTCAGAATTCACATGCAATTTTCACTGGCTTATCATGAGTAAATTTCACATCCACCTTTTCTTGCCAAGCCATGACGCCGTCCAGGGTAAATCCTGACGCCGTCAAAGGTAACTTTTAGCATGATTTTGAGACTTTGTCGTTTTCTTCACTTTTATGCTCCAAAAACGTCCAAAATGCCTCCTTTTCCAGATTTCTCCTCAAAAGTACCTAAAATGACAAAAGGAACGATTTAGGGCAATATTTGATCAAATAAATACGATTTAGGGCTTAAATGACCCCTTAAAAGCGGTACACTTTTCGCTTCATCAAATACCCTTACACTTGAGATTTGCTTGTCCTCAAGCAAATGCGCTTTTATTCTAATCAAAATACAAGTTAGGGGTCATTTAATGCAAACATAAAAGTAATTACAACAAATAATCGTTCCACTTCAATCATAATAAGCACGGAGATTATAAACTAGCACCTCACAAGTAGTGTTTAGATACTCACATCTCTCAAGTGTCATCAAAATAAATCTCATAAATGAAAACGGATAATATCTCTCACTACCTGTCATAGCAAATAGATTACCATAGGCTTGGGAAAGGATCGAAAACCTCCTCCACTAGGCGTAAGCACCTAAGATAAACTATCAAAGAGGGCTTTTAAATGGGTTATAACGTTAGGTGTAGGGAAAAGGAAAACACGGTTTTGTTGGATAAAGGATATTTTACTGGTGGCGAGTTAAAGATCTTGATCAATTACATGTACTATACAATGTTGCTAAGCCAAGACTCGACTCGACTTAAGCTAAAAACAAAATAACAAAAACATAAAATAAACATAAAATGAAACGGGATGGTAGTCCGTATGTTTTTTTAATTTTCTTTTTCTCATTTTTTTTTTCTTGATTTTTTTTTTTTTTTTTTTTTTTTTTTTTTTTTTGCATACACTTTTGCCCTACCATCCAAAATAATACATCATAGGGGCGTTGCATCCCCTTACACTTGAACTTTTACATAACTTTACAAATAACTATTCTAATGACTCGAATTAAGATAATCGAAAAACTTGGAGTACTTTTAAAATATTTAGCACATATGGGGGTAATAAATGATGTTCTTCCCCATTACTCCATTACACTAGTACTTTACCCATGAGTCCCAATCGTCCCAAAACAATATGTACAAGGATATGACTCGACTTAGCAACCATGTAATCAATTAGATAATTAACTTGGGTTTAAACAAATGTTGTAACAATAATGCACTAAAAATGAGTGCATACAAGGTAGGCTAAGGCGATTTGGGTGTACATTTTAGTGGGGTGTAACAAATTCTTCCTTTAAGTAAAATGCTTAAAGGTCGAAACGAAAAGATAGGCTCTGAGGGGTGTACTAGGGGTATCGTGTACTAAAAATGAGTACAACGCAAAGGGTGTGGGAGAATTACTTGACCAATGTAGCCAACGTAATTATAACAAAATCACAGGTGTAAAACAATGGGTTAATCCTAATGCCTCTTATCATGTAGTAAATCTAACTACACGAATGTAGTCTCACTTGTGGCCTCGGAATGGTCCTAACGCAAGTTCTAGAATCTAAGTGCTACCGGTACACACATCATAGCATAAATGCTTTTCCTACCAATTCTAGGGGCGAACCTCACATATTTGGGGGTGGAAAATTTTTTAGTGGTACGGTTTTTGTGCTAGTCATATAACTCCTATCCGTGAGACGCTCATTAAGATCAAAGTTTCACTCCTATATGTTGTAAAAAATTTTAAATTTGGCACTAAAATTACCTTAACAAGTATTTCTCTCAGTTTTATTACACATCTACCATCAAACAAACAAAAATCAAGCGTAATAGCATTCTCTAATCGTACTTTTACCCTCCCCCTTACACTTAAGATGAACATTGTCCCCAATGTTCAAATAACAAATGTAAAAGCAAAAAGTAAAAGATTGAAATCAAATACTCCCCTGATTCGCTCGGTGGATAATGAAGTTACACGGTTAGATCTTCCTCCAAGGTAATGTAGAAGCTCCATGACTTAATGCATCGCCATAAGCTTGATCCAAAAACATTTCCTTGTCCAAAATAACCTGTTAAACCTGAGAAAACAAACACGAAAACCTGCATAACAACGGCGGGATAAATCTATATATAAGGATATAATGCTTGTGGAATGATAATTTTGCAGATTCCTGGAGATTATAAGTTGGAGATTTTAATAAAAACTTTTTATGAAAACAAAACTTTCAAAAATTTCTGAAAATTAAATCTGACGCCGTCAGGTTATAAACCCTGACGCCGTCAGAAATGACCTGACAAAAATTCTCATTTTAAGTTTCCGGAAAATTTCTGGAAAAACCTTTACCTTACTTCCTGGAATTCCTGCAAAACATCATTATGACTCGATACAAGCATTTGACTCAAACAAATACTAATATGTATGCTAATTTAATATTATTACGATTCATGTTCATTTGTGTTCTAATAACCCGATTTGGATTTCCCTTACACTTAACTTTTGCAAAATACCTTTATATGTTGTTAAGACGAAGTTAAAAACAAAATAAAGCATTTTCACAAATTAATTTTGAACATGAATCAATACTAATAAAAATTAAACATACATACGGAAGCAAATAAAAACAAGCAAACAAATAAATGAACACACAAAGCAAATAAAGCTTGGGTTGCCTCCCAAGAAGCGCTTTTCTTTATTAACGAGTCTTGTAGCTAGACTCAAAGTCACGTACATTACGTGATTCCATCATTCATAATGACGTATCCCTGATAGATATAATCCTTGTTATCAGGGTGGTGGTGTCTCAATCGCTCGACATTCGCAGTCACTTCACCTCCTCCCTTGCTGGTCAAGCTTACTACCCCATCTTGGTGTAGACTTTTAATTGTGAATGGTCCGTACCACCAGGGACTTGGTTCATCAGTAGGTGCTTTTGTTTCTGAATGCCTTAGGAGCACTGAGTCTCCTTTAGTAAATTCAACGGGGTTATTGGTCTGCTTATCAGCCTCAATATAATCGTTATTTCCCCCTTACATTCTCTAATCTCATTTTCATTGTAACTCTTAATCCTTGCCTCCCATGCACGGATTTTTTCTCGAACATCACCACGGATTATACTGGAGTTCGCCTCCATCTTCTTTTGTAGAGCAACATCTCGTACGTGTCGTGGGACCGTTGGGAAGTTTATTGTTTTCTTTCCCTTCTTCATTTGGATGGTACTTTTTTCGTAATTGATTTGTGCCCTAGTGGTCGCGAGAAAGGGTGCCCCAAGGATTATTGGCATATTCATGTCATTTCTTTCAATAATCATGAAGTCGACCGGATATAGGAATCCGGCAACGTTGACCAACTCATCTTCCGCAATTCCTAACGGGTACTCGTAAGAATGTTTTGCAAAGGAGAGTTTAGTACGGGTGATGGACGGCAGTTCGTCGGTTAACTGGACATAAACGGATAAAGGCATCAAATTTACGTCGGAACCTTGGTCAGCTACCGCATCCAGATACTTGAGTTTTCCAATGCTGCATGGTATTTCGAAGACCCCGTAGAATTCCTGCTTTTCCACTAACTTTTGTCCTATGAGGCATTCATACAATTGCCCACCGGGTAATGTGTCAGATTTATCATCCGGTTCCACCTTCTTGGACTCCTTGTTGGGTAGATGAGTACGTCGATAGTTTCTCACCCAATCGTTTATGGTCTCCTTGTTTATTTCGTGCTTCAAGTAATGCCTCACTTGTTGTGACACTGGCGGTTCAACCAATTGGCGCTCCTCAGAGGGCGCCTCCTCTCCCTTGTCGGAATCGCATTTATTGGTGTTTCCATTATTAAGTGGGATGAGGTCAATTTTGTTAACTTCCATAGTTATGGATTTCCCTCTTCCATCATTTCCGCCCTCTTGGACGACGGAGGTGGCCTTGACAAATTTAGTGTTAGGAACTTCAGCGTCATTCCTCACCAACACTTTTTCAGGGGCTTTTGTATTTGTGTATTCTTTCAAAAGATTCATCATCTCCGCCATCTTCTCTTCCATTTCCTCCTTCTGTTTGTAGACGGCTTCCTCAAATTTTGCCAACCGTTCGGAGTGTTTCGACATGTACTCTCTCATTCGAGCTTAGAATGTTGGACTAAGTTCCTGAGGTGGTGAGTTGGGTTGAGCGTGCTTATGGAAGGGTTTAGCATTTTCCCTAAGGGGTGATTCGGACAATGGTGTTTGCTTAACGCTTGAGACTGAGTTAATTGTTGCTTTTTGTGGACTTAAGGGTCTCTTTTGCTTTTCCATAAGATATGCAACCCTTTTCTCAAGTTCACTAACGCTTTCCTCAGTGATTTGATTGGCCGTATCGGGCGATGAATATGTCTTGACTGCCGAGCGCACGTCATGGGAGACTTGCCACAATTCATCATCGTCGGATGCAAGCTCATCAATGATCTCCCATGATTCCTCGGCGCTTTTGTCGCGCAATCTGCCCCCGGCGGCTCGATCGATGGCACGCTTGGTGTGGTAATCAACATGGTCATAGAAGATTTGGATTTGAAGCCAGAGATTTATGCCATGATGAGGGACTTTTTGGAGTAAGTCCTTGAATCGAATCCATGCCCCGTAGAGGGTTTCGCCTCGACGTTGTTCAAACGTCAAGATATCCTTCCTTAGCTTGGTAGTTCTTCCCGGTGGGAAAAACTGAGCAAGGAAACGAGTGGTGAGATCATCCCAAGAGGTGATGGATCCTGCGGGTTGACGTTCTAGCCACTGACTAGCTTGATCCCGCAGAGAGAATTGAAAGAGACGCAATCGGGTCGTCTCTCGAGTGGCAACATCAAGATCTATAGAATCAACAATTTTGAGAAAGTCCTTGAGATGTTGATTAGGATCTTCAGAACGAAGTCCATGGAATGCGCATCCGCTTTGCACCAACCGGATGGTGTCGGATCGCAAGGGTGTGACATTGGCTCCTTGAGTGAGCTCAATGGTGTTTCGATAGCCATGGTGGCTAGGACGGGAGTACTCTCCTAAAGTACGGGCTCTAGGAGGTGGTGGTGGTTGTTGTGGTGGTGGGATGTTGGGATCAAGGATATTACCATCTTCCATGATGTCGAATGGTAATGGTTACGAACAAAGGAACGAAGAAAATAGATAGACTAAAGAAAACCTAGAAAAATAAAAATCTCACTAGAAAGGAATCTAGTGAGTAGACCTATAAAATAAAAATTCAACCTAAACAATAACTATTCCCCGGCAGCGGCGCCAAAAACTTGATGCGTGGTTTTGCAACCTTACAACAGGTTTTACCTCTCGAGGGATCTCAAGAGGCTTACAACCCCACCAGGCAGTGTACCTGACCGATGTAGTATAGTGTAGTGGTAAGTACGGGGGATTGATCGTTCTCCACAGGGAATAGTGTTCGTTAGGTATGAAAAATTACTCTAATAGGTCTAAGGGTTGAGGAAGATTCTTTTTATGTTTTTATATTTTTTATGAAAGCAAGTAAAATCTCGGGTTTGAAGGAGTGGGCGGAATTAGTTGCTAATCAACTAACCCAAATAACTACAAGTGCAAATAAAATAAATAACTGAAAATAAAAAGTTGGTGAAAACTTATGTGTAGAGAAATGTGTTTACTTAGATTTCCTTACTCCCTAACTATCTTTTACCGGTTGATTAGTGTGTATTAGTTGCGTGGATGACGGGTGTATTCCTTAATACCAATCGTGGGGTGGCGTACGTACTTCCCCAACTCTACAAGCTCCTACTTCACTCCTATGTCGAGCCGGCTAGGAAGCTCCTAACATGGGATCACTAGAATTCGCTTGTGCATTAAATACAACCATAAAAACCTTTAGTACGCATTTGGTTCATGTTTCTTAAGACGTTCAAGCAAGTTACCGAATAGGAAGTTAGCCAGTTTTCTTAAGCCTAACATAGATAAACAATCATCCAATACAACTAATAACACACTAATAACCAATAATCAATAGCTAGGTTTCATTAGATCTAAGCAAACAAAAGATAAATCTAGCCTAACATGTTAAACAAAAGACAAGAACAAGATAAAATCAAACAACACATAGACATATTGAATGATTAATTGATAACTTATCTTTCAATGTAACATGGAAGATCTCAAGGCACAAAGCCTTGAAAAAGATGCTAAAATTGTCTTAGGGTTTTCTCCCAAAAATTCCACACTAAGTTCCACACTAATGACAAAGAATTGAAAAACTATATATAGATTTTTACATCTGACGGCGTCACGTTATGGAGTGTGACGCCGTCACCTCGCCGCTTCTAGGGTTCCCGGATGGCCTTCTTGACGCCGTCCCTCTTTAGCTCTCCAAAATCCGTTCTGGCTTATCAAGGCTTGACACCGTCAGACCTTGAACGTGACGCCGTCCCTCTTTGAATTAAGCCGTGACGCCCTTGATCAGGTTAAAGCGTGACGCCGTCAGAATTCACATGCAATTTTCACTGGCTTATCATGAGTAAATTTCACATCCACCTTTTCTTGCCAAGCCATGACGCCGTCCAGGGTAAATCCTGACGCCGTCAAAGGTAACTTTTAGCATGATTTTGAGACTTTGTCGTTTTCTTCACTTTTATGCTCCAAAAACGTCCAAAATGCTTCCTTTTCCAGATTTCTCCTCAAAAGTACCTAAAATGACAAAAGGAACGATTTAGGGCAATATTTGATCAAATAAATACGATTTAGGGCTTAAATGACCCCTTAAAAGCGGTACACTTTTCGCTTCATCACTTGAAAAGCAGAGTTTTAGGGGATCGAGGCTCGTGATGTGTACTAAAATGGAAGACTCTTATTCATCATTGGCAGAGAATGATGAGACTGAATCAATACCGGCTGCTAGGTGTCGTGTTTACAGAAGATCAAATACAAAGGTAGCTTAACCTAAACTGTTGTTCCTTTCTAATATCATTTTTATTTGTGGATTGTATATGACGTTGGGCCTTTTTGATTTAGTACTCACTTTTTCACTTATTCTTCAATTTCAGAATGGTGTAAAGGAGGCATTATTTCACCGGTTAATGGGGCCAATCCAGCATTCCATAGAATCCATAGATTGCTTAAATTCACACAGAGTAATTACTATACTCAACACATCTAGTTTCCAATTTGATTTTTCTGTTCCTCAAACTAGTCCTGTTTGAATACATGGGCAGATAGGCTAACGGGTCTAAATCAGTGCGGGCCCAGATGGTCCATCCGGTTGGTGCAGCCCTCAAACACTGTATTTTTCTTTTTATTTGTTGAATTTTATTAATCGCTATTAATAAAATATCACATGTGATATTCTGTGATTTCCTGAATATCACAAGTGATATTCTGTGATATTCAGAATATCACAAGTGATATTCTGAGTACCACAAATGATATTCTGAATATCATAAGTGATTTTTTGTGATATTAAAAATATCACAAGTGATATTCTGAATATCACATAATATCACTTGTGATTTTCATGTTACAAAACATTAGTTGAAAATCACTTGTGATATTCAGAATATCACAAGTGATATTTAGAAAATCACAAGTGATAGACATTCAGAAAATAACAAGTGATATTCAAAAACGTATAAAAACGGACGAAAACATAAGAAAACGGATGAAAATGTAAGAAAACGGACGAATACGCATGAAAACGGACGAAAGCATAAGAAAATAACAAGTGATATTCAGAATATCACAAGTGATATTCAGAAAATCACAAGTGATATTCTGAATATCACCAATATGTTCCTACCTCTTTACTGAATTTTGATAAGGCTTGTATCATTTGAGACAAGAGTTCACATTTTTCAATCTGAACAAAGAACTCGTAAACCGTTGTTTCATTGGCTGATATGAATGCATTATGACAAGTAAGAAGGTGCTTTAATGCATTATGATTCACAACATAATGGTTTGTTTATCTGCCCCTTAAGAGTTTTTTCTTCTTTTTATTTTGTTTTATGTTATTTTTATTTTTTAGTAATAGTTACATTTATAAGTATTTCTGTTCCTATCCTCAGTGTTTTTTAAAGTGAAATATTTTCTTGTTCTAAATTCTTATCTCTTCTCATGCATAATGGTTATAATAAAGATAAAATTACTTCATTTGTTCTACGTGGATGCACAAAAATAACTGCTAGCATGCTTGAAGAAGTTTTGGGCTTGCTCCCTTGTCTCTCATCTGTAGATATCAGAGGTTGCAGCCAGTTTGAAGACTTGGCTAGTAAGTTTTCGAATATCATATGGGTCAAGAGCCGTACTTCACATTCAGCAATGAGAAACAAGCAGTTGGCCAAAAGTAGCCATGTGGAGGATTCTAGTGGTCTTCGAGATTATTTTGTATGTCTGGACAAGAGAGATGTTTTAACAAACCATTATGTTGTGAATCATAGAGTTTGTGCAATTTGACACCGAAGACAAGTCAGCCTGTCCACTTGTTATGAATTGTTCACAAGTGATATTCGAGAATATTTTCATATAGCTTATTGTGTATTTTTTCCCCCTAAATACTTGTTGTTACCTACTAACATTATCATGTATCTCCAGTGATACAAAATGACTTATTAGGTATTACCTGTGATACAAAATAACTTATTGGGTATCACCTGTGATACAAAATAACATATTAGGTATCACCTGTGATAGTTAGACTGTAGTTAGCTACTTGTTTTTGTAGATACAAAATATAAGGTATCACTTGTGATACATACAAAATCACAGGTGATACAAAATAACATATTAGGTATCACCTGTGTAAAAAAATAAGTAAGTAAAGCACAAATAAGCAAAAACGCAAATTAAACTGAAAGCCCAAACAAATCCTGCAAGTGTATACATTGGAACGTACTTCCGAGATGCTTCTAGTCCTTTAAGGTGTTCCCACCTGTGTATGTCTACGACATTAAGTATCTGGTTGTACAATTGCCTCCAAATGTGCTCCCCCCATGGAAACGAATTCCATGCTTCAAGGTCTTCAACCAAACGAATTCCAAAATTTTAGAGGTGCCCCAAATTTTGCATAAGCCCACAACAATACAACATGGATAAATAAGATAAATCTTTGCATTGTAGAAGGTCCAAAATAAAAATGAAAAAAGCACCATGTTGCTAACGATGTGGGTTCTATTTATATAGACTTATATTTCTTGTACTGGAAGGACAAAAAGAATTCCAAATATGGTAACTGCACACACCCAAATTTGGATGCCATGGTTTGTTGTGATTTTTTTTTAACATAGTTTTGTTAAGCCAAAAAATCACATTCATAATTAGGAAACATGATTTTATAAATTCGATTAAAATTTCGCATTTTAAATGGCCTTTTTTACAATCATGGCACACGGCCTCCGACATCTACTTAAAATTTTAATATGAAATAATGTGCGATAAATCTATTCCCAAAGTTTTTATCGCACATTATTTCATATTAAAATTGTCCATGTAATTGTATGAAACGAGGATGAATACCCGCGATTCGCTGCGGCCGTTTTGCCTTAATCAATTTTAATTCGAGATGGAAAGCGACAAATTTATTTGGTGTGTTTTCTACCGAATCGCTTGTCTGCAAAAACAATGTTTGCTAACCCAAATGACCACACTTTTCAGTAATTGAAACATTTTTCTTTCTACAGACATTCAGTTGTAAACACAATGCAGATTTAGATTCGGGTTTGAATTTGAAGAGAGATTTGGGTTTGGATTTGGAGAGAGAAAATATATTATTATATATAAATAAAATTAATTTATAAACTAACTATTGAATAAACAATAATAACTTATTTGAAAAATAATAATTAATAAAAAAAAAAAAAAAAAAAAAAGGCATGTACACCACGTTGTGGCTAAGAAATCAAATTAACTTTGAATCCACGTTGTGGCTAAGAAATCAAATGAACTTTGAATTTTGTACAGAAGTCAACAACTATGGTATCAGAAAAGGAAAGGAAATTGGTAGGTTTCATCAAATACCTTATTCAAAGGTATTATTTACTGTGTTGTAACCCAAAACTCGAAACAAACAATTGTATTCAAAAATAATTCCAATCATTGATTCTATAGTGCCCAAACAAACGGCTTATAGCATGCTGGCCCAAAAAGATTTCAGATAAAAGGCTCCCAATTTTATATATTTTGGCCCACTAAGCTATAAGTTATTATTATTCAGGTTACCTGAAAAGGGCGAATATTTTTTATTCATATGGACGCAGTTTCATCGGGTTAATCCCGAGACCATTTTCGATCTTCTCTAGGCAACCCAAATGTACAAACATAGCGATGTTTGAACATTTAACCGCTTGTGAGGAAATCAAAGACTTTATCACTAGGCCATTGGGTGGTGGTTACTATATCTTACTCCTTTGTTCCAAAATAATTTTCAACAGTAAAACTTTATAAATTGATCTAAGATCATTTGAGGACAAAACATTTCTTACATACAAAGGGACCAATCCCTACCTTCCATTCATTTTGATCTAAAGGCTGAGATTAAATTCATATTTTACACTGCAAGGGCATTTTTGTCCATATAAAAGCGATAATTTAATAACCGCTCATCTAAAAAACACACAATAAATGTGTGTTTCTCTCTTTTCTCTCAACTAAATTGTTCTTCTTCATCCCTCACATCACCTAACCCTAACTTTTGCTCCTCAATTCAATAATCGATCACCTTCTATCCCATTCGTTCTTCTATTGTTGTTAGTGATGAATTATAAGCTAACTAATTCTTTAGATCGTTCATCATCATATTGGAAGCATGTGAAAGATTTTGAGCATAAAAACACAGATAATCAGAAACTGTATCTAATAACGAGTAAGTTTATGTTTTCTACATCTAATCTTTATGTAAATTATGCTTTAGAAAAAATATTCGTTAAATGCACACCATGTGTTTGATGAAATGAATAATTGATTTTCACATGCTTTTAGGGCGTAATATTGATAGTTTTAAGGCTGCTTTAGCTCTCCCTTTAGATGAAAGACAGTTGTTTTCATTTCTTCAAGGTAATCATATTCTTTATCTGAATACAATTGTTCGTATGGAAGCTGAAGGTAGTTAACTTAAATAGCTATGACCTTATCAAATCTGCAGAAAAGTACGAGCCTGTTGAGGCCAAGTGGACTAGTGAAAGATGTGCTATATGTGGATGGGATGAGGACTACGACCATAACACAATTGTTATTTGCAACAGATGTCACATAGCAGTTCACCAAGAATGTTACGGAGTGAGAGATATCCGTGATTTCACATCTTGGGTTTGTAGAGCATGTGAAAATCCCGAGGTAAAAAGATAGTGTTGCCTCTGCCCTGTTAAAGGAGGTGCTTTGAAGCCAACTGATATCGACACTTTGTGGGTTCATGTGATATGTGCATGTTTCCGTCCTGAAGTTTCTTTCGTTAGTGATGAAAAGATGGAGCCTGCAACCGGAAAAACGTATTCCGCCTGATTCCTTTTTGAAGGTAGGAATATTCTTACACTGGAAATAGAAGACATGGATGATGAGAAATACAAAGTTTTATAATAATTGTTTCTTTTTCTTGGTAAATTGCAGGAATGTGTCATTTGCAAACCGGTTCATGGTTCTTGTATTAAGTGTTGCAAGTGCCCCACTTACTTTCATGCAACGTGTGCTTCAAGAGTCGGGTACTGCATCGAGGTACGTTTGTCTCACTTTACTTGAGGATTATATTAGCTTTGTCTCACGAAAACTGCAACATATATAGTTTGGAAACTTCTCATAATTATGTAACTTGTTTTTGTTATCTTTCTAAACATATGCAGCTGCATTCATCAGAAAAGGGTGGGATATATAATACCAAATGGACTCCATACTGTGCTCTTCACAGGTAATGCCCACTCTATTCATTGTCATTCGTAACGCTCATAGTTCATAAATTCTATCCTAAGTACATAGTTTGGATATAAATTGTAACCAAAGCTGATTGATATTTAGTGCTAAAACGAGCTGCCTATTCTTTTGATTTTGATGCAGAACCCCAGCAGATACTGGTATTGTCATTAGAACCTCTTCTGAGGTCTTTTGTGCAAAGAGGTTGCTTGAAAAGCAGAGTTTTAGGGGATCGAGGCTCGTGATGTGTACTAAAATGGAAGACTCTTATTCATCATTGGCAGAGAATGATGAGCCTGAATCAATACCGGCTGCTAGGTGTCGTGTTTACAGAAGATCAAATAAAAAGGTAGCTTAACCTAAACTGTTGTTCCTTTCTAATATCATTTTTATTTGTGGATTGTATATGACGTGGGGCCTTTTTCATTTAGTACTCACTTTTTCACTTATTCTTCAATTTCAGAATGGTGTAAAGGAGGCATTATTTCACCGGTTAATGGGGCCAATCCAGCATTCCATAGAATCCATAGATTGCTTAAATTCACACAGAGTAATTACTGTACTCAACACATCTAGTTTCCAATTTGATTTTTCTGTTCCTAAAACTAGTCCTGTTTGAATACATGGGCGGGTAGGCTAACGGGTCTAAATCAGTGCGGGCCCAGATGGTTCCGGTTGGTGCAGCCCTCAAACACTGTATTTTTCTTTTTATTTGTTGAATTTTATTAATCGCTATTAATAAAATATCACATGTGATATTCTGTGATTTCCTGAATATCACAAGTGATATTCTGTGATATTCAGAATATCACAAGTGATATTCTGAGTACCACAAATGATATTCTGAATATCATAAGTGATTTTTTGTGATATTAAAAATATCACAAGTGATATTCTGAATATCACATAATATCACTTGTGATTTTCATGTTACAAAACATTAGTTGAAAATCACTTGTGATATTCAGAATATCACAAGTGATATTTAGAAAATCACAAGTGATAGACATTCAGAAAATAACAAATGATATTCAGACTATCAGTTGTGATATTCAAAAACGTATAAAAACGGACGAAAACATAAGAAAACGGATGAAAATGTAAGAAAACGGACGAATACGCATGAAAACGGACGAAAGCATAAGAAAATAACAAGTGATATTCAGAATATCACAAGTGATATTCAGAAAATCACAAGTGATATTCTGAATATCACCAATATGTTCCTACCTCTTTACTGAATTTTGATAAGGCTTGTATCATTTGAGACAAGAGTTCACATTTTTCAATCTGAACAAAGAACTCGTAAACCGTTGTTTCATTGGCTGATATGAATGCATTATGACAAGTAAGAAGGTGCTTTAATGCATTATGATTCACAACATAATGGTTTGTTTATCTGCCCCTTAAGAGTTTTTTCTTCTTTTTATTTTGTTTTATGTTATTTTTATTTTTTAGTAATAGTTACATTTATAAGTATTTCTGTTCCTATCCTTAGTGTTTTTTACAGTGAAATATTTTCTTGTTCTAAATTCTTATCTCTTCTCATGCAGAATGGTTATAATAAAGATAAAATTACTTCCTTGGTTCTACGTGGATGCACAAAAATAACTGCTAGCATGCTTGAAGAAGTTTTAGGCTTGCTCCCTTGTCTCTCATCTGTAGATATCAGAGGTTGCAGCCAGTTTGAAGACTTGGCTAGTAAGTTTTCGAATATCATATGGGTCAAGAGCCGTACTTCACATTCAGCAATGAGAAACAAGCAGTTGGCCAAAAGTAGCCATGTGGAGGATTCTAGTGGTCTTCGAGATTATTTTGTAAGTCTGGACAAGAGAGATGTTTTAACAAACCATTATGTTGTGAATCATAGAGTTTGTGCAATTTGACACCGAAGACAAGTCAGCCTGTCCACTTGTTATGAATCGTTCACAAGTGATATTCGAGATTATTTTCATATTGCTTATTGTGTATACTTTTAAGGTTTTTTTTTTTTTTTTCTTTTTTTTTGCTAAATACTTGTTGTTACCTACTAACATTATCAGGTATCTCCAGTGATACAAAATGACTTATTAGGTATTACCTGTGATACAAAATAACTTTTTGGGTATCACCTGTGATACAAAATAACATATTAAGTATCACTTGTGATAGTTAGACTGTAGTTAGCTACTTGTTTTTGTAAACGCAAATTAAACTGAAAGCCCAAACAAATCCTGCAAGTGTATACGTTGGAACGTACTTCCGAGATGCTTCTAGTCCGTTAAGGTGTTCCCACCTGTTTCTGTCTACGACATTAAGTATCTGGTTGTACAATTGCCTCCAAATGTGCTCCCCCATGGAAACGAATTCCATGCTTCAAGGTCTTCGACCAAACGCAGGAGTTTATCATCCACTTGTTCAGCCAACAACCGACCCATAAAAATTACCTCTAGCGCTAACAGTAGACACACACGGACTGCATCTTCATCAGATAATTTACCGAATAACTCTTCATCCTCAAGAACACCAACAAGATCTAAGTTTGAAAGTCTTACCCACATTTTATTTGGAAATACCCTTGTCTTAAATTTTATATCCCCTTTACTATACAAGTCAGAACTTATATATTTTCCAAAACGAAAACCTGTTATTAGAGAAAACTCGGGACGACCAAAATGTAGACTACGACCATCCACAGTATATATGAGGGGCATGTCAAAGTGTGCATCATCTACATAACCCTGTTTTCGTAGTATATAATCTAACATATGTGGTTCATGGTCAAAAAATAAAATATCCAACCATCCTCCAAAACAGGTAGTCCTAAATAAAATCATTCGCTTTTCATTCAGCTTTTCTCTAATTAATGAAAAGTATTTCAATTTACTCCTAACGATGACTTTGGCTTCATATTCCTTTAAGAAAAAAAAAGTAAATAAAGCCAGCTTAGGAAAATAATAAGAAAAGGAAGACCATAAATAACAAATACTTACACTTGCGCCAACAAAATATGAAAATTTTGAGCCTAGAATAGAGTCTGAGTAACATGACTCGTCTTGACGGCGATAATGAAGGAGTGTGGATTGTCATGAATCATACACACTATATCATTATCGCAATCAAAACGTCTCAATTATAAGGGCAGATCAATCTAAAGTCATACATGGGTTCCATTGCTTTGTTTTTTGGACACCGTCTTATACCGGTTGTGTCTTTGATCTTGATAACAAGCTTTGGCCCACAAGTACAAGGGTGGTCACCCTAAAAATATTTTTAGGGCATTTAGAGAATTTTCCCTTTCAAGAATGTATTTTGATTGTACGGACAAAAGTCTTATTCAAGGTACAAGGGTGGTCACCCTAAATGCCCCAAAATTTATTTTAGGGTGAGCACACCTGTACCTGTGGGCCAAAGCTGGTTATCAAGATCAAACACACAACGAGTTTAAGACGGGTTCCAAATTAAGCAATAGAACCCATCTACAACGTTAGATAGATCTTCCCTAATAATTGAGGTTGCGCAATCAGAATTTATTAATTCTAGTTCTATGTTTGATATTGCTCACTTATATGTGGCGAATATACATATTAATTATGTATATTCTACGACGCTAGAGAGAGCACGGTGGCACTTACGCACAATATATAACTCGCAAAGCAGCCATCATCTGTCACACTTAGGCACAATATACAAGCCAGCTGAACATTATGTAACAACAAATATGTAACAATAAAAAAGTATGTAACCAAATAATAAGAAAGGGCAGTCCTTATGGACCACATAAATCATAATATATGACAGCTTGAGCTTTAAGACCGGAAAAAACCTAATACAACCAAGATGATAAATCAAAACCATTTTAATAAGAAGCAATTTAAGCTTGTGCATATTAAGTACCAATTATAGGTTTATTCTACTACGATTATAGACAAAGATGCTCATAATCTTCTGGCCAATCATGGTCCATTGGGACGAGCTAATGCTGCGGATCATTGTCGACAACGAAAGCCAGCCACAATGGAACATGATTGAATTGAAGAAATCTACCAACTTTGTATACAATTGTGGTGAAATTCGGATGGTGAATAGAATGAAGGTTTATTCAAATTTCAACATATATTTTCATTAACCAACGAAAAAACTATATTAGCTAGGTACGTAAAGTCTTAAAGCAGCTTATATGCAAATATCATATGTCATAAAGCCATAACACGTAATATGAAACCGAGTTCTCAATCCTCATTACAAGGAAGGAGTCTTCCCCAATTGGAGAATCAAAAGGCTCCCACTAGGTTTTCGAGCTAGATACCTAATGGACCACATACATCATAATAAATGACAGCGTGATCTGTTTACCCTAGTTGTTTCCCATAGAATAGTCGATTACCACCGTGGTGATACAACACTTAGATCCATCGCAAAGACAAAAGCAAAGGTTTCCAACGCTCGCACTTGAAAATTGTTTTGTAAAATTGTGTGAAGTTTGATTTTCCAAAAACACATTGGTCACACTTAGGCAGATTAACAGTTAGTGCTACAATTTACAACACCCATAACAGCTATCATTTGTCACACTTAGGCACCATATACAAGCCATCTAACAATATATAACATGACATACAATAAATACAGACAGCTTTAGGATAACCTAAAGACTGATAAGCTGAAAATAAGCTATCTAGCACTTGAAATAAGCTAAGGCATACTGACATCACTCTAAATAAGGCAAATGAAAACAAATAAGCAATCCACAAAGACCAATAAGCACTGAGATCATCAATTAAGCAATATGAGGTCTGCTGATATGCTATGGTGTAGGGGAAAAATGGGTGATTTCAAGCTTCTAAAAAGCTACTAAATGCTTATTTAGAAATTTAACAAAAATATGTATCAACTAGATTAGCAGCCCAATAATTATTGTACCAATTTTTATAACTAGTTTAAGCTTCTGATAAATGGAAACATAAGCTAAAAAAAAGAAAGTAAGTTGATGCAGTCTGTGTAAGCATATTTTTATCTAATATGGCCAAAACTACACAAAACTTTAAACCAATCTTTTACAAGTCACTTAACATACTACATTAAACATACAAATTCCGAAAGAGAGGCAAAAGAAGCTTATTGCTAGAAGAAGCTCATTTCATCAGATTTTACCCTAGGCTTTTCTCAGAATGCTTAACAGATTATATGCAAATATCATATGTCATAAAGCCATAACACGTAATATGAAACCGAGTTCTCAATCCTCATTACAAGGAAGGAGTCTTCCCCAATTGGAGAATCAAAAGGCTCCCACTAGGTTTTTGAGCTAGGTACCTAATGTTGGAGTATGCTCGTGTCATAATTACTAATTATATGGATAGACATATGTGAGCCTATGGGGTCACACACTTATACACTGAGACATCATTTTATAGATTGTAATTATCGTATTTACAATATATAAATGGCTATATAACAAGGAAACTATAACGGGCCATAAAATACTAAGTTAGACTTAGCGTTTTTGGATTGGACCAACAATGGGCAAGCCCATTGTGGGCCCACTTAATGGCCGGCCATGTACATGGGTTTGGAAGGACTTTTGAAGTTGATTAGGGTGCTAAGTGTAAGTGTAATGTGATAAGATCAAATGATATTGATTGTTATAAATAACATTTAACTCTTGCACAAATCAAGGTGTAACTCTCCCTCCTCCCTCACCTATTCTACATGGCATCAAAACAAACACCATCTAGGGTTTTTGTTTTTTCCATCTTAATTAACAATTCACATTGTATGAATTGTTCTTTGATTGTTACAAGGCCAAGACTAGCATCGGGTGGTGATCGGTGACGTGTAGTGTGTTTCTATCTTAGAGAAGATCAACCTTATTGATCTTTTAGGTTCTTACATCTCAACGTGGTGGTGATATTGGTCGTGTTACCCGGATCACGCTACAAAGGTATAAAACATGTTTGTTTAATTTGTTTTTATTTAGATTGATCATATGGCTATATGGATCCTTGTATGGTGATGTTTTCCGCTGTGCTCATTTGTTTAATATGTTATTTTATCATACATCACCTATAGTGGTATCACGAGCCATCATATGTTGTCATATGATCATCTTGTATGCGTAAAAATGGCTAAAAACGTGGGTTTTTAATGGATTTAAAAGTGTAATTTTAAAACAGCCCCTAGGGCTTATATATTCTGAATATGTCGACCTATATGAGGTCTTAAGATCTGGACTTTTTGATCCTATGGCCATTTGTTATGCATACATCAATTGTTTACTTGATCGGTACCCGTAAAATGGCCTAAAAACGTGTTTTTTAAGAGATTTTTAACCCGATTTCTAATCAGCCCATGAGGCTTATTTTTCTGTGGTAAAATGGTGTTAAGAAGGTCCTAATATCAGTGGGTTATGAGTCTATGGCCATTTGTCACGCGTACCATTCGGGGTTTTAATTCTCGTTAATTATTTCTTCGATTCGTTGGCTAACAATTTAATTATTGTTATTTATTTTGTTATCCATGGCAAATACATGCATGTTTGTCCATGGAGTTAGCCAACACCTTGTCATGATCGTAATCTTAATGTATTATTATGTGTATATGCAAAGCCGATGAAAACCTTGACCACTTATGCATTGTGATGTTGTGATTGTTGGTTGTTTTATTTGTTTTTGGGGTTTGCCATTGTTTCGGCACTTTTGCAATGTATTTCATTTTGGTTTTGCCATTGTTTGGGCATTTTTACAGTAGATACAAAGTAGATTAGATGTACTTTACTTTATATATCATGTAACCGAAAGCTTGGAAGCTAATGGCAAAAGAATGAAGTATTTTGAACCAAAAGTAGCTGCTGGACACCTGATGGGAAAATGCGATTTCCAGAAGATTGGTAAGGTATTTTTGGCTAAATTTTTTCGTGCAGGTTCACAAGACATGGGCCTACAACTCTCTAGTTTGGGCCGAAGCAAAAGGAGGACTCCTTCTAGGCCGTTTGGGCCTCGCAAGACTGAAAAACTGGGCTGACAGAATCATGTTTTCATGTGCATTATGGGCCTTTACTTGCCCATGATTGTCTTGGGGCAAGTGGGAGCCCTCCGTGTGGTTGTGGTTTATGTCCCTAGTTGACTCTTGGTTCTCGTGATGGCTCAAGAGACCAAGCATAGGATTTTCATCGGTTGAGGCTTTGCATATTGTGGTTGTATGTTTGTTTGGTTGTTTCATGTATGTTGTGACTACATGTAAAACGAAAATTGTTTTCTTAAAACTTAAAACGAAACATAAACCATTTTGAACTAAGTCTTATGATTTAGTTTAACTAAGTTTAAACATGATTTGAAACTTAAAATCATTGTTTTTCTAAATAACACTTAAACTAGTTAAGTTGTTTATTTATTTATTTATTGTATTGTCCAAACTTAATAATCCACTTAGGATTTATATTAGTCTTGAAAATGGACAACTTGACACACATAAATTAAAACAATGATTAGACTTAAGTTAAGAAATGTTTTTAATTTGTGCTACGAAGAATGAATGCATGCTTCTTTCGTACACGTTTTTGATTCACATCAAAATATTTTACCCGTCAAAATTTAAGTCGTGCCGTCCAATTTTAAGGACACTTGCAATTACTTTTTGCCTATGCGTGGGACCTAGGTTGAATTGTAACCCAAGGTGACTATTCTCTATGCGTGAGACCTAGATATATTATCACACGTTTTCAAATTGGATGACTTAATCGAGTTAAGCGCTTAGACCTTGACCCGAGGCAAAGATGGGACTAAACATGCCTACATAACACTAGTTGTTTGACACTAGATGCCATGAGTCCCATAAGGATCTAAGAGTTGTACATGTAATACAATTGGTGATCGTCGCCTACCAATTGAATCTACTATTGCTAGCAGATCAACTGATGTGATAGTAGAAGCACAATGTGGATCTTAGCCTTTTCGTAAATTAATTGTTTTATATTATAAACATGGGGTAGTTAATTTATAAAAGGATAATTATCGAAAATACTAAAAAAAAGGAACTTTGTAAAATCAATTAATGAATTAATGCAACACAACCGTAAATGAAAGTTTGTTCTTTTTCTTGTTAAAAGTACGAACTGAGTCGCTCTTTCCTTGTAAGAAAGAGACTTGTTCCTATCCTTTTTCTTTATGAGGAAAAGCCATAATAGGAATATTTGAATTTTCCCAATTCTAATAAAACTCAAAGAATACCTACTCTAGAAATCATGATGTCTTGTAAAAGTCAAAACGGTTAAGTATGGTTACACATCTTATTCTTTCAAGATTGTTTTATAACCCTAGTTTCGGTTTTGAAACATTGATGAAATATAAGATATTTGGATAACTAGAGAACACGTTTTCTATAGCTACCAAACTAAAATGAGTTTAAA
Organism: Artemisia tridentata subsp. tridentata; assembly: GCA_021014915.2. Classification (NCBI taxonomy): domain Eukaryota; kingdom Viridiplantae; phylum Streptophyta; class Magnoliopsida; order Asterales; family Asteraceae; genus Artemisia; species Artemisia tridentata. The sequence goes on along the minus strand of CP139509.1, from coordinate 520,375,440 downwards.
TAATTAGAAGATGGAAGTATCAATAAACGGCAAAGAGGTAAAGGCAATTACTAGCATGATTACCTAGCAGTTTGTCTTAACCCAATAAGCCTACTAAGGTCCTACATACCATTGTGGTAAAGTAGACCAATTATGGAGGAAATGCATGCCTATTTTCAAGTTAAAATAGCAATGATGGCTAGCCCATCATCTATATGTTAGAACTTAATGCACTTTCTTGAATACCTAAGTACATGTTTACTAGTCAAAGTGACTCACATTAGCAATAATGTGTAGATATTCAAAGAAAGATGGAAAGTATCCAATCGCCACTCACTCTCCACTGGTGACGTAACACATTTAAATGTTGTCTAATCCAGTGGGAGCTACGTGATTATATTACTGGTGATGAAACACATGTAATGTTGTCTAATCCAGTGGGAGTTGTAAGCTTTAATACCTTACAACTTGCCCATCTTAATTTTCAGATTGTCTTGAAATAATACATTACTTTCCACATGTTAAGCGTCATAGTTTATATAAGAACCATTGCATAAATTTTATGAGATAACTTGTCGTGTTTCTGATGTTGCTTCCTGAAATGTTATCTATAAAATTGTTATGCATGATTCATTATTAAAACGATAAAGTTCTACATATCTATATTTTGATTTTGACTAAAAAATCATATGTTATCTTAGACATTGTCATATTGCTCATACAAACACACGAGCGTAGTGGTGCTTGTATACTCTCCTGATGTTGTGCCATGCACAAGTGGGAGAAATCTTAATTGTGTGCAAGGTACAACATAGCACAATATGACTAATAGTTTTTCTTGATTGAAAGGTAAGAAACTAAGATTCTACTAGGACTTCTACACATAAAATGTAGGTTGCCCTAATTAGAACAAATATCAAGATAACATGAAAAGCTACTTCAACATATTCACTGAATCGTTCAGTAAGTATGATTATGTTTTCTTGTAAAGCCATAATCATGAAGTATTAAATTAACTTGAATTTACTGTTGAGGCCAAGTGTCGGCGCTCGTAATTACTTTAGTTGAATATGTTTAGGTCTCTTGTAAAGACACAAACATAATTTCCGTTAATTGTTGAAAGACTTATAACGAAAAGTAAGTCGTTGATTTGTTATGTCTTCTTGTTAAGACATGTACACTTACGACGTATAATATTAAATGTTTATGTTTTCTAGTCAAAACATGCACATGATGTAAAGTATGCAGTAGGCTAAAATTACTATTGATGCCATCTGGTTTGACTTGGTTGGTAGATATGTAAGCCCAAAAGTATAAGTTCATCTAATGAGTTGTGTGATGGTCTCACAACATCAGTCCTCATGGAATACCACAACTTTATGGTATGTCCATCATGGAAAATCAAACACTATTGATATTGTTTGATCTTTGATGACTTAAACTGTTTTACCTCCAAAGCTATCGAGGTTAGAAATTGGGTGTGCCATGTGTACACTCAATATGATTCCAACCTAGAAGGAATTTAAGACACCATTGTATTATGGCATGGGATGAATCTCATTATGTCTTAATTGAAGTTCTGAATTTGTTAACTACTTAAGAGTAAGTAATTAACAAACTAGAGTCAAGAACTAACGGTGTATTTTGGATGTCCCACTTGAAAACAATTTATTGTTACTCAAGATGCTGAGTATCTAGAGATTAGTCTCTACATACAAAAGCAAGTGGGAGTACCTTTAGACCTTGAAGTTATTCAAGAACTAAATATACAACCTTCTGAGTACACTTGCTAATGTCATACTATGGTTGAACATTCATATGTTAAACCATAGATTGATATCTCTCATTCATAAATCCGCAAGGATACCTCTTGCACCTGAATGATATAGTTTTTTATATCAATGCTGAGGGACATAAGTTAGAGGATCATGGTGAACCTGCTAACTACTGAGATGCATTATCAGATATTGTATCTGATGAGTAGCTCAAAACTATGAATGTTAAGATGCAGTCCTTGAAATACAATCACTCGTGTAGTTTGATTGATCTCTTACCAATCAGTTAGACTGTGAGGTTAAGAATGAGTTTCTTGAAGAGAAAACTCAAAAGGACGAACTTGTACACACATTTAATGCACGCATAGTAAAAGAGTTTACTCATACTCAGGAATTGACTATGATTAAATCTTCCTATCTACAAACATTAAATGTATAAAGATGATTAATTGTCATACTTGATTTCATGTAAATGAAATATGACAATCGGATATCAAAACACTTTTCTTGTTGATTACCTTTGCGAGGACGATGAGTAATCAAAAGGGTTTATGAATCCATATAATCTTTATTATGTATACAAGATAAAATAATCCATGTGTGGATTAGATCATGCATCTAGGAGCAAAGATCTTGAGTTAATTATAAAATCATTAATTTGATTTTGATTAATAAGATTACTCCTAAGTACACTAAGAGCAAGTTGGAGCACTGTATTTATTTTCTTAAATCTCATATGTCGTTAACATATTAGAAACAATATTCCATCTAAGCTAGACTTTAATCCTTAGCTTGGAATGAAGTTTCTCTTGAGGGATTTATAAAATAAGACATACAACCTTGTTATGTATATGTTTATTTGAATAAACATAAGCGGTTATTAAGTCTAAACACAATACGACACGTTATTGAGGGGAGTCTCAATGATTAGTCTCACTTGATGAGATTGAACACATGAATGGAAATCTTAAGTTCGACTAAAGGATTTATCATGTAAGTCATATTACGCATTGGGCTATATTTATCATTTGCATGAATGCAAGATGAGTTGATAACAACAAATATCTAAGTGAACGTCATTAGATAATTGTTAAACGAACATTATAATGGACCTATGAAGGACCAAAGATATGTTTAAACGTTTACGAATATTTGAGGAACTCTGTTTTGTTTGCATACGCTGATGCTTATTTAACTGAGATGATACTCAACTCTAGTCGTGGTAGGATGTCATCATGAATGATGACATTGCTGACTAGATGTGCTCGACTAAGAGCACTTGTGCGTTATACATTAAAAGAATAAGAATACTTTATAGTTTGAGAAACTATACAGATGACTGTCTAATGTAGGTGTTTTGCTGGCTTCAAACACCCTATGGAATGTATTGTTGCAACACTCGTCTTGTACTTGAATGCACACATACAAAGGACAATCATCATTCAAACCTTTCATGAGTTTTGAAACAAGTATTCTCAAAGTTTACTCATATGACTACTTGTTGTCTTGTACAACATAATTTGATCATGGTGGGAACATCGGATTCCGACCTATGAGTAGTTTTATGCATATCTGTTTTTAGTATTTGGATAATGGAACTGTAAGCAGTCGTATTATACAATGAATTGATATACCTGGTATGATCGTCTTCATTTATACTACTGTGTTCTATATTTGCATGTTTAATCCATGAATAATTTATTTATTATAAAATTATCCATTGTCGGTTGACGATACGGGAGTATCATCAAATTAAGGCAAATGTGAGCGTGTTGGTGATTTATTTGCCAAACTCACATGTTGTTCATTGTGATGAACATTGGATTGACCCAACCTACGAGTATTCACTACATGGATCGTCGTCAATAGTGAATATCGCAAGAGGTTATGTCTCTTATCCTAAGACTTGAGATGCAAGCAGGTCTTGCATGTGTGGAATTTCATTCCTTGATATGGTTAAACGCTGTCCCGAATAAGGTAGTTATAAAAGCCATTATCAGGAGTGATATGAAGCATGTGAATGACACGTGTAGTCAAAACAGGATTTGTTCCTCCACATGTTATGTAGTTAGATACTATTGGGCCCCTCGATGAATTGAACAGATGTTTGTATGGCCGTACCCAAATGAAATTAAGATGAATCTTAATTCCACTTGGTAATCTTGTTCAATATCTATATCGAGAAACATAATAGTTGAACTATTAGAATGACTTTTGATCCATGTCTAATGTTCAACACGGTATCTGTAACAAAAGGATAGATGACATATAAACCATCTGAAATGAGACGTTTAAGAAACTAACCTCACATATTTCTAGGGGCATTGGCGTGTTGCTAGATGCTAACCATTGCTTGTATAATTACTTGATTATTATGACGTCGCAAGTGGGAGTTGTTGGAGTATGCTCGTGTCATAATTACTAATTATATGGCTAGACATATGTGAGCCTATGGGGTCACACACTTATACACTGAGACATCATTTTATAGATTGTAATTATCGTATTTACAATATATAAACGGCTATGTAACAAGGAAACTATAACGGGCCATAAAATACTAAGTTAGACTTAGCGTTTTTGGATTGGACCAACAATGGGCAAGCCCATTGTGGGCCCACTTAATGGCCGGCCATGTACATGGGTTTGGAAGGACTTTTGAAGTTGATTAGGGCGCTAAGTGTAAGTGTAATGTGATAAGATCAAATGATATTGATTGTTATCAATAACATTTAACTCTTGCACAAATCAAGGTGTAACTCTCCCTCCTCCCTCACCTATTCTACACGGCATCAAAACAAACACCATCTAGGGTTTTTGTTTTTTCCATCTTAATTAACAATTCACATTGTATGAATTGTTCTTTGATTGTTACAAGGCCAAGACTAGCATCGGGTGGTGATCGGTGACGTGTAGTGTGTTTCTATCTTAGAGAAGATCAACCTTATTGATCTTTTAGGTTCTTACATCTCAACGTGGTGGTGATATTGGTCGTGTTACCCGGATCACGCTACAAAGGTATAAAACATGTTTGTTTAATTTGTTTTTATTTAGATTGATCATATGGCTATATGGATCCTTGTATGGTGATGTTTTCCGCTGTGCTCATTTGTTTAATATGTTATTTTATCATACATAACCTATACCTAATGGACCACATACACCATAATAAATGACAGCGTGAGTCTTAAGACCGGAAATAGCAACTTTAAACTATATTCAAGGTACACTAACTGTTAGTGGAAAATTAAAGTTCACAAAATTTTGCAAAAGAATTTACAAGATTGTGTGTACCGCTGATGCACTAAGTCTTCGCGAGATCACAAGCTGTCAAAACAGTTGCCCGTGTAGTTTGAACCTGATCGGGAGTACAGACTACCTCCGCCGTGTCTTAATCACAAGCAGGATGAATAATCTGAGGCCCGATATCTGAGCCCAACTCTACAGGGTTAAGTAAACCGACTATCTATGGTTCAAGGTCGCCCGAAATCACCCCTTGATCCGTTTACCCTAGTTGTTTCCCATAGAATAACCGATTACCACCGTGGTGATACAACACTTAGATCCATCGCAAAGACAAAAGCAAAGGTTTCCAACGCTCGCACTTGAAAATTGTTTTGTAAAATTGTGTGAAGTTTGATTTTCCAAAAACACATTGGTCACACTTAGGCAGATTAACAGTTAGTGCCACAATTTACAACTCCCATAACAGCCATCATTTGTCACACTTAGGCACCATATACAAGCCATCTAACAATATATAACACGACATACAATAAATACAGATAGCTTTAGGATAACCTAAAGACTGATAAGCTGAAATTAAGCTATCTAGGACTTGAAATAAGCTAATGCATACTGACATCACTCTAAATAAGGCAAATGAATACAAATAAGCAATCTACAAAGACCAATAAGCACTGAGATCATCAAATAAGCAATATGAGGTCTGCTGATATGCTATGGTGCAGGGGAAAAATGGGTGATTTCAAGCTTCTAAAAAGCTACTAAAAGCTGATTTAGAAATTTAACAAAAATATCTATCAACTAGATTAGCAGCCCAATAATTATTATGCCAATTTTTATAACTAGTTTAAGCTTCTGATAAATGGAAAACATAAGCTAAAAAAAGAAAGTAAGCTGATGCAGTCTGTGTAAGCAGATTTTTATCTAATATGGCCAAAACTACACAAAACTCTAAACCAATCTTTTACAAGTCACTTACCATACTACATTAAACATACAAATTCCGACAGAGAGGCAAAAGAAGCTTATTGCTAGAATAAGCTCATTTCATCAGATTTTACCCTAGGCTTTTCTCAGAATGCTTAACAGGTTATATGCAAATAACATATGTCATAAAGCCATAACACGTAATATGAAACCGAGTTCTCAATCCTCATTACAAGGAAGGAGTCTTCCCCAATTGGAGAATCAAAAGGCTCCCACTAGGTTTTCGAGCTAGGTACCTAATGGACCACATACATCATAATAAATGACAGCGTGAGCCTTAAGACCGGAAATAGAAACTTTAAACTATATTCAAGGTACACTAACTGTTAGTGGAAAACTAAAGTTCAAAAAATTTTGCAAAAGAATTTACAAGATTGTGTGTACCGCCGATGCACTAAGTCTTCGCGAGATCACAAGCTGTCAAAACAGTTGCCCGTGTAGTTTGAACCTGATCGGGAGTACAGACTACCTCCGCCGTGTCTTAATCACAAGCAGGATGAATAATCTGAGGCCCGATATCTGAGCCCAACTCTACAGGGTTAAGTAAACCGACTATCTATGGTTCAAGGTCGCCCGGAATCACCCCTTGATCCGTTTACCCTAGTTGTTTCCCATAGAATAGCCGATTACCACCGTGGTGATACAACACTTAGATCCATCGCAAAGACAAAAGCAAAGGTTTCCAACGCTCGCACTTGAAAATTGTTTTGTAAAATTGTGTGAAGTTTGATTTTCCAAAAACACATTGGTCACAGTTAGGCAGATTCACAGTTTGTGCCACAACTTACAACTCCCATAACAGCCATCATTTGTCACACTTAGGCACCATATACAAGCCATCTAACAATATATAACATGACATACAATAAATACAGATAGCTTTAGGATAACCTAAAGACTGATAAGCTGAAATTAAGCTATCTAGGACTTGAAATAAGCTAATGCATACTGACATCACACTAAATAAGGCAAATGAAAACAAATAAGCAATCTACAAAAACCAATAAGCACTGAGATCATCAAATAAGCAATATGAGGTCTGCTGATATGCTATGGTGCAGGGGAAAAATGGGTGATTTCAAGCTTCTAAAAAGCTACTAAAAGCTTATTTAGAAATTTAACAAAAATATGTATCAACTAGATTAGCAGCCCAATAATTATTGTGCCAATTTTTATAACTAGTTTAAGCTTCTGATAAATGGAAAACATAAGCTAAAAAAAAGAAAGTAAGCTGATGCAGTCTGTGTAAGCAGATTTTTATCTAAAATGGCCAAAACTACACAAAACTCTAAACCAATATTTTACAAGTCACTTAACATACTACATTAAACATACAAATTCCGAAAGAGTGTCAAAAGAAGCTTATTGCCAGAATAAGCTCATTTCATCATATTTTACCCTAGGCTTTTCTCAGAATGCTTAACAGGATATATGCAAATATCATATGTCATAAAGCCATAACACGTAATATGAAATCGAGTTCTCAATCCTCATTACAAGGAAGGAGTCTTCCCCAATTGGAGAATCAAAAGGCTCCCACTAGGTTTTCGAGCTAGGTACCTAATGGACCACATACATCATAATAAATGACAGCGTGAGCCTTAAGACCGGAAATAGAAACTTTAAACTATATTCAAGGTACACTAACTGTTAGTGGAAAATTAAAGTTAACAAAATTTTGCAAAAGAATTTACAAGATTGTGTGTATCGCCGATGCACTAAGTCTTCAGGAGATCACAAGCTGTCAAAACAGTTGCCTGTGTAGTTTGAACCTGATCGGGAGTACAGACTACCTCTGCCGTGTCTTAATCACAAGCAGGATGAATAATCTGAGGCCCGATATCTAAGCCCAACTTTACAAGGTTAAGTAAACCGACTATCTATGGTTCAAGGTCGCCCGGAATCACCCCTTGATCCGTTTACCCTAGTTGTTTCCCATAGAATAGCCGATTACCACCGTGGTGATACAACACTTAATTCCATCGCAAAGACAAAAGCAAAGGTTTCCAACGCTCGCACTTGAAAATTGTTTTGTAAAATTGTGTGAAGTTTGATTTTCCAAAAACACATTGGTCATACTTAGGCAGATTAACAGTTAGTGCCACAATTTACAACTCCCATAACAGCCATCATTTGTCACACTTAGGCACCATATACAAGCCATCTAACAATATATAACATGACATACAATAAATACAGATAGCTTTAGGATAACATAAAGACTGATAAGCTGAAATTAAGCTATCTAGGACTTGAAATAAGCTAATACATACTGACATCACTCTAAATAAGGCAAATGAAAACAAATAAGCAATCTACAAAGACCAATAAGCACTGAGATCATCAAATAAGCAATATGAGGTCTGTTGATATGCTATGGTGCAGGGGAAAAATGGGTGATTTCAAGCTTCTAAAAAGCTACTAAAAGCTGATTTAGAAATTTAACAAAAATATGTATCAACTAGATTAGCAGCCCAATAATTATTGTGCCAATTTTTATAACTAGTTTAAGCTTCTGATAAATGGAAAACATAAGCTAAAAAAAAGAAAGTAAGCTGATGCAGTCTGTGTAAGCAGATTTTTATCTAAAATGGCCAAAACTACACAAAACTCTAAACCAATCTTTTACAAGTCACTTAACATACTACATTAAACATACAAATTCCGAAAGAGTGTCAAAAGAAGCTTATTGCTAGAATAAGCTCATTTCATCAGATTTTACCCTAGGCTTTTCTCAGAATGCTTAACAGGATATATGCAAATATCATATGTCATAAAGCCATAACACGTAATATGAAACCGAGTTCTCAATCCTCATTACAAGGAAGGAGTCTTCCACAATTGGAGAATCAAAAGGCTCCCACTAGGTTTTCGAGCTAGGTACCTAATGGACCACATACATCATAATAAATGACAGCGTGAGCCTTAAGACCGGAAATAGAAACTTTAAACTATATTCAAGGTACACTAACTGTTAGTGGAAAATTAAAGTTAACAAAATTTTGCAAAAGAATTTACAAGATTGTGTGTATCGCCGATGCACTAAGTCTTCGGGAGATCACAAGCTGTCAAAACAGTTGCCTGTGTAGTTTGAACCTGATCGGGAGTACAGACTACCTCTGCCGTGTCTTAATCACAAGCAGGATGAATAATCTGAGGCCCGATATCTGAGCCCAACTCTACAGGGTTAAGTAAACCGACTATCTATGGTTCAAGGTCGCCCGGAATCACCCCTTGATCCGTTTACCCTAGTTGTTTCCCATAGAATAGCCGATTACCACCGTGGTGATACAACACTTAGATCCATCGCAAAGACAAAAGCAAAGGTTTCCAACGCTCGCACTTGAAAATTGTTTTGTAAAATTGTGTGAAGTTTGATTTTCCAAAAACACATTGGTCACACTTAGGCAGATTAACAGTTAGTGCCACAATTTACAACTCCCATAACAGCCATCATTTGTCACACTTAGGCACCATATACAAGCCATCTAACAATATATAACATGACATACAATAAATACAGATAGCTTTAGGATAACATAAAGACTGATAAGCTGAAATTAAGCTATCTAGGACTTGAAATAAGCTAATGCATACTGACATCACTCTAAATAAGGCAAATGAAAACAAATAAGCAATCTACAAAGACCAATAAGCACTGAGATCATCAAATAAGCAATATGAGGTCTGTTGATATGCTATGGTGCAGGGGAAAATGGGTGATTTCAAGCTTCTAAAAAGCTACTAAAAGCTGATTTAGAAATTTAACAAAAATATGTATCAACTAGATTAGCAGCCCAATAATTATTGTGCCAATTTTTATAACTAGTTTAAGCTTCTGATAAATGGAAAACATAAGCTAAAAAAAAGAAAGTAAGCTGATGCAGTCTGTGTAAGCAGATTTTTATCTAAAATGGCCAAAACTACACAAAACTCTAAACCAATCTTTTACAAGTCACTTAACATACTACATTAAACATACAAATTCCGAAAGAGTGGCAAAAGAAGCTTATTGCTAGAATAAGCTCATTTCATCAGATTTTACCCTAGGCTTTTCTCAGAATGCTTAACAGGATATATGCAAATATCATATGTCATAAAGCCATAACACGTAATATGAAACCGAGTTCTCAATCCTCATTACAAGGAAGGAGTCTTCCCCAATTGGAGAATCAAAAGGCTCCCACTAGGTTTTCGAGCTAGGTACCTAATGGACCACATACATCATAATAAATGACAGCGTGAGCCTTAAGACCGGAAATAGAAACTTTAAACTATATTCAAGGTACACTAACTGTTAGTGGAAAATTAAAGTTAACAAAATTTTGCAAAAGAATTTACAAGATTGTGTGTACCGCCGATGCACTAAGTCTTCGCGAGATCACAAGCTGTCAAAACAGTTGCCTGTGTAGTTTGAACCTGATCGGGAGTACAGACTACCTCCGCCATGTCTTAATCACAAGCAGGATGAATAATCTGAGGCCCGATATCTGAGCCCAACTCTACAGGTTTAAGTAAACCGACTATCTATGGTTCAAGGTCGCCCGGAATCACCCCTTGATCCGTTTACCCTAGTTGTTTCTCATAGAATAGCCGATTACCACCGTGGTGATACAACACTTAGATCCATCGCAAAGACAAAAGCAAAGGTTTCCAACGCTCGCACTTGAAAATTGTTTTGTAAAATTGTGTGAAGTTTGATTTTCCAAAAACACATTGGTCACACTTAGGCAGATTAACAGTTAGTGCCACAATTTACAACTCCCATAACAGCCATCATTTGTCACACTTAGGCACCATATACAAGCCATCTAACAATATATAACATGACATACAATAAATACAGATAGCTTTAGGATAACGTAAAGACTGATAAGCTGAAATTAAGCTATCTAGGACTTGAAATAAGCTAATGCATACTGACATCACTCTAAATAAGGCAAATGAAAACAAATAAGCAATCTACAAAGACCAATAAGCACTGAGATCATCAAATAAGCAATATGAGGTCTGCTGATATGCTATGGTGCAGGGGAAAAATGGGTGATTTCAAGCTTCTAAAAGCTTATTTAGAAATTTAACAAAAATATGTATCAACTAGATTAGCAGCCCAATAATTATTGTACCAATTTTTATAACTAGTTTAAGCTTCTGATAAATGGAAAACATAAGCTAAAAAAAAGAAAGTAAGCTGATGCAGTCTGTGTAAGCAGATTTTTATCTAATATGGCCAAAACTACACAAAACTCTAAACCAATCTTTTACAAGTCACTTAACATACTACATTAAACATACAAATTCCGAAAGAGAGGCAAAAGAAGCTTATTGCTAGAATAAGCTCATTTCATCATATTTTACCCTAGGCTTTTCTCAGAATGCTTAACAGGTTATATGCAAATATCATATGTCATAAAGCCATAAAACGTAATATGAAACCGAGTTCTCAATCCTCATTACAAGGAAGGAGTCTTCCCCAATTGGAGAATCAAAAGGCTCCCACTAGGTTTTCGAGCTAGGTTCCTAACGGACCACATACATCACAATAAATGACAGCGTGAGCCTTAAGACCGAAAATAGCAACTTTAAACTATATTCAAGGTACACTAACTGTTAGTGGAAAATTAAAGTTCACAAAATTTTGCAAAAGAATTTACAAGTTTGTGTGTACCACCGATGCACTAAGTCTTCGCGAGATCACAAGCTGTCAAAACAGTTGCCCGTGTAGTTTGAACCTGATCGGGAGTACAGACTACCTCCGCCGTGTCTTAATCACAAGCAGGATGAATAATCTGAGGCCCGATATCTGAGCCCAACTCTACAGGGTTAAGTAAACCGACTATCTATGGTTCAAGGTCGCCCGGAATCACCCATTGATCCGTTTAGCCTAGTTGTTTCCCATAGAATAACCGATTACCACCGTGGTGATACAACACTTAGATCCATCGCAAAGACAAAAACAAAGGTTTCCAACGCTCGCACTTGAAAATTGTTTTGTAAAATTGTGTGAAGTTTGATTTTCCAAAAACACATTGGTCACACTTAGGCAGATTAACAGTTAGTGCCACAATTTACAACTCCCATAACAACCATCATTTGTCACACTTAGGCACCATATACAAGCCATCTAACAATATATAACATGACATACAATAAATACAGATAGCTTTAGGATAACCTAAAGACTGATAAGCTGAAATTAAGCTATCTAGGACTTGAAATAAGCTAATGCATACTGGCATCACTCTAAATAAGGTAAATGAAAACAAATAAGCAATCCACAAAGACCAATAAGCACTGAGATCATCAAATAAGAAATATGAGGTCTGCTGATATGCTATTGTGACAAATGGTAATTTTCATGTTGTTAATTAATATTATATGAGTATTAATTATTTTTAAGCTAATCATTTCTATGCGCATTTGCATGTTTCTGAGTAATTTTGAGCATTTTTGGGAGCCGTTCCGCACACTGTAGCTTACAGTCACTGCAGAAAAAGTATATTTTTGTCAGTAAAGTTAAATTTTCACATTTCTGATAGTTACTGCCAAGTCTTGTAATTAACTGAGAGCTTTCTCTTATTTTTCTGAAAAACAACCGCACGCGCGTACCGACAGCACATTACATATGGTAATAGTCAAATAAATATGTTTTTGAGTCAGTAATGACATTTTATTATATTTCTGACAAAAACGAGGTTAAAAACTTTATTTTACGTAATTGTGTCCAAAAAGTCAAACCGGGACTTTACGGTAACATTTAAGCTCAAACCGACACACGATATATCAACGCGGAGTAAAAATAATTTTACCCTCCCCTAAATAAGCCCAAATCCGGCCATCACATGATACCACCTCACTAGTGTCTAAAATTTTACACTTAAATCTCTATATAATCTTCTTTTACAAAAAATGGTGCTACACATATTAAGATTCCATATTAGCCAAAAATACTTTCCTAGATCATTTTTGGTGTTCATATTACACGAACCAACTCACATACATTCTTCATTTTCATCTCATATTTTCTCTAAAAGTTCAAGATCATCAAGGTTGATAATTAAGGTTTTTGGGTCATTTGGAGCTTGGTTTGGGTAAATTTGGTGAAGCTTTGGGTGTTCTTTGGTCCTCCTAGCCATGTTAAAACATCAAAGATTGTAAGGATTCATAAACCTTTTCTAAACTTGTTAATCTCTTGTTCATTTGGCGTATAATGATGTTTAAAAGTGTTAAATGTGTATGTTTTGATAATATGGAAAAAGCTATGGTTTGATACTTTCTAAATAGTGCTCGACTTTTTGGGATGATTATGAGTTAGTTTATAGATTTCTTGCTTGGGTGGTAAATCTTGTTACATATGGTGCTAATTTGATAATACAAACATTAGTTATGGTTTTTGCACTAATTTAAGCACTATATTGGTTTTTAAGGTTTATATATGGTTCGACTAGTAGTAAAAATAAAAGATTATTGGGGTTTTGAAAAACATAAAATTTTGGCTCAAATGGTGAAATGGTGGAAAAATATAGTAAAGTGCTTATTTGGATTAGCTCATTTAATAAGCCATAAGTTATTAAAAATAACTAGTAAAAAGGTGAAAATAAGTTAATATCATGAATATGGGTCGAATAGAAGTATTTTTAGTCATCTTGAAATATTTGACTAAGTAGCTTATTTATTAGAGCTTATTTGATAAGTATAAAGTTTGTTTAGTAACTAATAATCACTAATAAGTACCAAATAATAACAAATTTGGCTAAATGGATTTTTAGGCCATAAAACCCATTAAGTTACTGTTGGGCCGAAGCCCATGAATATTTTTGAAGTGTTGACTTTTTGACCAAACGGACCTATTGAGCGAGTTAAATGATTTTTAGTAACGCGTCGATATACACGTTATAACAAAAAAATGTGTTTTGGGCTAAAATTGGTTATTGGGCTTTTTAATAGTTTTTGGCCCAATTAGTAAATAAAAATGATGAAATTGATTATTGGAATATTTCCCGACTCGCTATGGTTATTAATGTTTAACGAAACGATAAATATAACGACAACTATTTTTGGACTTGTTTTGAGACGCTTAGTCTCCGAAAGGGTAAAAATTGACATTTTTACTAAATTGATATTGAGATTGACTTTTTAACAAAACATTGACTTTATGTCGGAATCTATCGTTAATACTTAAAAGTAAAGATAACGAATAATACAACGATGAAAATATTCACGACACTTGATATATATATATCGATCTCTCTATATATTAGCAATACCTGACAACTTGGAAAAGCCACTTGGCCAAAAAAAAGCCACTTGACAAAAAAGAATGCCACTTGGAAAAAAAAATGCCATTTGGTAAAAAAAAATACCACCTGTCATTACTCACACACTCTTTACACACACACTAATCCGGATTTCTCTCCTCTCATTCAATGTTACCGAGAATTAGTCAATCACATTTAAAACTTTACTAAAAACTCTCACAAAATCATATTATTTTAACTCATGATTCAAATTAACCTAAAAAAAAAATCCCAAATCAATTTATTTTGATTCGTGATTCAAAATCAATAACCTTATCACTCCATTTTTGTTGATTTTGATAATTATTGAAATCAAATAACCACATCTTGATTAAATCGGCAAAGTTGTGATTTGTTCAAGGTAAACACTTCATTTTTGTATGAGCAGTTTAATTAATTTTTGTTACTCTGATTTGTGTTTAAATTGTTGATTTGGTGATTCAATATCTTTAAAAAAGTCACCGATTGTTATTCAAAACTTTAACAAAAAACTAAAACCCATATCAATCTCATCATATATATCAGTTCTTCCCAAGACCCACAATCCGAATCGAAGAAGCAATTGAAGATCCAAAATCAACAAACGAATCTGCACATTAGGTAATTTCAATATTTATCATCATATTTGTTACTATTAGTTTGAAAGAAACAATTACGGATTTGAATGATTTCGTGAAAATCATAATCTAACTCTAAGTCTTTTTCTTAAGATTAACATGGTTGATTTTTTTTTCTAGGTATATGAATGTGACAATTAATTAATTAAAGGAAAGAAGATGGTGATCACAAAACTAATAAACTTGGATTATCAAATTCCGTTAAACCAAGGTAAAAAACTCTTATTTCGGAACTATTGAATCATTTTTTAAAACGAAATAAATATTCACACCACATGTTTGATGAAATGTTTAAAAACTCAAATTGGTTATTAGTTGCAATGTTATGTTATTTATTTAGAGTAATTATCAACTGTATATCGGTTGAATGTGTTAAATATTATCAAGCAAATACTTTGCGAGATTAACAGTTAGTGCCACAATTTACAACTCCCATAACAGCCATCATTTGTCACACTTAGGCACCATATACAAGCCATCTAACAATATATAACATGACATACAATAAATACAGATAGCTTTAGGATAACATAAAGACTGATAAGCTGAAATTAAGCTATCTAGGACTTGAAATAAGCTAATACATACTGACATCACTCTAAATAAGGCAAATGAAAACAAATAAGCAATCTACAAAGACCAATAAGCACTGAGATCATCAAATAAGCAATATGAGGTCTGTTGATATGCTATGGTGCAGGGGAAAAATGGGTGATTTCAAGCTTCTAAAAAGCTACTAAAAGCTGATTTAGAAATTTAACAAAAATATGTATCAACTAGATTAGCAGCCTAATAATTATTGTGCCAATTTTTATAACTAGTTTAAGCTTCTGATAAATGGAAAACATAAGCTAAAAAAAAAAGAAAGTAAGCTGATGCAGTCTGTGTAAGCAGATTTTTATCTAATATGGCCAAAACTACACAAACTCTAAACCAATCTTTTACAAGTCACTTAACATACTACATTAAACATACAAATTCCGAAAGAGAGGCAAAAGAAGCTTATTGCTAGAATAAGCTCATTTCATCAGATTTTACCCTAGGCTTTTCTCAGAATGCTTAACAGGTTATATGCAAATATCATATGTCATAAAGCCATAACACGTAATATGAAACCGAGTTCTCAATCCTCATTACAAGGAAGGAGTCTTCCCCAATTGGAGAATCAAAAGGCTCCCACTAGGTTTTCGAGCTAGGTACCTAATGGACCACATACATCATAATAAATGACAGCGTGAGCCTTAAGACCGAAAATAGCAACTTTAAACTATATTCAAGGTACACTAACTTTTAGTGAAAAATTAAAGTTCACAAAATTTTGCAAAAGAATTTACAAGATTTTGTGTACCGCCGATGCACTAAGTCTTCGCGAGATCACAAGCTGTCAAAACAGTTGCCCGTGTAGTTTGAACCTGATCGGGAGTACAGACTACCTCCGCCGTGTCTTAATCACAAGCAGGATGAATAATCTGAGGCCCGATATCTGAGCCCAACTCTACAGGGTTAAGTAAACCGACTATCTATGGTTCAATGTCGCCCGGAATCACCCCTTGATCCGTTTACCCTAGTTGTTTCCCATAGAATAGCCGATTACCACCGTGGTGATACAACACTTAGATCCATCGCAAAGACTAAAGCAAAGGTTTCCAACACTCGCACTTGAAAATTGTTTTGTAAAATTGTGTGAAGTTTGATTTTCCAAAAACACATTGGTCACACTTAGGCAGATTAACAGTTAGTGCCACAATTTACAACTCCCATAACATCCATCATTTGTCACACTTAGGCACCATATACAAGCCATCTAACAATATATCACATGACATACAATAAATACAGACAGCTTTAGGATAACCTAAAGACTGATAAGCTGAAAATAACCTATCTAGGACTTGAAATAAGCTAATGCATACTGACATCACTCTAAATAAGCCAAATGAAAACAAATAAGCAATCCACAAACACCAACAAGCACTGAGAAAAAGGCATTATTTTCGTACCACTTTTTGAAAAAAGTTTTTTTCAAATACTATTTTGGTAATTAACCATTTTATCTTTAACGGGTCAAACATGTAAAAATGAAAAGAGTGGCTCAAAAGGAAGGTTGTCGAAGTTATATATATTATTCCAGTCTGATGTGTTTTAACCCATAATATATTGAACAGATCTGGCTATTTTGCTACTTCTTGTGAGCATGACATAATATTGCAAAACGATGCATTTTCTGTAGGTACTTACCGAGAGTACGGGATGACAATCTGTGATACTAGGCACCGAAAGATGAACATTTATTGGTTTCTTTTCCTGTTCACCATAAGCAAATTCGGCAAGGTTCAACGATCCGGTTGCAACAACATGATCCCGTCTTTTTGGTCCTTGGTTTGAGCCCTGAACAACAAAAACATGATCCAGAAATCTTTAAACAACTATGGAATTAAAAAGGTCATACTTATAAACTAACATCTATTTAAGCGCTGAACAACAAAAACTAAAACTAATCCGGTTACTCGGTCCTTTCCACTTAACTTCATCAACACTCAAGCTCCAACCATCTTGACCACTTTTCGACAAGTTTTGGACATGGTGTATGATGACCTTTGCTTGGAACTTAGTTGATGAAAGTGGTGGCCATGGTACCCACTTCATCATGTTAACAACCATTATGGTTTAAGGTTGTTAATGTCTTTTAATGTTGTTGTGTGTTTGAAGTTATTAGCGAACAAATATGTCATGCCCATTTTTACTAATTGTTACACAAGCAAGTACCTATACTTATTTTAAGAATAAGAGTAAACTACATAAATTGTTTTCACTTTTGATCCCGCTTATGCTTATCTGACCTTAGATTATAAATGGACATAAGACCAAAAGTGAAATAAACCAATAATATACGACTGCTATTTTCACCAAGCAATGTATACGTGCGATATTAGAATATTGTTGGTATTCAGTCCCTTCCCCACCCCGTACTCACACCCACAAACACCAATCAAAACGGCAAGATTGGTTTTCAATGCTTTGTGTATATTAAGAGGAAGAAACTGATACGATACTTACAATAAAGACTAAGACTATAAATAGCCATACAAAAGAGACGTGCATGGGACTTCAACTTAAATAAAATACGGACCACTACATGAAACAAGGAACTACTACTTTTCCATGTTTTCTGCCACTATCTTTATTCACATCAACTTTCCAGCTGTTACTCACCATAATATATTCATGCAAGTCAAGCCATGCATACGTGACCCATCAAGATTACCCAACATTCTGTTGGAATTTAGTAATCATGACAATCATATAAACTCCATAAAACAAAGTACACAAGTGCGGAAACGTGTAAACAAATAAGTATAACACATAAAGAATTAACTTAAACATAAAGAGAACGTACCGTATTGATTCTAGCCCGAACAAGAATCAAAAGCAATTGTCTTGAACAATATGAAGAACCCTAATTAGGGTTTATATGAATCAATGATCAATCCCTTACCGTTTTATTGATCGATTCCTTGATAACAACTATAGTGAGTTGTTACCTCGTTCTTGTACACACAAACTATAACGAATAAGAGATTATGCAAGTAATAATAAAACACTTTGTTTTGGATTAACCAAAATCGACACACCCTATGTATTAGGGTATAACGATCGGCCAAAGAGGAACAAGAAAAGAAAACAAGTTTAGGGTTATGTGTGTGTGCACAAAAGGTGAGAAACAAATAACCCTAAACCTTGTATATATACTAGGTAAACTTGGAGGACAAGTTTGAGTGGGATTGGGTCTCCCCATTCCCTTTGTCGACCGGTTCTACAAGCCCAAGAGGGTTTCCAAATCCTTCTTGGCACTTAGTTTCACTCTAGTCCTTTTCTTTCATATTTAACGATAGTTAGTCCATACGGTTAAGTACTAACGACCGTTAAGTCCGTTAAGTGTTTAAATAATTATATATACATAACATTTTACATATATAATTATTATACTCTTATTCTCGTTTGCATTGTGTGCAATCCCGAGGTCTCGGGTTCGATACTAGACATGCACGTATTAATATTTTATCCATAAAACCAACAGCTCCCACTTGGATATCTATTAATAGTGCAATGACATTGGTTAGCGTCTTGCAACACTCCAATGCCCCTAGTTCAACTCGAGCTAGGTTTCCTGGAAAACCTTTAATGATTCATCATTATTATTATCCTTTTGTTTCTAATACCACGTTAATAAAGATATGGATCTCAGTCATTCTTTAATTAACAATTCTGTTTGTCAACCCTACGAGGGGCCCAGCAGTATTAAACTTCAAAACAAATTTGAAGGAACAAATTCTCTCTTGACTACAAGAATAACCCATAGACTTTGCAACATTTCTGAAAACAATCCTTATAACTCCCAGTTACGGTAAGCGGTAAATTGCTTCACAGAAATGCACTACATCCATGACACTTATCTGGTATCTCAAGTCTGAGGATAACTAAATTCATGATTTACTTACTGACAAGATCCATAAAGTAAAATCATGTAGTTGGGATAAGTCCTATATTCAATTCATTGAATATCATGTGAAATTGGTATGTCTACGCATCAATATACTTTCAAGTATATTCTAACCAATACTCAGATTTGTCTTAGTTTAATGATATTCCCATATCATTAATTGACAACAGACATTTAGAATAACATAAGTTATTCACGGATTTAAACATGCAAATATAGGACACAATTTATTATTATTAATGAAAACAAACGTACCTAGTACTTTAATTCATTATGAATAACAATTGCTTAATGTCCTTTATCCAAACACTAAATAGATCAATGCATGATAATTCTTGTTAATGAATTATGCCTCAAGTCATGTCAATCATACTTGTTGACAAGGCATAAATCAACTAACTTTGATCTATAAAATTTTGAGAATACTTATTTCAAGAATTATGAAAATTCTTGTATGTGTGTATCTGATGTTCCCGTTACACTTATAGAAATAACTAGAAAGTTATCCTAATTGTGTACTAAGACTGATACAATGTATGATTAATTTTACCAAATAAGTTAGAACGTAAAAATAAAACAACAAAGGTTTTTCAACGTTTAAATTCTTATTAGAAATTAATCAAAGAATCTATTACCCAAAGTGTTTTGCGGAATAAACACTTTGGGATTGAATAGACAAGGTATGGTGTTCTCCTCTTCTAAACTCAAGCTTTTCTTGAGTGACAACTAAAAGACCCTACTGAGCTATCTCAGTGAGTAGGTTGTTCTTTGGAGGAGAAAAGTGGGCTGTGAAAGTCTAAGCTTTTAGTGCACAACCTTAACTCACTTTTCTCCTCATCTATCTATTTATACACAAGTGTAAAAGAAAACCTATAAACTAAAGTACAAGTTGACTTATATTGGTCTGACAAAAGTACAACTGTATTTTGTCATTACCAATCTACATCGGGAATAGGCTAAAAGATCCTTTTGAGTGTCTGCCCAACCACTCTCGTACTTTAAGCCGTATTAAGGAAAGTTCGCTTTCGGCGTGATAAGACTTGTACTTATCCTCTTCAAACTTTCCCGCTCGATCCCGCCTTTACTTCAGGTCTTAGATTGATTCTAAGTCTTCAGTCTTTAGTCTTCAGTCTTTTAGTGTTCAGGAGACTGAGGGGTTCAGTGAGCTCTTGTCAGTACTCACTGAACCCATCATCTTCTTCTTCGGCTTAAGTCTCTCTCAGGAAGTACCGCCTTCCTGAGGAGTGAATCCTTCGCCTTGAATTCGCCTTAAGCATCCTGAAGATGACTCACTGAGTTACTGTTAACTCAGTGACTTGAATTGTTCTTTGTTAGTAATCACTTGGCTTAATTTGTGTTCAAATCCTGTTTTAGATAATTGGGTATTTATGGACCCAACAATCTCCCCCTATTTGGATATAAATTATGCCTAAGTGCTATTGATCAGTATGAGTGAGCTTATGGCTTCTTCTCATACTGAATATACAGAAGACAGTAAGGACTACAATTTAACATAAACATGGGACAACATTTTATTCATGTTATTACAAAGTCCTATCAGCTAAACAAAATGATTAAGGTTCCTGACGGATACCCATTAGTTCAAGCTTTGCCTTCTTCGACGCTAACACTTCTCTGTCAGGTCGTTCCTTCATCAACTGATCTATTAGCCTGACAAACTCCTCATTGTTAGAGCCCCTGATATTAAGTGCCATCAGTTTGTAGGCTAGGAGTGTTGTTGTTTCCACTTTGTCAATGTCAGATACTCTCTGAAAGGCTTCCTGACCAAACTCATCCACGAAGAAGATGCCATACTCAGGTTCTTTAATGACAAGGTTAGGACGGAATTTTACTCCCTGAGGAGGAACTCTGTTGCAGTGAAGTGCAGCTATGTATTGTTCAGGCTCCATAGCTACAGCTTTCCTTTTCTTCCCAACCTTCTGAGTATATTCAGGGATTGTTAGTCCCTGAGAAGCAAGTGCCTCATCATGGTCAATGCCCAGACTCTTTGCCACTTTTGCGAGTTCCTCATACTTGGCACTCAGTGAATTGATGATGATTGGGGCATTCTTGCTAGAGGTTTTCTTCCTCAGGATAGGCATCATCATATCCCATTCTCTTAACCCATAGTCTGAAAATTTGACTTCAGGAAGATGTTCAGACTTTCTTGGACCTCTGTGGACAGTTAGGCTCAGAGGTTTGGTGGGGTGGATGGTGATGTCAGTGATTTTGCCTTCTCCTTTGGTCTTGGTCATGTGCCATACATACCTCTCATATGCCCTTTGCCTATTTTCTTGCTTCAGTTTGGCTTCCTTGTTGTGTTTCTGAAGAAGTTGGGCTTGAAGCTTGATGAACTCTTCTTCCTGAATCTCTTTCTCAGACTCCTTTATTTCCTCCTTTGCAACCTCATAGATGGTAGATGTGGTGAGGTCATGGGCTTTCCTGCGATCTTCCTCGTCTAAGATCTTAGCCAGTTCCTCCTGAGTCCCATAGACTCTTCTCCCATCTTCTAAGTCAACATAAGACGGTACTTCAGGGTCTGGTTGTCTTATGTTTGAAGCCTTGACTAAGTGTGGTTCAGGAGGGGAGGTTTCAGTCATGATCTCCTTCCCTTTGTTAGTGAGAGGAGGTTGACTCGTAGATTCCTCAGGATTTGGAACAGTTACCAAGGCAGAGGAAGGATCAGGGATGTCATCATTTTTCTCCCCCTCAGCAGGTTTAGGAACTTCAGTGGAAAGACCGGCTGACTGAGGAGGTTGCTGAACATGAGAGGCCTGAAGAATGGAAAGGATGTCAGAGACCATGGACTTTGTCTCAGAGGCATCATTCTTCACGGCACTAAGTTCGGTTGCCATTGCCTGTTGGGTGGTGGAGAGTTCAGTGACACGGTTGGTAAAGTGGCTGATCAGCTCAGTATGTGTTTGTGAGAGCTGATCCATGGCTGAGGAAAGGTTGGTGAGGTGCCCCTTGGATTCCATGGCAGCCTGAAGAATGGAATCCTGGTGTTCCCTGAGACCTTTGATATCTACCCCCTGAAAGAGCCTAAGAAGCTCAGTAAGGTTGGTGGAGGCAGTCGACTGAATGGCCATATGATCCTTCATTGATTGAATCATTTTGGGATCATCAGAAAGTTGTTCTTGGACCCCTTCAACAGCCTGGAGGATGTTGGCAAGCTCCTTATGCTGACCAGTGACTGTTTCATCAAAAGTTTTGGTGAGTTCGCCAAGTTGTTTGTCAGCAAGCCTTGTAGCCTGAAGAATCTTTTCCTAAGATGCTTCTACTGAGGCCCTGAAGTCGGCATAGGAGGCTGCCGCTTCAGTATGCTGATCCATGAGTTCATCAGTGAGAGCATTATACAGACCTTCGTTGGCATGGCGAAGGTATTTGACCATACTTCTCTCAGTAGGCGGATGAACACTGTCATACTTGGTTAACCATTCAGGGGTGGCAGAGGCACCTAATGAAGATGATGATGAAGATGATGGTGAATTGGGTTGTTGATCCTCAGGAGGAGGAGAAGAGAGTTGTTGCTCAGATGGACCCTCCATTTCCTCCTCAACTTCAGTAAGAGGTTCATCATCACCAAAATCGAAATCCGTCTCCTCCTCTGACTCATCAGCCAACAAAATTTCATAGTCAGCCAGAGAAGGAGCCTTCAGGGAATCCAGCTCCCCCTCAAAAGAGGGCTCACTTTCGTTGTGGCCAGGTCCTGATCCTTTAGCCATAATAACTGGTGGGGTTGTACCAGCCTGACTAGTCATAATAACTGGGGGGTTTGCCCAGCCTGACTATTAGGATCAGTTCCTGAGTGACTTGGACCGTCTGTGGGGGTGATGGGTTCCATATCAGCGGGTGGTTTGTTTCCCCCTGAGTCTTTGTCCCCCTGAGCACCTTTATCTACTGATGGGTGTTTTCCAGTAGAGTCACTAGGTACTATTGGTGAGTGTTGATGGCCTCCCTTCCCATCAGGATTGTGCTGTCCTTTTGGGGATTTAGAGGCCTGAACTCCCTGAGACTCTAAGTGTGATTGCTTAGAGATGTTAGCGGGATGTGAGTGGGTGTGGGTCCCCTTCTCAGTGGAGTAGTACTGCCCCACCGAGGATATAGAACCCTGTGCTCCCTCAGGCTCTGATTGTGATCTATCAGTGCCTTCACTGGGATGTGAGTGGGTTGATGCTCCTGACCCACCTGACTTGTTTTTGTCAGTAGGGACATGTGGAAAGGGTGTGCCCGAGGATACTGAGGATGATTGCTCAATACCCTCCGTTGGCGGTTGTTTTGTGGCCAAGGTGGTCTCTGTTATGGGAGTCGAAGAGGTCAAGGTCACAATAACATTTTTGGTGCCTGAGGCAACAGTCTCAGTGACGAGTGGCTTAGGTCTAACCACCTTACTGGATTGTCCCCCTTTCCCTTTCTTCTTCTTCACCTTCTTGGTTGGTGAAGGAACTGGTGAGCATACATTTTCACCCTGAATCACCATTAACATGTAGGTGGTCAGGGCGACCGGTTGTACCTCAGTAATGTCACTACTAAAGTTGGTCTTATGTAAGATGTCAGGTTTTGTACCTTCATCATCAGACCTTAAGTAGTCAGGACCAAGGAGGTCCTGAAGCACACAGGAAATGAACCTAGGATACGACATATGTCTTTGCCTATGTTTCCCTGAGAGCTTTGACACGAGGTCGCGGAAGATTATTCCTCCGATATCTATTTTTCTACCCTCCAAGAGACTGAACATCATCAATTGTTGTGATGAGTTCAACTGCTCAGTGGAGGATTTATTCCCTCCGAGTACCTGAATGATGAATGTCATCATAAGTCTCCAGACAGGGTGAAACCATGTCTTCACTATTGGAGCCTTAGCCAACAAGGCTTCAGGAGACTCACCAGGACGCCTAACATCATGAGGCCCTAGGAAAAGCATTTCAGCTTTTATTTCCTGATCAGTAGGGTTAGCCTCAAAGTTCTCAACAAAGTTAAGACCAGTGGCATTGATGAAGGTCTTGTAGTTCAGGGAGAGAGTCTTAGTCCCATTCATCACAGTGAAAGTGATGATCGACTCTTTGGTGTCCTTAGGGCTAGTAGCCGTTGCGGTACACCAAAACTCCCTGAGGTAGTCATTGTAGATGACTTCTGGGGTGGTTGTAAAAGCTGTGGCAAGGAAGCAGTTTTGTAGGTACTTAACTACATCCTTGTAACCCGCATATTGCTGCGGGTAATGGAAGTTTCCAACCACATTGTTTTTGGTTAAATCCACGCCCTCCATTGTGAAGCTCACATTTGGGGCAGTGGTAATAGCATTAGAAGAAGCCATTTGATGATCGGGTTTAGGTCGAAAAAATGGTCGGATATTTCTTAATGCTAAGAACACACACAATTTTGTTTGAGAAATAAAAAGGGCAGAGTTTGCTTATAAATTTCTAAAAGCGTGTGTATGTATTCTTTTGGATGGGTATTTATAGGGAAGTGGAAAGGTTTGGGGTATTTTGGGCATAAAGCATTTTACTTCAAAAGTTTTGAAAATTGTTTTATAAAAAATTTGAAGTCCGCATTAAATGCCACGATTCCACTTCCCCATGTATTCGGCAACCATTATGGTGAACAGTTGAGCCGTCTGCAAAAAGTGTAGTTTGCAGAGATGAGTCATCACATTTCTCTAATGTGATTGGATAGGCAGTTAATGCCAAGTGGGAAAGTGGGGGCCCAAGATGTGTATGCCAGAGAGACATATATTCCTATATTAAATAGGATATCAGTCACCAACCTAGGACATTTACTAACAAAATACTTAGAGCATTTAAGTTAGCATTGAATGACATCTTGAGGACCCTGAATGACTTTTCATTCACTGAGGGATTCAGTAACTTTGGGTTTAAGTTACTGATGGTTCAGGAAGGGCATTCAGTGATACTTGACACTGAGAGACACATTGATTTCAGGGACCTGAGGTTCTAAGAATGTACACTTCAGTTGGATGGATTCAATCAGTGGACTGAGTCTCAATATCCAACATTCCTAACTCAGCTTTCAGTCTAGTGAAAGTTGGTTCATCCAAAGGTTTGGTGAAAATATCAGCTAACTGATATTCAGTAGGGATGAAGTGTAATTCGATGTCGCCATTCATGACATGATCCCTGATGAAATGATATCTGATATCAATGTGTTTTGTTCTCTGATGAAGAACAGGGTTGTTGGAAATTGCTATTGCACTTGTATTATCACAAAAGATGGGTACCATCTTATACTGAATGCCATAGTCACTGAGTTGACTTTTCATCCAGAGTACATTTGCACAACAGCTAGCTGCTGCAACATATTCAGCTTCAGCTGAGGACATGGCAACTGATTGTTGCTTCTTAGCACTCCAACAGACTAATTTTCCACCAAGAAATTGGCAGGAGCCTGAGGTGCTTTTCCTATCCATGTTGCATCCAGCATAGTCAGAGTCTGAGTATCCCTTGAGGTCAAACCCTGAGCACTTAGGATAATACAATCCAAGGTTCGGAGTACCTTTCAGGTACCTGAGAATCCTTTTTACAGCAGTGAGATGAGATTCTCTTGGGTCAGATTGGTATCTGGCACACAAGCATACTGAGAATTGGATGTCAGGCCTTGATGCAAGGAGATACATCAGTGACCCAATCATTCCTCTGAATAGAGTCTGATTGACTGATTTACCAGTGAGGTCATAGCCAAGGTTGTTTGGTGGGGCCATAGGAGTCTTGACTGAGGCACAGTCACTGAGATCATACTTCTTCAGTATGCTTCTGACATACTTCTCTTGACTGATAAAGGTTCCTGTATCAGTCTGCTTAACTTGTAAGCCAAGAAAGTAGGTCAGTTCTCCCATCATGCTCATTTCAAATTTCTTTGCCATCAATTTTTCAAACTGTTTGCAAAGTTTATAACTTGTTGAGCCGAAGATGATGTCATCAACATATACTTGAACAAGTATAACATCATTATTTGTCTTGTAGATAAACAAGGTATTGTCTATCTTGCCTCTGACAAATTTGTTTTGGATCAGGAAGGATGAGAGAGTCTCATACCATGCCCTGGGAGCTTGTTTCAGTCCATAAAGGGCTTTGTCAAGCTTATAGACATAGTCAGGAAACTCATTGCTCTCAAATCCAGGAGGCTGTTGGACATAAACTTCTTCTTTCAGTGAACCATTTAGGAATGCACTTTTGACATCCATTTGGTACACTTTGAAGTTCATGTAGGTTGCAAATGCAAGAAAGATCCTGATGGCTTCCATCCTTGCAACTGGTGCAAATGTTTCCTCATAGTCAATGCCTTCTTGCTAGTTGAAGCCTTTGGCAACCAATCTGGCCTTGTTTTTGATGACTATGCCATTTTCATCTGATTTGTTTTTGAATACCCATTTCATGCCAATGACTGAAACTCCATCAGGACACTTGACTAAGGTCATCACCTTATTTCTGTCAAATTGTTCTAATTCATCATGCATGGCCTGGACCCAACTAGGATGAGTAAGTGCTTCTTTGACACTTTTGGGTTCAGTAGTGGAGATGAAATCCACAAATAGGCATTCATTGGCTGAGGCTGCGGATAATTTAGCAGCCATGCTTCTGGTGAGCATGCCTTAAGTAGGCACTCCAATAATATTGACAAGTTCTATATCCTGAGACCTAGTCCATCTGTCCTGAGGTCTTGGGTACTGATTAGAACTTGTGGAGGCCAAATTTGGTGGAGGTGTAGGGATTGGTTCAGACACCTGAGGGCTTTCAGGGTGATGGGTGTCTGAATGATTGGTTTGATCACTGAGATTATTTGGTTCCTGAGTACTCTGAACATCCTGATTGTTAGAGTCAGTGTTTGTTTGTGCTTCAATGAACTCAGTGATGCTTGGGTGAGGAAGGTTGTGAGGGAGGATGTGATAGGAGATATCAGCATCAGCTTGATACTGAGTGGAAGGATTGTTTTCAGGATCAAACTCATCAGGAGGATATCTTGATGAGTCATCGATTCCTATCTCTTCCACTGAGGAATTTGAGAACCTGATGACTTCAGTGCTCTCATCAAAGGTAACATGAAATGTTTCCTCAGTTTGTTGTCTCCTTGTGTTGAACACCCTGAAGGCTTTAGAGACAAGAGAATATCCTAGGAAGTATCCATCATCAGCCTTTGCATCAAATTTCCCTAGGTGATCTTTGTGATTATGAATAAACACAGGACACCCAAAGACATGAAAGTAGCTGATGTCAGGGATTCTTCCCTTGAATAACTCATAAGGAGTCTTGCTATGTCTCTTGACAATGATGGATCTGTTTTGTGTGTAACAGGCAGTTTTGACTGCTTCAGTCCAGAAATGTTTTGAAAGGACTGATCCATTTAGCATTGTTCTAGCAGCTTCAATGAGTGTTCTGTTTTTCCTTTCAGCCACACCATTTTGCTCAGGTGTGTAAGGTGAGGAAAAGTTTTGATGGATACCTTTCTCATCACAGAAACTTTCAAGTTCATGATTTTTGAACTCAGTCCCATTGTCAGTCCTAATCTGTTTGACTTTGATGTCATTCTGATTTTCAATGTTCCTGACAAAGGACATGATAGTTCCTGCTGCCTGACTCTTTTTGGTCAGGAAGTAAACCCAAGTGTATCTTGAGTATTCATCCACTATGACCAGAGTATACTTCTCATGGTTAATAGATCTAGGACTGATGGGTCCAAAGAGATCCATATGAAGAAGGTGTAGGCAGTTCCTGATGGAAAAGTTGGTTTTGGTTTTAAAGGATGCTCTCTTGTGTTTGCCTTTTTCACAAGCTGAGCAGGGTTTATCCTTTGAAAACACTAGAGATGGTAAGCCAAGGACCTTATTTTGTTTCACAAGATGATTTATGTTTTTGAAGTTCAGATGGGAGAGTCTTTTATGCCAAAGCCAATTGAGAGTCTCAGTGGCCTTAGCAAAGAGACAAGTACCATTCTGAGTCAGACTAGTCATGTCTAACACATAAACATCTTGTCTTCTAGGTGCAATAAGGACAACTTCCTTATTTGCATTGAAGATGGTTCCTTGCTTATCATCAAACTGAACTATGTATTTTGCATCACATAGTTGACTGACACTGATCAAATTATACTTAAGGCCATTTACATAAGCTATCCTAGTGAAGACTATACCATTGCAGTTTACTGAACCATAACCTTCAGTGGGACATGATGAGTTATCAGCAAATACCACCTTGGGTCCTGATTCTTCCACATATTTGTGCAGATACTGCTTCACACCAGTCATGCTCCTTGAACATCCACTATCTAGATGCCAAATTGGCTCCCTGGCATGTTTCTGCACAAATAGTAAACTGGGTCAGTTCTTTCTAGGACCCCTCTTCATAGAGGGCTTGGCTTTAATAGCCTGCTTAAAAGTAGATAATGATTTGTGGTCAGTGGTTGAGTGGACTGAGCTCCCACAAACTTTGCATTTTATTGCAAGGGAAGACTCAGCAGACTGAGAGGATGATTTGTTCTTTCCTCTCCTTGCCTGAATGACCTCATCATGTCCTGAGGTGTCATGAGTGGGATCACCACATAGGTCACAGCATGTGTCCATTAAGCAATCCTCAGGGAGGTGGTCATTGAATCCACAATGAGGGCAAGAGGGAAAAGGCTTTGCCTTTTTCATTCTCTGCTTAGCATCAGATGGATACTTAAGAGCAACTGATTTAAAGTTTGCCATCTTAGCTGAGGCTGTGTATGACTGATGATCAGAGGTTCTGTGATCTTCCTTTTTGCATACCATGCAGTAAAGGATTCTGTAGCAATCATCAGCAACATGATTATTAAAGCCACACAGCTCACATATCACCCGAGGTTTGGTGGGCTTGGTTTTGGGTTTGGAGGTTGAGGAAGCTGGTTTTGTTTCCTTAATTTTAGATTTAGGATTTTTCTCAGAAGATTCAATCTTCTCACTCAGCTTCCTGACCATCTCAGTCAACTGATCAATTCTTGGATCAGGACTTTGGGATTTTACCTCAGAAGGGACTGAAGTAGATGAGTCATCAGTGTTTACTGAGACTTTTGCTTCAGAAGGGACTGAAGTTGTTGAGTCATCAGTATTTACTGAGACTTCAGGGATTAGCCTTTTCAGGATTGTATTTCCCGATCCTGATTTCTCCTTTGGAGAATGTTCAGAGTAGACTAATGGAGTGAGGTCTGAGCTTGGAGAAGCTCCCTGAAGGACTTTCAGTGGTGGGAGAGGTATGGCTGATTCTGATTCTGACTCAGTGATTAACTCAGTATTACTGGGTTCTTCAGTGAGTCCTAGCATGCTTTTCAATGCCTGACTTTCAGGAAGCAAGATTTTCCCAGTCTCAAAGTTGGGTAACTTACTGACTGGGTTGTCCCTGACAATCCAGTCATTTGACTTGGGTTCTTTTTCTTGCTCAAAAGCAATGCCAGCTGGAATGAAGACTCTTTCTTTGTCAGTCTCACTGAGGATGTCAGTGAGTGGGTTAATTCCTATGACTTTAAAGTTCTCACTAGGATTCAAACTGACAGATTCATAGACTCTTGGGTTCTTTTTAGTCCAGCTTTTAATGACAGCTCTTTCTTTGTCAAGTTCAGTTTGAAGGGCTTGGTTCTTTTTCAAAATCTCAGTGTTTTGAATTTGTAGTGTGACTACTTCTAACTTAGCTTGTTTCAGTACAAGCAATTCATCTCTACATTTGTTCAATTCTAACACAAGATTATTATATTTTGAAAGAAGGTTAAGCCTTTGTTCTTCTACAAACTTGAGATCAACAGAAATATAATTTAAATAAGACTGCCAATCAGAATCATCATCCATTGAAAGTAAAATGTTTACCTTCTTCATTGTGATGTTGACCCATTCTCCATCTCTAGCATGGCTCTTTCCAACAGCCAGCTGATCACCATCTGAAAGTGCCATCAGTGCACTCACATGAATTTCTTCATCATCAGAGACCTCTTCATCATCCCAGTCATAAGCTTCAGCCATAAGGACCTTGTTCTTGGACTGAACAGGTTTGGGAGTTGGAGCCTGAGAGACTGAGGGAGTGGCCTCAAGAAGGGCAAGCTTGGCTTTTGCCATCCTATACTTAGTTTCATAATCTTTTTGACTACTTTGAGAAGTTTGTGGAGACTGAAACATTTTAGGTTGAAATTTGCTAGCTCTTGAAGAAGAACTGTTTCCAGAAAACTTGTAAGAGGGTTCTGAGATTGTTTTTGAATAGCAGTCTTTTGCAAAATGACCCTTTTTACCACATTTAAAACATTCAGTGGTCTCATTTGCTTTAGCTTTAGAAAAGTTTGACTGATTTCTTTTGATAAAACGTTTTGAGTTTGCAAGAAGTGCTCTTTCTTGGAATTCCAAGTGTAAGTCACTTAAGTACTCCTCACTGGTTCTATCATCAACTTCATCATCAGAATCCTCTTGAAAATCCTGCACAATACCATTAGAATAAAAGGCAGTTGATATGGGTGAGGAAGTCAGGGCCTTTTTGGTTTCAAGAGCTTTCTTTGAGTCTGGATATCTTCTTGATATTAGGTTGTCTTCATAGACAAACTTCCCATAGATCTCAGGAAGCTCAAGGGTCTGAATGTGGTTAGCATTCCTAAGGCCCTGAGAGAAGTTTAACCACTTCTCAGGGAGACAGTTGACAAAGCCAACATTGATCTCATGCTTAGACAAAACTACACCATCATTGGATAATTCATTTATCAGGGTCTTGTACCTAGTGTAGGTCTCTGAGAGACTTTCAGAGTCTTTGGCCCTGAAGGTATTATACTCAAGTTTAAGATCCATGATCCTATTTTCCTTGGTATCTGAGGGACCTTCGAAGCTATGAACCAAGTCAACCCAAGTTTGTTTGGCTGATGTACAGTTAATGACTGATTCCATTATATCGTCAGGGAGACAAGATATAATTATGCTTCTCAGGCGTTGGTCTTGATTGACCACCCTTCTCTCATCTATAGTCCACTGAGCTTCAGGTTTGTCTAAACCTTCAGCAGTTTTAGGGACATAGGGACCATCATTGATACAAGTGATGTAGTATGGTTCCATACCAGTCAAGTAGCAAAGCATGCGCTTTTTCCACTTGCTAAATTTACCAGCTTCTAGTCTGGGAGCAACCGCAGAATAGCTACCTCCCTTTTTGTCAACTAGCTGGGGCACATTTATATCAGCCATAGTAGGATCTTGGTTTTAAAAACCTTGAGCACTCTTAGTTTTGGAAAGATTTTATAAACCAGAGGCTCTGATACCACTTGATGTTCCCGTTACACTTATAGAAATAACTAGAAAGTTATCCTAATTGTGTACTAAGACTGATACAATGTATGATTAATTTTACCAAATAAGTTAGAACGTAAAAATAAAACAACAAAGGTTTTTCAACGTTTAAATTCTTATTAGAAAATAATCAAAGAATCTATTACCCAAAGTGTTTTGCGGAATAAACACTTTGGGATTGAATAGACAAGGTATGGTGTTCTCCTCTTCTAAACTCAAGCTTTTCTTGAGTGACAACTAAAAGACCCTACTGAGCTATCTCAGTGAGTAGGTTGTTCTTTGGAGGAGAAAAGTGGGCTGTGAAAGTCTAAGCTTTTAGTGCACAACCTTAACTCACTTTTCTCCTCATCTATCTATTTATACACAAGTGTAAAAGAAAACCTATAAACTAAAGTACAAGTTGACTTATATTGGTCTGACAAAAGTACAACTGTATTTTGTCATTACCAATCTACATCGGGAATAGGCTAAAAGATCCTTTTGAGTGTCTGCCCAACCACTCTCGTACTTTAAGCCGTATTAAGGAAAGTTCGCTTTCGGCGTGATAAGACTTGTACTTATCCTCTTCAAACTTTCCCGCTCGATCCCGCCTTTACTTCAGGTCTTAGATTGATTCTAAGTCTTCAGTCTTTAGTCTTCAGTCTTTTAGTGTTCAGGAGACTGAGGGGTTCAGTGAGCTCTTGTCAGTACTCACTGAACCCATCATCTTCTTCTTCGGCTTAAGTCTCTCTCAGGAAGTACCGCCTTCCTGAGGAGTGAATCCTTCGCCTTGAATTCGCCTTAAGCATCCTGAAGATGACTCACTGAGTTACTGTTAACTCAGTGACTTGAATTGTTCTTTGTTAGTAATCACTTGGCTTAATTTGTGTTCAAATCCTGTTTTAGATAATTGGGTATTTATGGACCCAACAGTATCCAACTATCTTGATATAGTCACACAATCTTTCATAAATGATGTGATATCCTCAACCATCAATTTATGACAAACAAACTTCCAAACATTTTAAAGTTTAAAGTATTCTAACTCTTTAATGTATAATGCAACTATGCTTCTTAGTTAAGCATAACTAGTTCACATGGCCATTATCAAGGATAAAATCCTACCATGACTAGTATTGAGTGTCATCTCAATCAAACAAACACTGTCGTATAAGACTACAATATGCCTTTTTTAACTATTCCGTAAACTTAATATCAATTGTGTAATTTTGATGCCTTATAATCTTTCAAGATTTGTTGGCTATAACAATTACGCAACAACTTGCCATATTGTTTATACTTAGAATTTAGGAGCAATTCCAGGTTGAGGATCATTATTCTAAGTCCAAACATATTCGATTAGAATATCCATTACACAATTTATCAAATATCTTTTATTAGATATCAAATGTTGTCAAATCATTTTGCATTCAATATGATACAACAATAACATGATATACATGAAAAATCCTAGAATCATACTTAGACTTCATTCATGTTCTAACTTATCAAAAGATATATTCTCATTTAGACTTTCTAAATGATATGTCATGTCTTATTAGGTTTAATTACCGCACATGTTTATAATAATAAACATATATCTCAATGTTGTATGTTTTACTTCTTAAATTCTTCAAGTAAAGTTTCATTCCAAGTTAAGACTTAACATTTTAACTTACATGGAATGTTACTTCCCATATGATATACAACATACATTATTTAAGAAATTAAACATAATACTCCCACTAGCTTTTAGGAATACTTAGAAATTGTCTTATTTCAATTATAAATCAAACAATTTATTTAATAATTAAACATAAGAATATTTCATAGATGCATGCATTAATCCATTCATGGATTATTACACTTTGTACACTTCCAAAATAATTATGAATTCAAAAATCCTTTCGATTACTTACCGTCCTCGCTCAAGTAATCACTCAAGAAAGAGTTTTGATATTCCATTGTCATCCTTCATATAAATGAAAATAGATATGACAATTATTATCTTTATATATTTAATGTGCTTATGAAAGAGTATTCAATCATAGTTAATTACTTAAGTATGATTAATAATCTTGTCACAAGACATACATTAAATATGTGTACAATATTGTCCATATGATTTCTACATAAAGATTTAAACCACTAGGGTTTTCTATCTTTAAATAAACTCATCTTCATTCTCTAACTATTAAGAATTAAGATAAACCAAATTTGTAAAATTTGAATATCTTTATGAACAGCATCTATAACATTCATAGTATGAGTAATTTACCCAATTCATTATTTGGTAATACTTCATCATATAATCCTCAGCATATTAATCAAATATCTGAGATATCCAAGTGGATCTATGAATGAGAATTCCATCATTTGAGATCCAACATTTACATGTCTAATCTCATCATGATATTTGCTAGTGTATTTTAGAAGATTATGTATCTTGTAACTTTATCTCTACAAGATAAACTCCCACTTGCTTTTTGTAATTTATAGATTATCTATAAATAATTAGCAATTAAAGCAACACCATATTGTTCTCTTTTGGGATATTACAAATACACATGATAGTTCCTGACATTCGTTTGTTAAAATCCAGCTTCATCAGAAGTTTAACAAATTCAGAACTTCATTTTAAGACTTAATGTGATTCATCACATTCCATAATAAATAATGTCTTATAAATCTTCTAGGAGTCTAATTGAGTATATTCAATCCATACTCAATTTCCTAACCTTGATAACTTTTGGAAGAAAAGAAGTTATAGTTATCTTTAACCAAACAATACAAATAAAGTTTGATTTTCCTAACTGAACACACCACAAATATGTGGTATTTCATTAGAACTTATATTGTGAGATAATCTAACAATATGAAAAATAACTTTGTATTCCTTTTGGCTTACCTATTTCCCAACTAAGTCATCTTAATGGTGAAATAGAATTTCAAGCCTCTTGCATGCATTATAACTCAAGTACTTATTAAATAAGTCACTTCATGTTCATGTCTCAATCAAGAAGACATAAACCGTTATAATTTCACTACACGTTATAAATCATTGATCAACTCAATGACTTCTTGTATATGTCTTTAATAAAGAAGACATAACAAGTTAACGTCTTACTTTAGATTATACTAAGTCTTAAAGACTTCATATTTATAACTTTACAATAAAGTATAAATATTTATAACTAAAGTAATCATGAACACCATCATTTGGTTTCAATAGTATTTTCAAGTTAACTTATTACTTCATTTATTTATGTCATTCAAAGAATACATAATTATTGAAGTAGTATTATATTACTTCATGCATTTATGTCATTCCAATAATACATAAATATTAAAGTTGAAGTAATCTTGTTATCACATTGACACAAGTTCTAATAAGTATCTAATTTAGAAACTGTAAATTTTTCCATGTGTGGTCTCACGCACACTTGGAAATTTACCTTGTCATTAATTTTGGTCCAGGTCTCACGCATACCCAAAATTAACTCCAAGTGTTTTTAAGACTAGATATGTACAATCATATTAGAACAAGAATCTCTTACCTTGCAGTTAAGAGAATCTACAAAATCATATTCTTTATATGTTGTACCTTGCACACAATAAAGATTTCTCCCATTTGTGCATGGAACAACATCATGTACCACATAGACAACACTACACGTGTTTGTTAATGTGATCAATATGATTTGTGTCATTAGCATAACTAGTAG
Organism: Artemisia tridentata subsp. tridentata; assembly: GCA_021014915.2. Taxonomy (NCBI): domain Eukaryota; kingdom Viridiplantae; phylum Streptophyta; class Magnoliopsida; order Asterales; family Asteraceae; genus Artemisia; species Artemisia tridentata. The sequence continues at coordinate 520,340,060 of CP139509.1, read as the reverse complement.
ATATAGAATTACTCAATCAATCAAGGAAACGCACATGACTATCCTTGAAAATATTAGTATCTATATTTGGAAAGTAATTATCTTGAGGCATTCAAAAGATAATCTGAGTTACAATCAAGACACATAAATCTTGCAACTCCCACTAAATTAGAGAACTTACAATAATCCCTTATTCAGTTCTAAGAACACATTACTCCCACTGAATTCGACACCATAATAAGTGTTTCATAAACCAGTGAAAGGAAAGAGTGTCCTTGTTACTTTCCTACATCTTTGACAAAACCTATTCGTAACAATTACTTAGGTTCTAAAAGATTGTATTCTACTACGTAACTGATGGACTATCCACATTTACGCCAAATGTGATTCATCACATTGCTTACTATTAACTTGAAAAATTGACATGCAATTTCTTCCTGAATAGGTCTACAATTCCAACAATTGTATGTAGTACCTTCAAATGGTCAAAACAAAACAAACAAATATACTAGCTTGTCTTTTACCATTATGCGGTAATTAGTCTAGCTTCTAATTTAATAACACATAAATTCGCAATAACCTTAACGATTAAAACTTGCTATGAGTTATGTATTTAGAATTTAGACAATTCTAATTTTCCCATCATACCTTTCTCATTCATGAAAAGGAATAGGATTTAGTCTCACGCTTCTCATATGAAAGGAGACTTGGTTTATTCTTTTAATGAAATTGACTCTAACCAAAACCCCTACGGGTGTAGATCAATTTACTTATAAAGAATAACCCTTGTTTACGGTTTATCGTTGCATTAATACAATTAAAAGAATTTACAAAATTCAGTTTAGTATTTTCGATAATAGCTCTTTAAGAAAATAAAATACCCATTGGTAAATATTCATATCAACCATAGTATTTTCTTAAAGCTAGGATCCTAATTGACATAGTACCATTACATCAGTTGATCTGCTAGTAATGACAGTATTCAACTAGGTAATCTGTCGAACAATAATTGGCAAACAATTTTCCAATTCCTAGATCATTATGGGATTTACATCAAATTGATTCATCAATTTGCAATGTAAGCATGTTTCATCCCATCTCATGCCTTAAGCTCTAGGTCTCACGCATCAGCTTAATTAAGTTGTCTAACTTAGAAACAGTAAATTCATCCATGTGTGGTCTCACGCACACTTGAAATTTACCTTGTCATTAATTTTGGTCCAGGTCTCACGCATACCCAAAATTAACTTCAAGTGTTCCTTATAGTTAGATGGCATGTAACTTAAATTTTTAGGGTATTTAGTTTTTGGTGTGACAAAAACATGTACAAAGACGCATGCACTCATCTTTGTATCATTAGTTTTCAAAACAATTTTTATTAACCAATTAGTTAAGAGTAAACCAAAAAACTATGTACTTGAGGTATTGGGTTCATCAATTAAAGAAGTACCAACAATTATCGCCCACATATCCTACTCTTACATGTTATTCGGATATTTGCCACAAAAGTGGCGCGTGGAATTGAGGTAAATCACCCTTAAGATGATAGTGTACGTAAATAGTGATATAGGTAAGTCGCAGTTGACGCACAAGCGGGCCCGGAGAGCCGGTAGGAGCGAATCTCTTAAAAAACCCCTCTCCAGATAAACCCACCACACAGTTTGTCAACTTTGGTCCGCCTTTCACACACTATTGTACAAAAACATCAATCAAGCAAAAGTTTATGATCTTAGTCTTAAAAAATTAAGTAACAAAGTTTAGATCTTGCTAGTCTCGCCTGGGAGCAAATTACCTTGCGAAGCGAACCACTGTCGGCACATAAGACACCACAAGATCGATACTTTATCACTTTATGTTTCACCGTTATTAGTCCAATTTAATTTTTCTTTTAAAAAAAATTACCCTTTTTATTGCTTACTTTAACATATCACATATATATATAAAAACAATACACAAGTAATTTAAAAGAAAAATAAACAATCAACTAATAAGAAAACAATTAATTGTTAGTGAAACATCTAGCCACATGCAACCTTTTAAACAAATCCTATTAATAATCTATATGTGAATTATTATGTATAGAATCCATAAAACTCCCATTGGTTTTCGAGCTCATTGTGCCCAATGGACCACAGTCGCCAACAATTGGCCGCGTAAGTTTTAATGATAATATACCACGTTGCACATAACCGATTCATTAATTTAATATATTAGGTCTTCCCTAATTTTAGATTTATCTAAACATGTAGCAAACATCTAAACAATTTAATTCAAGTAATTATCCGTGACTAATTATGCATGTATAGTCATGGATTCATGCATATCACATAGCTATTAGGTCACAAGATACATACACAACAACTTGTTAAAGACCTAGGGTTTCTAATTAATCACAATTAATTATGAAAACCACAAACCCTAATTAGGGTTTATGGACAAAATCGACACCCCCACAAATTAGGGTTAGGGTTTCGACTTTTATTAAAAAAAAAACAAATTTTTAATAATAAAACCCTAGAAAAAATAAAACATGTATAATCTAAACAATTTAAAGATACGTTTTTTTTATTGTTTAAGTAATTAATTACATGTTAAACCTGGCTCTTGATGCCACTGTTGGAATTTAGTAATCATGACAATCATATAAACTCCATAAAACAAAGTACACAAGTGCGGAAACGTGTAAACAAATAAGTATAACACATAAAGAATTAACTTAAACATAAAGAGAACGTACCGTATTGATTCTAGCCCGAACAAGAATCAAAAGCAATTGTCTTGAACAATATGAAGAACCCTAATTAGGGTTTATATGAATCAATGATCAATCCCTTACCGTTTTATTGATCGATTCCTTGATAACAACTATAGTGAGTTGTTACCTCGTTCTTGTACACACAAACTATAACGAATAAGAGATTATGCAAGTAATAATAAAACACTTTGTTTTGGATTAACCAAAATCGACACACCCTATGTAATAGGGTATAACGATCGGCCAAAGAGGAACAAGAAAAGAAAACAAGTTTAGGGTTATGTGTGTGTGCACAAAAGGTGAGAAACAAATAACCCTAAACCTTGTATATATACTAGGTAAACTTGGAGGACAAGTTTGAGTGGGATTGGGTCTCCCCATTCCCTTTGTCGACCGGTTCTACAAGCCCAAGAGGGTTTCCAAATCCTTCTTGGCACTTAGTTTCACTCTAGTCCTTTTCTTTCATATTTAACGATAGTTAGTCCATACGGTTAAGTACTAACGACCGTTAAGTCCGTCAAGTGTTTAAATAATTATATATACATAACATTTTACATATATAATTATTATACTCTTATTCTCGTTTGCATTGTGTGCAATCCCGAGGTCTCGGGTTCGATACTAGACATGCACGTATTAATATTTTATCCATAAAACCAACACATTCACCCCCGTAATCTTGATGCCTATCACGGTCTCGGCTTCTACGATCATACTCATGAACACGGTCACGTACATACAAAGGAACAAACCTTGCTACTTGCTTTCTTGCTTGCTATCTTGCACGTACCTTTCAAAGTTTCCAAAACTTTGTTCTTTCTCTTACTTTCGAGTTCCAAAACGGTATTGCTTTCTTACAAAAATACCGGTCTTGATCTCGTTCTTACTTCTTACTTTCTTACTAATCGATTACTTGCTTATCGATTATTGCTTTCTTGCGATAACTCTCTGATCAGCCAACTTTCTTCTTTCTCTGGCCAATCGTGACTTTCTTCCTTCTTTCTCTTTCTGGCAGCTTCTTTCTCTTTCTCTATGCTGCTGCTTTCTTTCTTTCTCTTTTTGGCAGCTTCTTTCTCTTTCTCTATGCTGCTGCTTTCTTTCTTTCTTTGCTGACTTCAGACAGCTCTTTCTTTCTTTGCTGACTTCAGACAGCTTTCTTTCTTTCTTTCGAGGCATTCTTTCTTTCTTGAAGCGACGCCCGCCTCTTTCTTTCTTCTTTCTTGTGGCGTCTCTTCTTTCTTTCTTTCTTGCGAGGCCTTCTTTCTTTGAAGCGACGCCGGCCTCTTTCTTTCTTCTTTCTTGTGGCGCCTTAGCTTCTTTCTTTAAGGATTCAAAGATTTGAATCCGACTTTCTTATCGATGCTTGCTCTTTCTTTCTTACAGCACCGATTTCTTTCTTTCTTGCTGATCTCAATCAGCTCTTTCTCTTTCTTTCTGCTGATTTTGATCAGCCTTGCTTCGTCTTCAGCCCTGCAGCAACAAGGGCTGCTCTCTTACGCCTGCCGACTCTCAAACCGGCCTTTAATCGAACGAAGCTCTTGATACCATGTTGGTATTCAGTCCCTTCCCCACCCCGTACTCACACCCACAAACACCAATCAAAACGGCAAGATTGTATGGCTATTTATAGTCTTAGTCTTTATTGTAAGTATCGTATCAGTTTCTTCCTCTTAATATACACAAAGCATTGAAAACCAATCTTGCCGTTTTGATTGGTGTTTGTGGGTGTGAGTACGGGGTGGGGAAGGGACTGTATACCGACATTAGAATATTTCTTATATCAGTTAAAAATAAGAAAAAAGATATTTAGCATTACACAATATTTCCTTTTGCAAACCACTTCATTTACGTCCGGATCAACGTTATGTACACTGGCAGCAAATCGTGTAATTCCTTTGCAATTTAACCAATCTTGTGCGTATGCTTTCCTACACACATAGATTGCCAAAGCATGTGCCCACACATATTGATCGAATTGAATCATGACTAGTCTGATAAGTAAGTTAAGTATTAGCCAAATATGTTAAAGGTTTATTGAATGGCCTATATTTTTGTCCAACCAAAAAGGCCACTTTGCACGAACCACACAAGATGTAGCACTAGTCATTGGCTTGACCATATTTACGAAAAGACTACTTTTTCATTCTTGTGGTCACTATCATTTTCTTTTGTTTATTTGCCCAAGCAATGGTATCAAGTTAATCAAGTATAGAAAGCTGATTTGGATATATGAATAAGGTCAACTAATGTGAATTGGTTACACAAATACTAGTTAATTTTGGTATGAAACCACGACCACTCGATGCAAAGAAACGAGAAATTATCTATTATATCAATTGCTTTGGATTGCTTATTTTTTATGCTTATGCTTTTTAGAAATAGAATCATGTGATTCAAACAACTCCCGTTTATTTGCTTATTCTAGGGGAAAAAAAACTGTTTTGCGAAAGCAGATAAGAAACTGCTTTTTTTTACTTGCTTTTTCTCATTACAGTAATAATTACATGTATAACCTTAAATATAACATAAACTATTAAGTTCTTTACACTATTAACTTATAAGTATGCATTTGATAAGACACAACAAGAATGAAAAAAGACACTTATACACATCATATAATAGATAGTTTATGTATGAGTGAAGTATAATATAAAATTTCTCAAGATTTATGCCGATGATGTTGCACATTGTGTTATAATTTTTTTTTTAAATCGTATTATCGCTACTTTTATTTCATATTATATCGGACATTATGTCATTATATTGTTAATTTAAATTCTATTGAACACTATGTCATTCTAATGTAAACTATAATGTCATTACTTTTATTTCAAATGATCTAAAATTAACCTATACTATATATAAAGAGAAAACACATTTTTTTATTGATTAATAAACTAAAAATTGAGTAACGTTGTTAGACTAAAATACACTTACTTATAAAAGAGAATACAATTTATTAAATATATAAATACCTAGTTACAATTTGAAGCACTAATTTTTTTCACTCTCCACACACACACACATATATATATATATATATATATATATATATATATATATATATATATATATATATATATACTAGCAGGGTACCCGCGCGTTGCGGCGGCGGGTACCCTGAAATAAATTTTTCCGGTGAATCATGTATTTTAGTTTATTATGTTCTTTTTGACAATAAATTTACGGATATCAAGAATTTCGTATAGCCCGTGCCCGTTCGGGCTCGAACCCGTTGGCCCGTGCATGTTCGGGCTCGAGCCCGTTTGACCCGCGCCCGTTCGGGCTCAAGCCCATTTGGCCCGTTGCTCGTTCGGGCTTGAATATTTGTATAACGTGCTTTATTATTTGTATTAGTGAAATTTAATGCAGGAATTGTGTTTAATTTGGTTGTACAAAATGCTTGATAATTTGTATTTCTTATGTAAGGGGTGTTTTAATAACTGTATTAATTGTATTTATTGATCAGTTAATTAATTGACTACATTAAATAGCATTAATGTCTCCTGGGGGTAGAGGTATGGTCTGTCTACATTCTACCTCCCCCATACCCTGCCCAGGCGGGATTGGGTTTGTTGTTGTTGTTGTTGTTGTTGTTGTTGTTGTTGTTTTGTAAATAGCATTAATGTCGTGTTTTGTTGTACAATATGCTTCTTGTCTTGTACGTCTGAAAATTATGTGCATTAAAGTGTTGTATACTATGTTTCTTTTCTTGTAAGAAGTAGTCATTATAGTCATTAATAACATTTACCACTTTAATAGCATTAATGTTGTAAGTCTGAAAATAAGTCTGAAAATTACACCATGCTTATTTTGTTGTACACTATGCTTATTTTATTGTAAATATGAAAATTGTGTGCATTAAAGTGTTGTAAACCATGCTTAATTTCTTGTAAGTCTTAAAATTTTGGAGAGAGAATGCTTCCTCCATTATATATATATATATATATATATATATATATATATATATATATATATATATATATATATATATATATATAAAGAAAATTCGCACACAAATTGACACTACTATTTATCGTTGCCGCTGTGCGCGGATAATTGTCTATCTTTCTTAATACAAATTGCAATAGCATAAGCGAATTCATACACTAAGTACCAAAATTTTATGCTAAAGCACAAAAAAATTAAAATAAAAAATAGCAATCCCAAACACCCCAAGTGGCTAAGATTAGTGTCTTCTATGTTATCTTCATGCGTTTCATTTGTGAATACGAAACACGCATTTATGTACATAGTGGATCTCTAAATAACACATAAGAATCCCATTGTGTTTTATACTTTCTAATTATACTAGCAGAGTACCCACGCGTTGCGGCGGCGGGTACCCTGAAATTAAATTTTCCGGTGAATCATGTATTTTAGTTTATTATGTTTTTTTTTTGACAATAAATTTACGGATATCAAGAATTTCGTTTAGCTCATGCCCGTTCGGGCTCGAGCCGTTAGCTCGTGTCCGTTCGGGCTCGAGCCCTTTTGGCCTGTGCCTGTTCGGGCTCGAGCCCATTTGGCCCGTTGCCCGTTCGGACTTGAATATTTGTATAATGTGCTTTATTATTTGTATTAGTGACATTTAATGCGGGAATTGTGTTTAAGTTGGTTGTACAATATGCTTGATAATTTGTATTTCTTATGTAAGGGGTGTTTTAATAACTGCATTAATTGTATTTATTGACCCGTTAATTAATTGTATTTAATGTACATAATGATTTATTTATTGTATTTAATGTTAGTATTTCTATTTTAATTAGTTGTACTTTGAGCTTAAGAACTTGTAAATGTTAGAAAATGTGTTTTAATTAGTTGTACTTTTAGCTTTATAACTTAGATTACTTAATTTTAAGAGTTTCCATTATTAGTAGGCCTTAATGCTTTATAATATAGTAAGATATGTATGACTTAATGTCCTCTTCTCTAAAGTTATTTTTTAGAGCACAAGGTGCAGTGAGCAGTCTTGCCTCTTCATTTGGGGCCCATGGGTGTCACATCACTTTAACAAACATCCACAACTAACCTCCTCACTAGCAATTAACTACAACTTACTCATTCGGGCCCCACCATTTACAACTTTATTTTTTTATTCAAATATCAAAATAAACTAAATTCATTTCATTAAACTAAATTCAAATACAATACAACATAATAAAAAGCATACGAAACAACGATAAAAAAAAAAAAAAAAAAAAAAAAAAAAAAAAAAAAAAAAAACGATATGGGAAATAACGATACGGAAAAAAAAAACAACACGGGAAATAACGATACAGAAACAAATAAAAACCAAACTTAATCCTCGTCGTTGTTGAGTTGATATTTTCTCATGATTTGTTGTTGTCTCCGACGAATAATAGCGGCTTTTTCTGGCGCCGTCCGGTCAGGATCAATCATGAGAAACTTCATCTCCTGCATCTCTAACGTCTTCAGTTCCTTCTGTCTTCTAGCCTCGTAAACGGCCATTTGAAAATCGGCTTTTGTGAATATTTTTCGGACAAGGTTCCCGAAAAAGTACTCGTTTGGCTCCCACCGGAGCTCGACGCATCCGTCGACTTTTGTTTCTTTCCAGCTCGGCTTTTTCTGCCGCCGTCTCTTTCGGGTCGAGGTCATTTGTCAGGGCCGAATATATCCTCGAGACATGTAATGTCGATCGGGTCCTCGGCATCCCATTTTGGGTAATTTTTCAAGACCTCCCAAACGTGAGCATACATGAAACTCTTCGAACCAAAGCGTTGTTCGAAGTTCGTCTTCTCATTTTTGAGGTGATCAGCATCATTTTCACCACTTCGACGCTGCAAATGCTTATAAACAGCGTTGATTTTTGACAATCCCCATTAATCCTCGACTATTTACCCGTACACATATTTTTGGTACGAGGGTCACAGTCAGTCTGCTCGTTGAACACCTCCACAATTTGGTTCCAAAAGTACTCTTCGGAACGGTCATTTCCCATTTCTTCGTCTTGGGAAATTTCTATCCAAATTTCCGCAAGTAACCGTTCTTCATCCTTGGACCACTTCCTGTTAACACGCGTACCCACTGCTTCAATGTCATCGTCATCGTCCGCGTCCAAATCCACGGCTTTTTTTTAATTTTCTTGCCATGGTTTTTTCCCCTCTACTTTTGACCGGTTAACGTGGTGCTTGTGGTACTTTGAATTGTGAACCCGATGGTTGTGATTCAAATTGTGGTTGAGATTGAGGAAATGATGAAGGTTGTGACGGGTTATAAAACTGAGGTGCCGGAAATCGTTGTTGGGTTTGATTTGCGAATCCTTGTTGAAACGCATATTGTTGATTAAGGTAAATCGCCTCCGGGGTCAATTGAGTACCATATGGTGCCGACGAGTTTGAATTTTGCGACGAGGGGGTAGACGGGTTTGACGAACCCCCGTATTGTTGTGAAAATTGTTGTGGGTTTGTCGCTAGGAGGTTCGTGTAATATCCACCTTCGTTTGGGTTTTGAGACACCATTTTTTTTTTTTTTTGGAATTGAGATATAGAATGAATTGTTGGTTGATTTGTATGTGTGAAATATATGTGAAATTGTTTGGTTTATATAGGAAGTTTGTATGTGTGAAATATGTGTGTGAAATATATGTGAAATTGTTGGTTGATTTGTATGTGTGAAATATATGTGAAATTGTTTCATAAATCATTAAGCCCGATCACGTGAAATTGTTGTGTGTCCTCGATGTACACATTTCTCTCCCCTAATGGTTACGATTTATCGGGATCAGCATAATGATGTGTACGTGAAGCATTAACTGGAAGCACTTTATCATTAATCATATCAGCCCGTGAGAAGATGTCAATAAACCCAATCTACTAACACTACCATTTAAATTGTCTAACTCTTTACCAACCCCCTGTATCAAAAACATCGGCTATCTTTAGTAACCACATCAGAGGAAAACCCAATATGACGAACTTGAGAGTGAAGTAAAATCCCTCAGATTTGTGACTTAAGCTTGTACTATCCTGTGACTAAGAACGGTATACCTTATACCCTTAACAAAAGTATTAGTACAAAACCTCTTGACATATCCTCAACTACGTGAGACACTGAGCACTACAACGTAACTCCTTAAAGTGATAATTACTTTGTGAGTATAGAGAGAAAGAATCACAAAAGTAACTAGATATCCAAGTCTTCGTCAGCATTAACATATGCCCAAACAAGTCATACTCGCGGGAGGGAAGAAAGAAAGAAGATGAAATAAGTGCACGCGTCCGTAAAACGTTACTTCAAACCCAAATAATTAATATCGAATTATCCCCGTAGTCACAATTGATATTCATTGAAAACTTTAGCCGTGTAATATGTATCCTCGTGAAAATTTGTAATACCAAAAATACCACTCAATATACCACAATGTATTAAAAATACATTGGGTAAATGATTCATGTCAATCCCATTGTTCAGTCCAGCCCAACATTTGGATCATAAAGCCCAAAGAAAATACAACCGATCCAGTCCAATTTAAAAAACATAATCAGTTATAACCCTAATATTTAGGACTATAAAAGACTAACATAATACACCTCAACCCTAATATCTCTCATCTTGTATCCCCCCCCCCCCATCTAACTTTGTCTCCCATCAAATGTCATCTTATTCATCAAAATCAATAAACATCGGTCGATCTCATCATCAATCAAAGGTTAAAACTGACTATCAAATCTATCATCAACAACAACTAATGTACTCCGTACCTTTACCTTGATGTCTTTGTTTGTAGTATAATCCGAATCAAGAAACCTTTAAAGGCTTCAAGATCCTTGAATGGTCTCAGGTAGGTGTTAATTATAATGTTTTGATATTTATGTTTTACTTATTTGCTGTGAATTTGAACGAACGAAGAAAAGAGGATAACATTGTTGTTATCAATCTTTTCTTTTTTGTGTCGGATATAATTGAAGCTAGGCTTCAAAAATTAGATCAATGATGAATCTTTCGTTTGTTTGACCTTCAAAGGTCTGATATAACATTGAAAATTACGAAAGGTGACTGAGATCTTGTAATAATAACTTTGTAAGTTCGAGTCTTGATGATTGATTGTGAGTATTGAAGAGTGAAGTGAGGGTAATGGTTGTGCCTAGTTAGGATTTGATGTTATAGGATTTTTTTCTTTTGTTGGACTGGGGATGGATTCGAACTGAGTCTGTGGTAGTTGGTTATTTTGTGGTCGTGGTCTATTCATCTGCTTCATCTATATTCTTTTCTTTTGGTTGAATTTCGATAAGGAAACCATAGACCCAATTCCTATGGGTTTAACCATTTGACCCAATTTCGATAGGTTTGACCATTTGACCTAATTTCGATAGGTTTGACCATTTGACCCAATTTCGATAAGTCACAATTTTGATAACCCCGTTTTTATAGAAATTGGACCACAATTTCGATAACCACGTTTTTATAGAAATTGGACCACAATTTCGATAACCCAATTTTTATAGAAATTGGACCACAATTTCGATAAACCCATTCTTATAGAAATTCTACCACAATTTCGATAAACCCATTTTTATAGAATTCGACCACAATTTCGATAGACAAGGGTTTGTCGAAATTGTTTATACAAGCAATTTCGATAAAAACTTTCCGATGACTTTTCCGGCCAAAAATTCCGACCATCTTATCCAGACCATGTATCTGACCACGTTTTCCGACCAGTTCTGACCATCTTTACAGGACCAGTATTCCGACCATGAATTGACCAGAATAAATGACCACTAGTTTCACAGGTTAAAGGACAAACCAATTCTGAACATAAAACTCAACCAGTTCTTGAAAACCAGTGAATAAAAGAATAGAGTTTGACCATTATAAGATACATAAAAGACTTGTAATAGAACTGTTTACCAGAAGACTTGAAAAAAAAAATTCCGATGACCAGAAAAAAAATTCGATGACAAAAACATGATAAAACAGCCTAAAACAAAGTATTCGAACCAACATAAATCAATAAAATACACAACCTGGCTCGTTATACCAATTGTAGGATCAATAACATATATTGATTTATGTGATTCGGGGGGTCGGATAAGCTCAAAGTAAAGGTTAAACATGGTAATATTAGATTAAAGAATTGAGAAGGTGTGTGTGTATTCTAGAGAGAAGGAGGAGAAACATACACACACCTTATGTTACAAATGAGACATTCCAACCTTCCTTGTTGAGACAAGGAAGGTATTTATACAAGAATACAAGCCTAACTTAGCAATATTGACTAAACTAGACCCTGTACATAGAAAGAAATGCAATTCCCGAATATGTCATTACTTTAAGGCTAACATAATATCGATGCAATTTTACTAGCTAGTTTACTAATGTAAGTAATGGTTTTGAATTACAAAATAGGACATTTCTCGCGAAAATCGCAAAGTTAGGGACATTTCTCGCAATTTTTCAAAAATGAGGACATTTCTCGCAACAGTCGCAAAGTTTAAGGACATTTTTTGCAGTTTACTCTAATATAAATGAACAGCTTGCGAGTCCTTGGAGAAACACATCACTCGCATCATGAAGAGCTAAAACTACCGAACCAATACGCACAAACCTGCAAGAAAAAAGAAAAACAAGTTAAATGTGTTTAAATAATGGAGTAAATTACACAAATCAACCTAGTAGTTTGGAGAAAATAATGTAAACCGCACGTCCTTCATTGGTACTATCCGCTTAATTGACCCGGCCTAATTGCGTTGTTAGCATTCACTATTAGTACGTTCCTCTACTACTAAAGCATGCAACTAATTTAACATTTTGTCACTTACGTAAATAGTTAACTCGTTTTTGGTCCGCAAATGGTAACATGTGAAGGACCAAGAATGAAAGCAATGACGCAATTGGGGTCATATAGACTATCATATGTAATTCACTTTAAAAGATACTAAGACATCATGAAATTATTTTAACAATTTAATACTGAGATTATAACATATTAATTACCAGCTGGTAACATACGATGTGAAAATTAGTAACAGATCGAGGAGTAGGAGGGGTTCCTAAAACTAGAAGAATGTAAATGTATGGAATATGGAGATGCATTTCATCACGAAAAGTCGAAAACAATGCAACTAAAGCTACTTATGAGTTATGACAAAGAGTTTACCTCAAACTTTTCAAAAGAGGCCATGGCAATGGTACCACCACCGTTCTCTTAGGTAGTGCCTTTTACTATCATAACAGGGCACGGCACGGCACATTGTTGGAGCAGTAGTTACTTACACTTCCCAAAAACATCCTACGTTTAGAGGAATGGTCGATTATGTTTAGTCCAACAAATCTCTAAATCCATTGTAAGACAGTACCAAAAACGACAGTTTGACAAGCTATAAATACCAGATGTAGCGTTCAGTAATGTTACCTTTTGATAGGACCAAAAGAGCGGCATCCCATTACAAGTAAATCAGCATGCAACTCCTTAACAGCTTCACATATTTTCTCCTTGGGATCTCCAATCACTATTTTTGTCTTGACCTCCGTCTGGTATTTAATTTTGAAAAATACGGGTATAAGTATATAAAACAAATGACTAATTTATGTGCGCCATAAAAGTATTGATGCAACTCACAATCACGGAGCTTCACGGGAGCACATAGCCGGAATTCAAATCCAAAAGAATGACATTTCGACAAAGTCAAATATCGACGCTTTTAACCATACTATTTCTCTCCAAATTTACAAGCACTTCACATGACAAACTACTACAGTATATGGTAAGGGTCATGAAGAAGCACACACTCTTTAACGGTAAGATTATCACTAATTACTGAACTTCAAAGCAAGAAGGGTACATATGAGTGAAAATTGAAACTACTTATGGCAATCAAATTTCGATATAAGGCATTCTGAATCCTCTCCCCGAACCAAGCTATATGATGATGATACATTCTGGCTCTCCCCCTCATTAGGAACTTTTCTTTTCAGTTTTTACTATCATTGTATTGAATATAAACGATACAGTAATTCATACAAGTAAGTAGCACAAATAAGAAACTTTTTGAAACTCCGGTTTTACACAACTTCAAACTATTACTCTGTGTCACTTTTAACCATCCTAGTGTATATTAATTCTTTCGATTTACATAGAGGTGCAAGGTAAACGAGCAACAAACTATCCTCCATTAACAAATTATCTTCAAATAACCTTACTAGACAATTTCGTATACCACAAATCACATGTTTAGTATGGAACTTTATTTGTTTTCAGCTTTTGTGGTTTTTCTTATTGCTTTTAGTGCTTATTTTATGGTTTAAAGTTGCCTTGTAGGCTGTTTGGATTAGCATATTTTGCCTTAGTAGCTTAATTGTGAATCTGAGCTTATTTGAAGTTTGAGTAGCTTATTTAGGTTATACTTGCTTCTTAAGTCTGCTTTTTAGATTGTGAGTGGCTTATAGGATTTCACATAAGCTTGCATCAGCTTGAGTGAAATCACCAGTTAAGCCTCAGCTTTTTTTAAGTTCTTATAAGCTTTCTGCTGAATAAGCCACTTTTCCAGCTTATTTCCTTTGTCTTAAAAATATTGTCTTGACAAAAAGTTTTATATTTTAGCTTATTTATAAGTTCCAAAAGAAAATTTTGAAAAAAAAAAAAAATTAAAAGGGGAGAAACGGAAGCCAAGGGTGAGCCTGGGGCTCGAACCCTCGACCTCAACCTTCCTCAACCCTTAACACACACACTCAACCATCTGCGCCCTTGGGTCTTTTCTGACCAAGGTCGCAGAGTATAATACTTAACCAACTTTTTCTTCTTTTAGCTTATTCACTCTTTTGCTTATTAACTGCTTATCAAAATAAGCAGTGACCTCACTTTTGTTTTGGAACCAAGTGGCAATGGTGGCGACTAATGATGTGCATCCACTTTCACCTGATGCTTGTTCACTTCTTTGGTCAATGGAAGCAAAGAAAACTTGTTGGAGACTCATGAGCCCGTCTCTACTTATTACTTATGTGTTGTCCCATTTACCGACAACAAAACTGTCGTCTCCAAATTCAGATACTGATGATCTACTTGTTGTTGACCCTTCATCACTTCTGTGCCACTGTCATTGTGAAGATCGTTTTAGCTCGAGGTTGGTTAGACCTCATCTAGGGATTACACAATAATAACGATTAAGAACAATACGCAGCGGATAAACAAACTAATCATTATTATTGAGTACAAGGTTTCTTCGTCATCATCTCCTAACAACTACTAACACAATACAAACCCTAGGCTTCCATTGTAGGAACTTGACGCCTAGACACACACACACCCCTTTTCCTGGATGTTACATCTTTAAAATCTGTATATCAAAACCTACGCCTCTAATCTCTTTATATAATAGAGATTAGGGTTACAAAGACTTTAGAATAATACAATTTAGGTCCTTCATCTTTGTCTTCATAAGTCTCCTCCATCTTTCATCTTTTGTCAATATCAACTCAAATTATAATTCCCAACAATCTTCCCCTAGTTGATATGACAAAACCATGTATGAAAGATGTCGTCTTCCCCTTAATCCATGCATATCATCAAGGATCTTCAAGCTGCAATCTTCAATATCTTCTTCCCCTTTTTGTCATCATCAAATAGGGAACAAAAATAAGCAACCTTGATCTTTACAACCACGAAGCAATATTACACGTCCAATCCATCTTTCCAATGTCTCAAATTACCCACCATTAAGTTTTCCGCACTAAAAATGAACTTGAAACAGTAGAAATCAAAACTAGCAGTAGTAATACCAATTAGCAGTAGTAAAAACCTTCACCTCGATGTAGCATATAAATGGTTAAACATTTGAACAATAAGCTTCCCCTGAAACCCATATGTTAACCATTCGAATCTTCAATTCTGTAGACTTTGTGTAATGATGAAGAAAATTAACCATTACCAATTCGATGCTGAAGTAGAATAACCCAAACTCATGTCTTCAATATAACTTCGAACGTATACCCAAACCGATGTATAAGGAGACCGCAATCTCTTGACAATGAACACTGAGCACAATAACGTAACCCCTTCAAGTGTTCGTCAATTCGTAGATATAGTAAGAACACAAACCCGAAAAATTCCACTTCACCGTCAAATAAGCAATAACTAATCCACTTCGCCAATAAGAAAATAAATTCGAGCCATAAATCATTTAAGAACCGAAACCAAAATCCAAAAATCAAATCCAAAATCTTCCTGTGTGTGTCTGCCCCTGTGTGTTGGAACCAAAATGTTCCAAATCGCCAATCAACAATATGTACTTTCCCTCACATTTGTAACCTTATGCCAGTACATCACTAATCCATGTTAAATACAATTGCATACTGACCCACGAAAGTAATGCATAAAGTGAGAATAAAATAGCGCACCGTCCCACGTTATAAATATTAAATGGAATACCTATGCCAATCATTGATCGAATATACAAAGAGCAATATAGTACCAACCCATGATCAGTTAATATAAAAGATCACCATGATGGCATGCATGTATAATTAACACGTCAATTATGCAAATCTTTCTTTGTGTTATAAACACTTCACCGACCCATTACCAAGTAGGAATAAAAGATGATAGCTCACCGACCATGATAGCATGATGAAAGAATATGATCCATCCCGTTCCTACACGTATAATGGTATATATACTGACCCATGTATAATATCTTCATCCAGTTCCTCACGTTATCATGGTATTCAGTATCATGCATAATACGACAATACCATGCATGTAAACAGCCATAAAACTTCCACCACCGTCCCATGATTGAGTTTAGAAATAGAGTAGATGCACACCAATTCATCACTATCTGCCTTTGTCGACAATCTTAACCTCACAAAATACTAGCAGTAGGAATAGATGGATAAGAGTACAAACTAGTTCCAAATAGCAGTCCCAACAAAAACATTCACAAGCTTGGCAGTACAAACATAAGTCCAGCAGTACTAATCACTTTTAGCTTATTTATAAGTTCCAAAAGAAAATTTTGAAAAAAAATAAAATTAAAAGGAGTGTACGTAAAATACAAATACAAAGGCAAGAAATGTAAGCATCAAGACGAGTCCGATATTGGAAATTTAATTAGTAGTGTACGTAAAATACATATACAAATACAAGATTAATTGATCTTGTAAGGAATGTAAGCTAATCCTTGTACGTAATTAGTTACACACATGCATATATTGCTGCATGTCCATGCATATATATATATATATATATATATATATATATATATATAAACTACGATCGATGATTTAACGTAGACAATCCACACACACACCGCTCACCGCTGCCTAGTGTACCCTCACTCGCTCACCCGGCCTTACTTTTTCGATCGTTCTCCACACACACTGCTGCCCCTTCTTCTTCTCCAACAATGACTTTCGCTCAATGCAAATTCCGGTTGTCCCTCCCAGCTGATAACAAATCCGTAACAAGTGTGGCTGAGTTAGGCCTAAATTGGTCATGTTACCGGCTCATCCTAGGTGTTACGTTGGCTGCGTTAATTATTATTGTGGGTATCCTTGTGTTGGCTCGTTGCATTAACAGGCGAATGAAGAAGAAAAAGATTGATCAGGTGATTCCAAGGTTCAAATACGATTCTAGCAAGCAAGATAAAGGCTACGGGCGGAACCACGGATCAATATGTCTGACTGAAGAATGTCAGATATGTATAAGTGATTACGTTGATGGAGATGAGATACGTGTGTTTCCGCAGTGTGGACATGGATTTCACGTTGGATGCGTTGATAAATGGCTGAGTTTACACTCATCGTGTCCGTCTTGCAGATGTGAGATCGAGCTGACTGCGATATGATATTACCCTTTTGTGTCAAATTATTAGTATTTCTTTGTAATCGAAACATGATTTATTTTGGTATATCCGAGTAATGCAAATGATTAATTTTACAAAAAAGAAAAGCATTTGTTAACATTTGATGTGATGTTTATGATTATTTGTATGTTAGCTGTAAACCGATGTAGCACAATATTGATAGAACCAAATATCATGTTTAATGAGTTCGTTATCGAGATGAATATAACTCTTGGGGCTTCATAAACATATTAAGTGGATGCGTGTGGTCAAAATTAGTAAATTGTACTTGAATTTCTGTCGTATCAAAAGATCACATATGACGAAAGGAAATTGTGTTTAAAACGAGTGGATTTGGTCATTTTGGACCAAAAAAAAAAACGTCATAGTTGTTGGCCATTTACGTTTTCATAGATTATTTAATCTTACAAATTATACTAGTTTTATTCTTTTCATAATTTATATTAATTATGACTATTCTAGTTGAAGCAAAAGGAGATTTATTAAGGAAACACTTATGACTTATTTGTGAGAGATAGTCCCACAAAGTAGTCAAATAGTTGGGGACATTTACCTTAAAGACGGAGGTCAGGAGCTTATACCATGTGTTTCTTGTCATTTAATCATGGTATTACCCTATTTATGGTATTACAAGCACTTCACATGACAAACTACTACAGTATATGGTAAGGTTCATGACAAACTACTACAATATATATAGTGTTTTTCAAGTCTTGTAGCTTGAGGCTACTACTACACAAAAGCTTATATAGATCGGTGGAAAACCCACATATAGATCGGTTTTGAACCGCTCTATACAAAAGTGATCTTTATGAGCGAGTCACATATAGATCGGTTGAGAACCGATCTATATGAACCACATATAGATCGGTTAATACCCAATAACTGATCTATATGACACCACATATAGATCGGTTGATACCCAATAACCGATCTATATGATAACATATATAGCTAGTGCAATTGCCTTGCCGACACCCACTACTACACAAAAGCTTATATAGATCGGTGGAAAACCCACATATAGATCGGTTTTGAACCGCTCTATACAAAAGTGATCTTTATGAGCGAGTCACATATAGATCGGTTGAGAACCGATCTATATGAACCACATATAGATCGGTTGATACCCAATAACTGATCTATATGACACCACATATAGATCGGTTGTATACCTAATAACCGATCTATATAGCTTTTTTCCAAATTAAAAAAAAAAATTATAGAAACCCATATTTTTTCCAAATTTCTGTTCAATCACACAATACACTAATATTCCAATACATATATTCAACAAAATAATCATCTTACAATAAGACACCAAATGGCTTCAAAAAATACACAATATGAAGAGCTATATAACTTTACGAGCAACATGGCAAGCTGTCAATGCTTGATCACCAGTAATCATAACCTGATCACAGAAGTCTTCTCTCAATAAGAAAAGAAACGTATACTCAACCCTTTACCATGAGGAAGATGTTCAATTTATTTCAATACTTTGCTGTAACATATCTGTCTATAATATACAAATTACATGAGCAATGAATAGCTTTTGTCATGTCGACGGCGGTTGTGACGAGGGTGGAGAAGTCGGTAGTTTACCTTGCTGAACTTTTTAGGTACAGACATGTTCTTTTTAAAATTTGCCTTGTTTTCATGCTTCAATAGTAGATCAAAAAGCTCGGTCATTTTTAAATCCTTCAATAGAATCTCAGCCTGCAAATAATTAATGTTAAGATTTGTATTCATCCTCGTTAAATAAACAACCTTAGGTTCAAGATTGTGCTGCAATGCAGAACAAGGGATGCAAACAAATATAGCTTAGATGTGACACCAACAAGAAGAAAAATACAATAGTTAAGAAAACAACAAAAAATTATATATTCCGACTTGTGGTTATTGGTCAACAAAAAATTCTAGTGAGTTCACATAAAATATCATTTTTTCACCTGTATTTGTTCTTTGTTTCCAGCAGTAATGTTTGATATTGTCCGGCATGCTTCTTTTTTTAATGCTCTTCTTGTGGTTATTGGTCAACAAGGACAGTAGGCACGGAAGTGCACCACGCTCTATAATATGCTGTAAAACAGAAAATAGTGTCATCTCAAACGTAGATCGCCTCAACAAATTTGAAATTAAAGAAGAAATACCACAAATAATATCCTATAAAATCTCATTTATGTTTGTAACAAACAAAATCAGTATGTAACCACAAAACTTGTCAAAATAATATAATAGCACTCGTGAGATCTTACCTGAGTTTGGAGATCATCGCCAGTCACAATGTTCCCAACAGTTCTGAGGGCAGGAATGAGTACCGAAGGAGATGGGTGGCTGAACATAAAACCAAGAGTTATAATAAATCCAAATCATTGCAACTTAAATCTGAGACTAATCATATATAAAAGAAAAACAATAATGCACAACTCACAGAAGCAGCTCAACAAGACGTTGGCAAACACCAGCATCAATCACAGCCTGAATTTTGTCATTGGTACCATCAGACAGATACGAAAGAGCCCAGCATGCATCTGTCAACACCTCTTCATCATTTGAATGAACAAGTCGCTCAAGGGCTGGCAGAGCTGGCCTTGTCTGCATTTAAAAACATATCAGTGTGCCAAATATAAGCAAGAAAAAAATGACTGAATAATTAATGATGTAACTGGTCACTAACCTGCTCAAATGGAGGTTGTGGTTTTCCTCGACAAAAGTTGGATAACGTCCAAGTTGCGTTTCTGAGCATAGAAAGCTTAGCATGCTCATTTAACTGAGACAGTAAGGGAATCAAAGCGCCATGTCCAAGGACAAGATCACGGCATCTAGGAGAATCACCAGCAACGTTTCCCAATGCCCAAACAGCCTGCAACAACAAGACCGACATATATAAGAAATTGATTTAGATGCAAATTGGTTTGGATTTTGAATAACGTCCAAGTTGCGTTTCTGAACCAAATGGATTCAGTTAAGGTCTCTGTCCATCGACAATTTCCATTCCACACAGACGCTCTACCTGTTTTGGTAACAGTTTTATCTGATTCTACACATATGAGAGACAATGTAAGCTTATCCCATCCCACGGGTACCTACAAACAGAAACCAAAAATGGGAAAATGAATCCTCAACAAACAACAAATCTTGGTTACCACAGCTACTTGAAATCTAACATGGGCCAGCCTCTCACAACATATTCCCTTCATTCATCGTTTTAACCAAAAATAGCAGTAACATGTCTATTACTGCTTCATTCAAATAGTAGAACATTTTGCTAAAGAAAAGTTAAGTATCAACAAAACAAAAAAATTATGTGCAAGTACAATTACAAAAAATAATAAGGTTTGTTTTAACTTATATAAGAGCAGAATTTACATTAGAGATTTCTCCTGATCGAAGAGCTTAGTATTCCCGATATTTTAAGGGTTAACTGCGCAAAACCAACCGACTTTCATCAATCAAGACAACAAGCTCACTCAAGACTACACATAATAGTAATAACTATATTTAAAAAGGTTTAATTTTTCTAGCAATTACAAATTTACATGGTTTACAACCTTTTGACCGACTAATCCACGGGTTTGAGCGAAATATAAACATATTTTACCACTTAAAGCAACCTACTTATTTTTTCAAAACTTTCACTAAATATTAAAACATTAAGTCATTAATTGAAACTAGATAGTAGATTGCAACCCTTTCTATTTTAAGCAATTATCCTTACTCAAAATTCAGCAAAAAGACACTGCACTCATTACAGTGAATACCTTCATCATTAACTTGACAAAACTTGCTAAACACTACATATCATCCTAATGATAACATCACCCCAAAAAAACTAATAAGCATTAATATTCATCATTCTGTAATAATTTAGACATGTTTCCTAATCAAAGAACTCGTTATGTAATTTCACCATAAAATAACCTACTTGCACACTTTGACCCGATCAAGAAAGTACCATTGAAACTAAAAACTAAAAATAGTTTCAGTAACACTCAAAGGAGCAACAAACAACTAAGTGTATAATTGTTAAAAGCTTTTCTGTAACACTTAACAATCTATATCTTTCGAGTTTACCAAATCTAGCAACAACCACTAAAATTAAATCAAAACTTCAAGGTGAGCATAGGTTGTGTCGTTTTTGTCAAATAATAAAAAAACTTCCATTCAAACATTTCATCAAACACCTACTATGCAAGGATAACAATTTGTCAAGAATGTTTATTAATTATAATCAACCAACAAAACATGATTATTACTTACCAAAGTATTTGAAGAGATGTATCGATGCCAATAAAGTCGAATCTATAATCATGGAGTGAAGCCTAATACAGCCATCACAAAACAAAAAAACATTAGTAATATATAACATAGCAAGACATATGCGTGTACTTACATCAACTTGGTTAACCTTCCCTTCATCCAACACTTTAAAAAGGGCAAACCCTGCTGCTGTTTCAAATAGTACTAACATCGCCTTTGTTCCTTCAAAAAATAAAAAATTAAAAACAGTGAGTAACAAGAAGATTGATAGTTATATAGATTGTGGTACCGGAGTTTAAAAAAGGGTTGTTTTTGTTTTACCTTTGAAGGGTTGCTGCCGAGTAGATCTAGTAGATCTGGATAAGAACGGCTGTGAAATTTTGGGAGAAATGTTTAGGGTTTTTTTTTTTGTGAGAGTACATGATTGTGGGGGAAAGTTAATTGAGGGAAATGTGTGTCTAAATTTTGGTGAAGCGGCAAATGAAAACTTTTATCCCGCTAAAACTTTTGTGGTGAATTTTTATTAAATAGATCGGTTATTTATTTATAACCGATCTATATAATACAAAAGTGTTGACTCACTTAAAAAAACTCAGCCATATATAGATCGGTTGTTTTGTTAATAACCGATCTATTAAATTTTGAAACTAAATAGATCGGTTATTAACCAAAAAACCGATCTATATATGATATTTCCCCACTTTTTTTCTTTTATAGATCGGTTTTTAAGGTAACCGATCTATATGAAGTGATCTATATGGCCTTTTGTGTAGTAGTGACCCCTAAAGGCTCTATTCAGAATAACAACAGGGGCTTCATCTTTATGAGTTGCTTCAACACTTGGTTGTTCATTAGCAGTCACATGAGGTTTTACACCTGCAAGTCCCAATAAAATCAAAAATTCAACTTTAAATCATTTCATATACTGTAATACTATAAATGTAAAGTAGTTTCAACAGCACATTACACTAGACATACATGTTGTAATATTCTAGGAGTTGTTTTAGTGGCCTGTGGCCCTTTAAAGTTTATGTTATATAGCCAAAATCTTTGGAGAATGAAAAATAATACTACTACTGACACAATAACAGCTTGAAATATAAATAAAATTATCAACAATCTATATACAGCCATAAATATTCGTTTAAACATACATTTATTTCAATACATAATTAGTTCACATTTCAACACAATAAGAGCTTCAAATACAAATAATAACTATCAACAATGGCCTACTTATTTCTCTAAGGTCATGTTCATGACTAAGAGTAAAACCAGCATCCTGAACCTCTCATACTCCATTAACCAAAAACGTCAAACATGACCAGTTTTAGTCCTAATATTGAATAATTAAGTCTAAAATTATAGTCTAACAATAGCAACAATCAAGTTAATCATTCAATATATCACACACAGTCCATATCGCCATCCAGAACCAGATTCGAATGAGCATAAACATCAATTAAAACCAATTAAATATATCAACACAACTAAAGATTATACGAGCATAAACATCAATTAAAATCAATTAAATATATCAACACAACTAAAATCAATTAAAATAAATTAAAATCAATGAGCATAAACATCGAACGAGCATAATCATTCAATATATCAACACAACAATCGACAAACATAAACATCAATTAAAATCACTCAAATTCGAACGAGCATTTTCGAGTGTTGATTGAAATAATGTAATTAATTAATGAAGGATATGCAAATGAATGATGATATACCTGACGAGTGGATCTGAGAATGGCTGTGAAATTTTGGGAAAATGGCTAGGGTTTTTTTTAGGTGAGAGTATATGATTTTGGGGAAATGTTTAGAGGTGTATCAAAAGGTGAATTTTGGTGGAGCGGCAAACCAAAAATTGGATCCCGCTAAAACTAGTTTTAATGAATTTTGAGTAGATATACTCTTAAAAAAACTCAGCAAAAGTAAACTTAATGGATCAATAACTTTAACTTTATAATATATAGATCGGTTACTTGTTAAAACCGATCTATATAATACATACATGTTTCATGTTTCCACCCACAAGCGTTATAATCTTAGAAAACTCAGCCTTATATAGATCGGTTGTTTGTTATAAACCGATCTATTAAAATTTGAAACTAAATAGATCGGTTATTAACCAAAAAACCGATCTATTTATGATATATAGATCAGTTTTTATCATAACCGATCTATATGAGGTGATCTATATGACCTTTTATGTAGTAGTGAGGTTAATATGGTACTTCAGCTATATTTCATTTGTACTTAACTTTTTCGGTTTAATATATTTACCAGGGTGCAGGATTACTCCCCTTTACTAAAAAAAAAAGAGTCATGAAGAAGCACACAATCTTTAACGGTAAGATTATCACTAATTACTGAACTTCAAAGCAAGAAGGGTACATATGAGTAGAGGTGGCCATCCAAACCGGTTTCGGAACCGGAACCGAAAAGAAAACCGAAACTGAATCCGGTCAAACCCGGTTTTTTCAAAAACTGGTTCGGTTCTTGAAGGAACCGCATGTTCCTACCCGGTTCTTGATTTTGAGGCTAGAAACCGGTTTGGAACCGATTTTTGGGAACCGGTTCGAAATCCGGTTTGAAAGAACCGGTTCCGAACCGGTTTTTTAAAGCTACTAAATATGTTGGGTTTTCACTAAATATGCTGCGTTTCACGGCCTAAATGTTATACGTTGAAGCCCAAAAAAATATTATAACCCAATCCATCTACAACCATCAAACTTTATCCCTCCAACTTCAATAACAACCACCATTATCCCTCCAACTTCATAATGAAAAAAAGAAATGGAGATTGTCGACCAAGTTTGGTTCAAAGGAATTGTCGACCGAGTTTGGTTCAAAGGAATTGTTAACGAGCCCACTATTAACAAATAACGTTCTTTCTTCTAGTTACACATATACAATCAAGTGTGGTTCAAAGCGGGAAGAACCTTATCTTTTCAAAATGTGTCCCGATGGGATGATTAGAAGATGTGTTTATGGTTCTGAAACAAGAAGAATTCTCGATGAATGTTATCATGGCCCAACTGGGGGACATTATGGTCCTTCCACCACCGCTAAAAAAGTCTTTGATGCTGGATTCTATTGGCCAACTATTTTTAAAGAAGCCCATACTCTTGTTAAGAATTGTGATGCTTGCCAAAAATCCGGTAGTCTTTCTCGAAGAGATGAAATGCCACAAAAGAGCATTCAAGTCTGTGAATTATTCGATATTTGGGGAATTGATTTCATGGGACCGTTTCCTAAATCCCACAAATACGAATACATTCTCGTTGCTATTGATTACGTTTCCAAATGGGCTGAAGCGGAAGCTCTACCCACAAATGATGCACGAGTAGTTGTTAATTTTCTCAAAAAGCTTTTCGCTCGTTATGGAATTCCTAAAGCTTTGATAAGTGATCGTGGAACCCATTTCTGTAACAAACAAATGGAGAAAATTATGAAGCGATACGGAGTTCATCATCGTTTCGCTACAACTTATCACCCACAGACCAGTGGTCAAGTCGAAAATACCAACAGAGCCTTAAAAAGGATACTCGAAAAAACGGTTAAAGACAATCCCGCCGTTTGGTCGAGAAAACTAGATGATGCTCTGTGGGCATTTCGAACAGCTTACAAAACACCAATTGGTACAACACCATACAGATTGTTGTATGGAAAAACTTGTCATTTGCCGTTCGAAATTGAACATCGCGCTTACTGGGCACTAAGAAACTGTAACCCAGACCTCAAAGTAGCTGGAGAAAAGAGATTTTTGCAATTGCATGAACTCGATGAGCTTAGACTACAAGCTTATGAAAACTCCAAACTTTACAAAGCAAGAACAAAAGCTTATCATGACAGAAAGCTAAGAATCAGAAAAGAATTCAAAGCTGGAGATAAAGTTCTGCTTTTTAACATGAAGTATAAGTTCAAAGCTCCCAAGCTGAAACCGAAATGGTTCGGACCGTATACAGTGAAACATGGATTTCCATCCGGATATGTTGAATTGCATGACAAACATGGTGGAAGTTTCATTGTTAATGGGCACCGAATTAAGTTATACTATGACAAGGAGTAGATGAATGAAGTTTCTATTCAAGAGATTCCGCCTGAATCAGAATATGAAGCTATAACCTTTATGTCACCCTTCCCGGCCGATTTCAAGAAAAACACTCCGTGGGCCAAAGATTCTGGTTATATCTATGATGTTCTACCAAGACCGTGGGAGAAAGTTAAGTTGGAATACATAGATGAAACTGGAGAAGGAATAGTGATTGGAAATGTGCTGTACGTTCCAAAATTTCCAAAGAAGAAGTCAGCACCAACATGAAGAGAGAGAAGTTCGAGTCCGGCTAATGACTCGTTAATAAAACAAGCGCTTCTCGGGAGGCAACCCGTGTGTTTGCTATGTTTATTTTTCATTTTTATTTTCTAGTGATTAAACCCCAAAGTTTTTCTAAATTGCTTAGTTGAACTTAAGTGTGGGGGTGTATCACTGTCTTTTGAATAAAGCGAAGAAATATTTCGTATGTGTGTCTCTTTTGTTGTTAGATTACTGCAGATAATGATTTCGAAGCTTGGACGCTAGGATCAAGACTCCTCTTGAGAAGAAAATACGGTTTATTCTCTTATTTCCCTATTTCATTCTTTGTCGTTTATCACATTGAGGACAATGCTTAACTTAAGTGTTGGGGGGGGGGGGGGTGAATAGGAAAATAAGAATAGATTGTAGTTTTGAGCTGAATTTTAAAATTTTGTTTGCCCTTGTAATCTAGTCTTTTGTCATTTTAAAGATCATATTCTAGAATAACTGGATTTATCCACTGGTGAAATCTGTAATTTTGAAAATTCGAGATGTGTCCCGATTAATATTGCAATCCATTCTGGGATTGATAACATTAGCTAGCACATTTTATAGCCCTTTCCACTAAAGTGTGAGGATTTGAGCCTGTTCTATATATAGCATACATCTTTTATGCTTAGATCTTTTGCTATGAGTGTGCCGGTGATTTTATTTATTCTAGAACTTGTACTTGTAAATCATTACGAGACCGTTGTGAGATCACATTTCGTTTGTGATATAAGTGTATATGCGTGAGAAGAGGCAATCTTAGGTTTTATCCCAAATGGCCTTCCATTTTCATATAATGCTATATTAGCTAGCTACATTGGCTAGTTAACCACTCATATGGACCCATTTGTTAGCATTTGTCTTTAATGCTAGATACCCCTAGTTACACCCGCCGAGCCTATCTTTTCTTTTGATACAATCCAGAAAAATTCAAAAAGATTTTACACCTTTTTAGCCTAGCCTTATCCATAGTCAAGTCTTGGTTGGTTGCTAGCTATTTGGCAAGATGGATGTTATGTGGAAATCATGAAAGTTCAAAGGAAGCGTAAACTCCGAAAGTTGTTATCCAAGAAAAGTCATCGCAACTATAAGATGACAAGAAAAAAAAAAAAAAAAAAGAGAGAGAGAGAAAAAGAAGAAAAGTCATTGCGACTATAAGGTGACAAGAATAAGCCAATAGGCTAAGTAAATCAAGTATGAATAAAGGAAGTATGGAGTTTTTCACAAAATGGCATGATAGTGGTCTGTAATAGCTAGTAACATTTGGTTCGTAGACTTTGACTAATTTTGTTTTATGTTCAACCAATTTCATAAACATATCCCATGCCTTATCCTACCCTTTTTGACTTTGTGAAATTATTAAGTGTATGGACATGTAGTGACCATCCGATTTCTTGAGGAATTGACTAACGTTGTTAGCGATCTAGGGCGTATTTTGGCGACCATCCGTTATGCAAGTAACGTCGTTAGCGATCCAAGGTACAATCTAGTGACCATCCGTTATTTGGTAATTCAAGAATTCGTTGTTTGGGAGCTATTATGTTTTGCATGAGATAGTGGCGCGTTAGTCTTTTATACCCATTTAAGCCTTAAACCCGAATAAAAGCCCTCTTTGATATGTATACTTGGCGCTCACACCATTTCGGTGTAGTTTTGTTTCTTGTACAAGCCTATGGTAATATTTAGATCATGACTGAGCAAATGAGTGTCATTTCTCTTATATACTCCACCAATCATACAAATGAGTGTTTGAGTGAATTATATTTCATTTTCCTTTCGTGAGGTGTTTAGTAATGTGTATCATGCAAGAAAATCATTTAGGTATTGTCAAACATCTCGACGATTCAACCATAAAAGCTTAAAATGATGAATCTAGCTTGTACTAGCGCTTGATAGATTTG
The DNA here is from genome assembly GCA_021014915.2 of Artemisia tridentata subsp. tridentata. NCBI lineage: Eukaryota > Viridiplantae > Streptophyta > Magnoliopsida > Asterales > Asteraceae > Artemisia > Artemisia tridentata. The sequence goes on along the minus strand of CP139509.1, from coordinate 520,311,980 downwards.
CATCACATTTTCCTAATCATTTGTGCATACCATGTGGATAATTGTTTTTATTTCTAGATTTGCTTGAGGGCAAGCAAAGTTCAAGTGTGGGGGATTTGATAACACCTAAATCTAACATGTTTTTGATAGCGTTATTGGTAGTTTTATATATGTTTTGTGGTTATATTTATATGCTTTTGTTACTAAATCATACCAAAGTGTGTTTGCAAAGCATTTGTAGCCAAAGACAGGAAAATGGATGGAAAAGATGCAAAAATGAGGAAAAAGGAAGTATTTGAGATTGCATGTGAATCTTGTGTCAAGTTCTGCTCCGTAAGGTACTTCAATGAGTTAAAGTCCAAGTAGTCGAGTTAATAAGCTTAAGGATGAAGGGAAAGATCAAAGAATCAAGAGCTACGACCGAGAAACAAGTCATACGCAAAAGTCCAAGAAAAAGGTCCATCAGCCATAGCCATCCGATCTGTCGCCGCCCGCAACCGATTCAGATGGAGTGAATTTGGATTTACCGAGAAGACCAACCGATCGGTAGACCATTCTATCCGATTGGTTGGAAGTCGCTGTTTGACCCAAGACTTCTTTATTAAGGATTGTGACTTTATAAATCCGGTTCTAGGTCCTTCTTTTCAGTATTCTAACCATTCAATACTACTTGGAGAGCAAGAGAAGCATTTATACACTTAGACCCTTGGTTAGAGCAATTTATGGAACCATTTGTTGAGTATTTATAATACCAATCAATCTAGAGAGAAAGAGGAGTGCTAGGAAAGTGTTTGCTTGTTAGAGAGAGAACCATTCACAGAAAATACTCAAGAAATTCGTCCATAAGTCCAGGAGAAGGGAGAAAGTCGAATATACCATTTTCATTGCTTGTGGAATCATTTTCTTTCACTTGTAATCTTATTTCCAAATCATTGTAAGACTTTCAATCATGGTTTCTAATGTTCAAAGTATTGAGTTTACATTTATGTTTGCTATGAGTGGCTAGTGCCTTTGTGCACTTGCTTAGATGATGTGTATTATTCATTGATTGGCATATGATTGTGATAACATGTTCTAATTCAATTTCAAGTCAATTCTAAGAACCAATTGTGATAAAGTTTCATAGTGACATTTGGGTAATCAAGTTTAACTAGTGCTAGTAATCTTAAGGGTTGAAAGAACTATTGTTATTCCACTAGTTATAATTATTTGTCTATGAATGATTGTTGTCTTCCACTATTCTTGATTAAACAAAGGAACTTAATTGTGATTGTAATGAAAATGCTTTTGTCTATCAAAACGGATTGATTGTAAACCACTTTAAAGGTCGAGAGATTAATAGTTTGCTTTCAATTGTGACCTTTTGTCTATAATCGGTTACCTTTTGTATTGACTATTTCCTAAGCTTGTTTGATTAGACAAAAGATTGTTTTTGTGTTTGAGGAACACCAACTCATGAACCTTGAATTGATCTTGAATTGATTGGTTAAACGTAATGCTTGTTTTTATAAACCAAAATCTTGACGAAGGTTTAATTTGTAGAAACAATAGATTAGTGTTAAAACTAATTATCACAACCAACATGTTATCCAAAGTTATCACAATCATATTAGTCAATTGTAGTACACTAGTCTAAGCAAGTGTAGTTTTTAATCATTTGAATTTTCATTATATCATTACTACTTATTTGAGATAGTTGCTCTTAACTTACAATTCGATTCACTACACAAATCCCTGCGAAAGATTTCGACTTACCATCAAAATCTTGCTACAACGGATGAGTATACTTGCTCGTATGTGGTGTTATTAGATTCGGTAATTCACCCCTTATAAATTTAAAACTTGCACCGAACCGGGCACATCAGATGACCATGATGGGTGAATTAAATTTCTTCCTTGGTTTACAAATTAAACAAATGAAAGATGACATCTTCTTTAATCAAGCTAAGTATAGTAAAGAGATGCTTAAGAAGTTTAGTTTAGAAGAGTCTAAGCCCATGAAAACTCCCATGTCCACGGAAATAAAACTCACGAAAGATGAAGAAGGTGAGTCCGTGGATAGCACTAAGTATAGAGGTATGATAGGAAGTTTACTATACCTCACGGCAAGTAGGCCCGACATCATGTTTAGTGTCTGCCTTTGTGCTCGCTTCCAAGAGGATCCCAAAACCTCTCACCTTGAAGCGGCTAAGCGTATCTTCCGATACATTAAAGGCACTATACACTTGGGATTATTTTATCCCAAGGGGACCGGTGTAGAAACTGTTGTCTATGCCGACTCTGATCATGTGGGAGATTATGTGGATTGAAAGAGTACGAGTGGCGTTTGTACCTTTATGGTTTGTTGTATAACTTCTTGGTTCTCCAAGAAACAAATGGCTCTTGCTATCTCCACGACTGAAGCCGAGTACATAAGCGCCGGAAAGGCATGTCAACAAACACTATAGATGAAACAAGCCCTTATAGACTATGACATCCATCTAGATGACGTTCCCATTATGTGTGATAATAAAGGTGCTATTGACTTAAGTAAAAACCCCATTCAACACTCCCGTACCAAACACATCAAATCCGCCACCACTTCCTTCGCGATAATGTTCAGAAAGGAAACATTTCCATTGAGAAAGTTCCTTCTCAGGACAACATCGCAGAAATCCTAACCAAACCTCTCAAACGAGAATCCTTTAATTATCTCCGTCTAGGTCTAGGAATGATGGAACATATTCCATAAATCTCATGACTCTTGAAGTCATCTCGTGAGTCTCGTTTAGTTTAGTTTAGGTCTCCCTAGTCAAAAGAATTTGTTAGGTACAAATTCTCTCCTCGTGTCAATATGTCTCACTAAAACAGCGAGACATATTTGCCAAAAATAAAAACGTGACAGAAAACAGTCCCAGCAGATCACGGCTCCACTAAATGTGGCACGGCACCGTTAAATTTAACGGTACCGTGGAACCGTGCATCTGGAACATCACTTATTTCAGTTCCCCTTTTCCCACATCACTTATTTCAACCATCCTCAACCTCTGCAACTGCTGTTGTAACCTAACCTCACAACCCAAAACTTCACAAAATATCTTCAAGATCATATTCAAGACATTGATTTTCAAGCTTACTGATCATCTCTAAGTTTTCAACATTAATTGTAAGTTATCTTACTTTAATTTTCTTAATTTTGAGTCTAGGGTTTGCTCATTGATGAAAAATGAATTGTGGATTTTCAATTTTTCTTAATATACTTTCAAATTGAAGTCATCAACACTAATATTTTCAAAACCTTTGGTGTCAAAACATTAAAGTCACCAAACACCCCAATTCTAATATTTTCAAAATTTCACGAATTTAGGACCATGAAACACTTTTTGTGCATTGTTTATGCAAACTAAAAAACTTTCTCATGCATACATGATCTCACGAATATTGATCGAATTACATAATTAATATGTACTTTTCGACATATTTGTTTGAGCAAAAGTAAAATTAGGAGAGTTAGGGTAATCTCATTATTTTCTTTTGAGTCGAGATTACCGCACCTCCACATAGTTTGCATATAGGCACACACTAGACACGTGCATAATGCAACTGTTCTTTACTCTAATTTTCCTTTAAAAATATCTTTTTATAGGAAACAAAAATGTCTCATGAATATGATTTTGATCATCTCCTAACCGATACCTACACACCCGAAATCTCACGTGAACCCACTACACCTAGTAACCACATTCGTGCCTATGTCAATCTTGAAACCCGTTAGTTTCATAAAGGCCGTGTCATTGATCCATCCCTAATTTACCATCGGGACATCAACACTTCCTTTAGAGCTATAGGATTCGATTGTCTACTCCACATTAACGAGCACATTTGTCCTTATTTTGTGTTGGAGTTCTTTCGACAAGTTGAACTCGTACGTAACGAGGATCAATCCTTTTCACTTTGGTTTTGGGTCCAAAACTTCAAATTCGTCCTAACTCTTGAGCAATTTGCTCAGATCCTTCGAATACCTAATCATGGGCAATGTGCCTATACTGAAGATTGGTGTCTTGAGTCTCTCTTTCACTATCATGAGGAGAATAGTCCGTACTGTTCGTACATACCCTCTCCAACCGAACTAACCAAACTCATCCGTACTTATAAGTACCCCTCTTACCCTAATCCAACGAAAATTAGTTTGGAAGAGGTTCGTCATGAACTACTTTCTTGGGCAGTCATCCTGCGAGAAAATGTTCTAAGTCTCACAGGAAATCGTGAGCAACTCCCGGCGTGTTGTGCTCATATGATTTACTGTCTCCTAACCCAACAACCATACAACCTCGCTTATTTCTTCGCTAAGCGAATTGTCCATCTAAAGGGTAACAAGAATAAATTGATACCCTATGGGATGTTCCTAACCCATCTCTATCACCATTTCATGAACCTACACCCTTACCTTAACGGTCCTCAATACTCCCTTGTCAAACCCATCATGCAACCCATAAACGAGTCACATGTCTCATCAATCCTCATTTCCGAATCCTCCACCCATTATGCACCCTTTGATGATCCAAATCATGAAAATGAGACTCATGCTCAAGACAAGAGTATGCCAAGAATGGGGGAATGCTCAAGTCATAAGTCTTGAAGAAATCTATGTTTCTTATTAAGATTTATCTATGAATAAATACTAATGGATTCATTGCATGCTTAACTATCTCCTTGCCTAATCAATCTATGTGATATTTGGATGATAGCCTATTTTGTCCCTTCTTATTGCATGCTTATAATTATCCTAGGAAACTACATGATAGTCTTTATGTGATAGTTGTAGCTTAAATGGGACATTTTAGGATATCAAGTACCTAGTGAGTTGAGGCACTATCATTTCTAGAAATTAGTTCCCCTAGAAAACATCCCCCTAGCTGCCCAGAACCAGCCTGCACAGAAATTGTCTTGCAAACAGTGGCACGGTACCATTAAATAAGGACGGTACCGTTAAATTTAACGGTACCGTGGGTCATTTAAAGGAACCGTACCCCTGTTTGACGGATTTTTACTGATCCTACCAAAAACCCTACACCCCTAACCTCAAACCTGCAAATTTTTGCAAACCTAACACACCCTAGGATTCCCTTCCTACACCATAGGACAACCCCATCAACTTTAATTCAAATTTCACCCAACTTGCCTATTTAAGGCCTCACCCTTGCAAGCCTTCACCTTCAACCTCCCATCACACAAACACCATGTTCTCCACACATGGTTCAACCTCTCACATCTCCAAGAAACCTAGGATAACCGTGAAACCACCCTCAAAACCACTCTTTGTGGATCTCACAAAAGATGATGAAGCTATGACACCACCTTCCCAAGCCACTCCATACTCACCATCACCACCTTATGCACCCTCTAAAACATCATCTACCTACACAACATCTTCATCATCCTTCTACACTACATCATCAATGGAGTACACACCATCCCCCTTAACTCCATTGGACAATGCCATGCCAATCTCACCTCCAACAAACCTACCACAATCACCATCTCCTATCATGGCACAACCCAATCAACCACATCCCTTTGATTTACATAGTGCTAATTGCCTATGTTGTCTCCATAACCGTAACCTCATCTACTTCTTAAGAGACGAGATTCATTTCATGTTCTACTTTATAGAACATCTCTTGACACCACCACCACCCCAAATGGGGCCCCAATCTCTACCACCTCCTAACCCCCAATAGGTCTTTAGGAGCCCTCTTGGAAATGAAACATGCCTCTAGTCATTAGGGATTTATGCTTATCATTGTCTCTTTTATGTTTCCATGAAGTCATATCTATGTATGACATTTATTTTCTTTTAATGAATGAATGGGCTCTTATGAGGGTTGTTGATTATCATTTTTAGCTCTTAGCTACTTTTCTTCTTGTGTGGTTGGATATTTGTCATAATGTGCTACTTGTTACATATTATATATGTATCTTCTAACTTTGTTTTGTAGCAAGAATCATTGCTCGATTCCTTTGTGTTCTCCAAATGAGGGGGAGTACACATCAAGGGGGAGCCTTTGTCACCTTTTTGATTAGACAAAAAGGGGGAGAAATGGGAGTAAACTCATTAAAAACTTGTTAACACAAATTATAACCTAACATGAGTTTATATTTTGTCATCATCAAAAAGGGGGAGATTGTTGATGCAAATAATGTTCTAAAAACGTTATTTATATCTTTCGATTACTTCACGTTTTGAGGATGACAAAATGTGAAATCACGATACGTTAAAATTAACGTAAACAAGTCTTTAATCGGAAGATCCCGTTTCTACGTAAATCACTCTAGAACAAAGTTACAACTTGAACTAGTGATCAAAGAAGTGAATTTATGTTTTGAGAATTCACATTTTAAATGGGACAAAACATTTTTTCAAAAATACACATGACAAATTATTTTTGAAATATTAAGAAATGTTTTAATGGAAAAATAAGTTTGAAAATCACAACAGCTATTTTTCCCCCCAAAATCAGCTCCAACCTTCCCCAAATAAGTTTTCACCAGAAAAGACAAAATTTGGAGCGTCCTAGTCTACGACGGCTCCACGGTTCCATTAAATTTAACGGAGCCGTCCGTACAAAATTTTCTGTAACGGTCAGATTTTCTTTGCCTATAAATACCCACCCCTTTCACAGTTTTTAGGCATCCTTTCACACACAAAACTTTCTGAGTTGAATACTCTCTTCACACTTTCTTTCTTAGATCATTTAGGTTAGTTTTTCTTTTGTTCAAGAGTGATCCAATCATCCTTCAAGTGATCCTCTTCATTCCTCTTCACTTGCAAGAGAAGAACACAAGTATCCAAGTTGATACAAGGTGTTATCATTCCTCTTCATTATCAAGAGAAGAACACAAGTGTCCAAGTTGATACAAGGTGTTATCATTCCTCTTCATTAGCAAGAGAAGAACTCAAGGTATTCAAGAAGATACAAGAGTTGTAGTTGTTAGGTTTTGTAACACTTGTTACATCCTTGTTGTATCTTAGCATACATCAAGATTATCTTTCTTTTGTGAGAGTGTGAGTGAAGATCATTGTGATCTTAAGAGATAGTGAAGATCTCTTGAAGCCATTGGGCTTGTGTGTGAGTAGTGATGCGTGGTTTTGTAACCTTACAACAGGTTTTACCTCTCGAGGGATCTCAAGAGGCTTACAACCCCACCAGGCAGTGTACCTGACCGATGTAGTATAGTGTAGTGGTAAGTACGGGGGATTGATCGTTCTCCACAGGGAATAGTGTTCGTTAGGTGTGAAAGGCTACTCTAATTAGGTCTAAGGGTTGAGGAAGATTCTTTTTGTATTTTTTATATTTTTATGAAAGCAAGTAAAATCTCGGTTTTGAAAGAGTGGGCGGAATTAGTTGCTAGTCAACTAACCCAAATTACTACGAATGCAATAAAATAAAATAACTGAAATGAAAATGTGGTGAGAAACTTATGTGTAGAGAAATGTGTTTACTTAGATTTCCTTACTCCCTAACTATCTTTTACCGGTTAATTAGTGTGTATTAGTCGCGTGGATGACGGGTGTATTCCTTAATACCATTCGTGGGGTGGCGTACTTACTTCCCCAACTCTACAAGCTCCTACTTCACTCCTATGTCGAGCCGGCTAGGAAGCTCCTAACATGGGATCACTAGAATTCGCTTGTGCATTAAATACAACCATAAAAACCTTTAGTACGCGTTTGGTTCATGTTTCTTAAGACGTTCAAGCAAGTTACCGAATAGGAAGTTAGCCAGTTTTCTTAAGCCTAACATAGATAAACAATCATCCAATACAACTAATAACACACTAACAACCAATAATCAATAGCTAGGTTTCATTAGATCTAAGCAAACACAAGATAAATTTAGCCTAACATGTTAAACAAAAGACAAGAATAAGATAGAATCAAACAACACATAGACATATTGAATGATTAATTGATAACTTATCTTTCAATGAAACATGGAAGATCTCAAGGCAAAAAGCCCTGAAAAAGTAGCTAAAATCGTCTTAGGGTTTTCTCCCAAAATTCCACACACTAAGCTCTCTCTAATGACAAAAAATTAGAAAACTATATATAGATTTTTGGATCTGACGGCGTCACCTTATGGAGTGTGACGCCGTCACCTCGCCGCTTTTAGGGTTCCCGGATGACCTTCTTGACGCCGTCCCTCTTTAGCTCTTCAAAAATCCATTCTGGCTTATCAAGGCTTGACGCCGTCGAACCATGAACGTGACGCCGTCCCCTTATGATTTAAGCCGTGACGCCCTCGATCAAGTTAAAGCGTGACGCCGTCAGAATTCACATGCTATTTTCACTGGCCCGTCATGAGTAAATTTCACGTCCAACTTTTCTTGCCAAGGCATGACGCCGTCCAGAGTAAAGTCTGACGCCGTCAAGAGTAACTTTTAGCCGATTTTTGAGACTTTGCCGTTTTCTTCACTTTAATGCTCCAAAAACGTCCAAAATGCCTCCTTTTCCAGATTTCTCCTCAAAAGTACCTAAAATGACAAAAGGAACGATTTAGGGCAATATTTGATCAAATAAATACGATTTAAGGCTTAAATGACCCCTTAAAAGCGGTACACTTTTCGCTTCATCAAATACCCTTACACTTGAGATTTGCTTGTCCTCAAGCAAATGTGCTTTTACTCTAATCAAAATACAAGTTAGGGGTCATTTAATGCAAACATAAAAGTAATTACAACAAATATTCGTTCCACTTTAATCATAATAAGCACGGAGATTACAAACTAGCACCTCACAAGTAGTGTTTAGATACTCACATCTCTCAAGTGTCATCAAAATAAATCTCATAAATGAAAACGGATAATATCTCTCACTACCTGTCATAGCAAATAGATTACCATAGGCTTGGGAAAGGATCGAAAACCTCCTCCACTAGGCGTAAGCACCTAAGATAAACTATCAAAGAGGGCTTTTAAATGGGTTATAACGTTAGGTGTAGGGAAAAGGAAAACACGGTTTTGTCGGATAAAGGATATTTTACTGGTGGCGAGTTAAAGATCTTGATCAATTACATGTACTATACAATGTTGCTAAGCCAAGACTAGACTCGATCTTAAGCTAGAAACGAAATAACAAAATAATAAAAACATAAAACAAACATAAAATGAAACGGGATGGTAGTCCGTATGTTTTTTCTATTTTTCATTTTCTCATTTTTTTGTGTTTTTCTTGATTTTTTTTTTTTTTTTTTTTTTTTCTTTTTTTTTTTTTTTTTTTTTTTTTGCATACACTTTTACCCTACCATCCAAAATAATACATCATAGGGGCGTTGCATTCCCCTTACACTTGAATTTTTACATAACTTTACAAATACTAATCTAATGACTCGAATTAAGATAATTGAAAAACTTGGAGTACTTTTAAAACATTTAGCACATATGGGGGTAATAAATGATGTTCATCCCCATTACTCCATTATACTAGTACTTTACCCATGAGTCCCAATCGTCCCAAAACAATATGTACAAGGATATGACTCGACTTAGCAACCATGTAATCAACTAGATAATTAACTAAGGGTTTAAACAAATGTTGTAACAATAATGCACTAAAAATGAGTGCATACAAGGTAGGCTAAGGCGATTTGGGTGTACATTTAAATGGGGTGTAAACAAATTCTTCCTTTAAGTAAAATGCTTAAAGGTCGAAACGAAAAGATAGGCTCTGAGGGGTGTACTAGAGGTATCGTGTACTAAAAATGAGTACAACGCAAAGGGTGTGGGAGAATTACTTGACCAATGTAGCCAATGTAATTATAACAAAAACACAGGTGTAAAACAATGGGTTTATCCTAATGCCTCTTATCATGTAGTAAATCTAACTACACGAATGTAGTCTCACTTGTGGCCTCGGAATGGTCCTAACGCAAGTTCTAGAATCTAAGTGCTACCGGTACACACATCATAGCATAAATGCTTTTCCTACCAATTCTAGGGGTGAACCTCACATATTTGGGGGTGGAAAATTTTTTAGTGGTACGGTTTTTGTGCTAGTCATATAACTCCTATCCATGAGACGCTCATTAAGATCAAAGTTTCACTCCTATATGTTGTAAAAAATTTTAAATTTGGCGCTAAAATTACCTTAACAAGTATTTCTCTCAGTTTTATTACACATCTACTATTAAACAAACAAAAATCAAGCGCAATGACATTCTCTAAAATCGTACTTTTACCCCCCCTTACACTTAAGATGAACATTGTCCCCAATGTTCAAATAACAAGATGTAAAAGCATAAAGTAAAAGAATGAAATCAAATACTCCCCTGATTCGCTCGGTGGATAATGAAATTACACGGTTAGATCTTCCTCCAAAGTAATGTAGAAGCTCCAAGACTAATGCATCGCCATAAGCTTGATTCCACATACATTTCCTTGTCCAAAATAACCTGTTAAACCTGAGAAAACAAACACGAAAACCTGCATAACATCGGCGGGAAAAATCTATATATAAGGATATAATGCTTGTGGAATGATAATTTTGCAGATTCCTGGAGATTATAAGTTGGAGATTTTAATAAAAACTTCTTATGAAAACAAAAATTTCAAAAATTTCTGGAAATTAAATCTGACGCCGTCAGGTTATAACCCCTGACGCCGTCAGAAATGACCTGACAAAAATTTTCATTTTAAGTTTCCGGAAAATTTCTGGAAAAACCTTTACCTTACTTCCTGGAAATCCTGCAAAACATCATTATGACTCGATACAAGCATTTGACTCAAACAAATACTAATATGTATGCTAATTTATTATTATTACGATTCATGTTAATTTGTGTTCTAATAAACCGATTTAGATTTCCCTTACACTTATCTTTTGCAAAATACCTTTATATGTAGTTAAGACGAAGTTAAAAACAACATAAAGCATTTTCACAAATTAGTTTTTAACATGAATCAATAATAATAAAAATTAAACACACATACGGAAACAAATAAAAACAAACAAACAAACAAATAAACACACAAAGCAAATAAATAAATAAAGCTTGGGTTGCCTCCCAAGAAGCGCTTTTCTTTATTAACGAGTCTTGTAGCTAGACTCAAAGTCACGTACATTACGTGACTTCTTCATCGAAAGTTATGTCTTCCTCATTGATCATTTCATTACCATTCTCTTGATAATGCTTGACTCGTTGAATATTCACAGTGAATTCTCTATCCTCGTCGTCAATTAATACAACGGCTCCGGTTTTAGAGGAGCTCCTTACGGTAAAAGGTCCATACCATCTAGATTTAAGTTTCCCAGGAAATAGCCTTAAGCGAGAATTATATAATAAGACCTTGTCTCCTTCTGAAAACTCCTTGGGTCTCTTAATCCGTTGGTCATGCCATCTTTTCGCCCTCTCCTTGTATGTGATGGAAGATTCATAAGCCTCTAATCTCAATTCATCAAGCTCTTGGAGCTGTAAGAATCTATTTGTTCCCGCAACTGTATAATCCAAATTACAAGCCTTAAGTGCCCAATATGCTTTGTGTTCCAGTTCTACTGGAAGGTGGCATGCCTTGCCATATACCATACGGAACGGGGTTGTCCCGATTGGTGTCTTATAGGCGGTTCGAAATGCCCACAAAGCCTCATCGAGCTTAAAAGACCAATCTTTTCTGTTTTGATTAACCGTTTTCTCTAAAATTCTCTTTATGGCTCTATTAGTGTTCTCGACTTGACCGTTTGTTTGAGGATGGTAAGCGGTGGAAAATCGGTGAGAGACTCCATATCTTTTCATGACTTTCTCCATTTGTGAGTTGCAAAAATGGGTTCCCCTGTCACTAATAAGAGCCTTCGGGATTCCGAACCTAGCGAACAATTTTTTTAAGAAATGAATGACTACCCTAGCGTCGTTAGTCCTAAGGGCTTGTGCTTCCACCCATTTTGAAACATAATCAATGGCCACCAAGATGTATTCATTCCCTCCAGAAGATGGGAATGGTCCCATGAAATCAATTCCCCAGACATCAAAAACCTCACAAACTTGTATATAATTCTGTGGGGCTTCATCCCTCCTAGAGATATTCCCAGCTCTTTGACATGCGTCACAAGTTTGTATCATTCCCTTCACATCACGAAATATTGTAGGCCAATAGAATCCCGCGTCGAAGACCTTTCGTGCAGTAGTGCTTATTCCGTGATGTCCTCCAGATGGACCCGCATGACACTCTTTCATAATTCTGACAGCCTCTCTTTCCGAAACACAACGCCTGATTACCTGATCTGGACATCTTCGAAATAAGAAGGGTTCATCCCAAAAGTAGTACTTTAATTGATTAAAGAACCTCTTTTTTTCATGCCTGCTCATATGCTCAGGGATGACTCTACTTGCCAGGTAGTTAGTATAATCCGCATACCAAGGTTCAGAATCATTTATTAACATGAGCTGCTCTTCAGGAAATGTTTCCCGAATCTCACTCTTGTCAGATTCAGCGAGGCTGGGGTTTTCGAGACGAGAGAGATGATCAGCCGCAAGATTCTCTGCTCCTTTCTTATCACGAATTTCAACATCGAACTCTTGCAATAGTAGGATCCAACGAAGTAACCGTGGTTTAGCATCCTGTTTAGCGAAAAGATATCGAATAGCTGAATGATCCGTAAAAACAACCGTTTTAGAAAGGACAAGATACTGGCGAAATTTATCAAAAGCGAATACCACGGCTAGTAATTCCTTTTCAGTGGTAGTGTAGTTTTCTTGAGCAGGATTCATGGTTTTGCTAGTGTAGTATATTGGCTGAAAGTGTTTGTTAAGCCTTTGGCCTAATACTGCTCCAACAGCATAATCACTAGCATCGCACATGATTTCAAAGGGTAACTCCCAGTTAGGGGTAACCATAATTGGAGCTTGGGTAAGTTCCTGCTTCAATAGATCGAATGCGTCCTTGCACTCTTGAGAGAAGTCGAACGGGGCATCCTTCATGAGTAACTGAGTCATTGGTTTAGCTACCTTTGAGAAATCTTTAATGAATCTCCTATAGAAGCCAGCATGACCCAAAAAACTACGTATTGCCTTGACAGTTGTTGGATAGGGAAGTTTGGATATAGCTTCAATTTTTGCCCGGTCTACTTCGATTCCACTTCCTGAAATTTTGTGCCCCAGCACAATCCCTTCTTTTACCATAAAGTGGCACTTTTCCCAGTTTAGTACCAAGTTGGTCTCCTCACAACGTTTGAGCATTTTCTCAAGGTTAGCAAGACAGCGATCAAAAGAGTTTCCAAAGACTGAAAAATCATCCATAAAGACCTCCATGCTGTCTTCCATTAACTCATGGAAGATTGCCGTCATGCAGCGCTGGAAAGTGGCGGGGGCGTTACATAGTCCAAAGGGCATTCGCTTGTAGGCGAAGGTGCCATAAGGGCATGTAAACGTGGTCTTTTCTTGGTCCTCAGGAGCGATAGGGATTTGGAAATACCCTGAGAACCCATCTAGGAAGCAGTAGTACTCATGCCCTGCTAACCTTTCCAACATTTGGTCGATAAATGGGAGAGGGAAATGATCTTTTCGGGTTGCATCATTCAACTTCCTATAATCGATGCACACACGCCATCCAGTTACTGTTCGTTGAGGTACTAACTCATCCTTATCGTTCTTTACCACCGTCATTCCTCCCTTTTTTGGTACAACCTGTACAGGACTTACCCATGGACTGTCCGAAATCGGGTAAATTAGTCCTGCATCTAGGAGCTTAATGACTTCCTTCTTTACGACTTCCTTTATGTTGGGATTTACTCGCCTTTGAGGTTGCACGGTGGGTTTATAATCCTCCTCCATGAGGATTTTATGCGTACAAAAGGTAGAGTCAATACCCTTGATATCGGCTACACTCCATGCTATAACTCCTTTATATTTTTTTAAAACTCCTAAGAGTTTATCTTTTTGTTCACTTTTCAAGGAGGAGCTTATGATTACCGGAAGTTGATCTTCTCCTTGAAGGAAGGCATATTCAAGGTTGTTCGGGAGTTCCTTGAGTTCTAACGTGGGTGGCTCGATGATGGAAGGTTTAAGTTTGTTCTCGGGTTTACGAAGCTCAAGCTGTTCGATTTCTTGTCTGGGATAGAAGGAGACTGCATTCACATCCATAGCCTTCTCCTCCTCTAAGATGGGTAAGAAAGCTTCATCTCGCAACCAACCAGCTTCCACCTGTTCATCTACACAATTATCAATCTCGTCGGATAGTTCATCGATTTCTTCGATGAAATACAGTTGATTATCTGCTTCGAGAGAAAGATTCATAGTGTCCTTGATGTCGAAGGTTAAGCTATCGGCCCCCACTCGTAAGGTTAGTTTGCCGTCATGAACATCAATAACAGCACGAGAAGTTGCAAGGAAGGGTCTTCCTAGAATGATGGGCACAAGATCATCTTCTTCCATTTCTAGGATGACGAAGTCAACTGGAAATTTAAACTTCCCTACCTTAACCAGCACATTCTCGCATATTCCTAAGGGGTATTTGACTGATCTATCGGCCAGTTGGATGCTCATACGGGTTGGTTTCAACCCAGAATACCCTAGCTTGAGGAACAGGGAATGCGGCATAAGATTGATGCTTGCTCCTAAGTCGGCTAAAGCATTTTTGACTGAAAGAGATCCAATTGAACAGGGCAAGGTGAAACTACCTGGGTCGTCCACCTTCTTTGGTAGCCCTCGTTGAGTCACCACAGAACATTCTTCTCCTAAGGTTACAAGACCCTCGAGCCCTTTCCTGTTGGTGAGCAGCCTCTTGAAGTATGTACTATATTTGGGCATATGATAACATGCATCAAGAAGGGGTATGGTGAGGACCGAATTCTTCAAATATGACAAGAATCTTTTATTATCACTTTCGACCTTTTGATTCTTGAGGCGAGATGGGTATGGGACTTTAAGGGGCTGTTTGGCAGGAGTAGGTGGGGATGGAGTTACCGGAGGGGTTTGCTCGGGATTTTCATCGTTCACATTATCGTTCCCTCATGAGGGGTGTTGGGTTCCATGACGTTAGATGGTTGAGCTGGGTAGGGTGGATCCTTAGTAGTTGTTCCAGCACGAGTGGTGATGGCGAGTAAAGGATCTCTTTGCGGTTCGCCAAGGCCGTCGAGAGTGGCGTTGAGTTCTGCGAATTTGGCCTTTACGTTGGTTTGTTGGCAATTGATAAAGTTGTCAAGACCATTTAGTTGCAGATTCTTTTCAAACGTGAAATGCCCGAGATCATCCTCAAAAGTGCTCCTAACCTTATAGTCAGGATATTCTCCTCCTCCCTCTTCTCTCACAAGATTTCCCCAAGGGGTGAAATCATTGTTTTGGTAGAAAGTTAAGAGCGAAGGATCATCGAAGATGTCGTGGCTTGACAAGCATGCTTGTTCGGTGGTGGTATCATCCTCGCATTCCTCCACTTCATGCGGGCCACCACATTGATCACAGATCAAGTATGGGTTTGATAACCGCTTAGTTGGTTGCGACTTGTCTAGATAAGATACCTGATCATTCAATCTACTCACCCGGCTAGCAAAAGGAGGCTCTTTCATGATCTTGGAAACGCTCATGATCGAATCGGGTTCATCCCAGGTATCGTCTTGATCATTCGCGTATTCCTCAATTCTATTCCATCCTTCCTCAACGCTTAGTTTGGCTATTTTTCCTTTTGATGAATTATTAATGCCCAATTGGTCGTTTTTGGAGACACTGTCATAAAAGATTTGGACAAGAAGCCAGAGTTCAATGCCATGATGAGGGACCTGTCTAATTAGATCCTTGAATCTAACCCAAGATTTGTGAATAGGTTCTGCTGGTCCAACATGGAAGCGGAGGATTTCGTCTCTCAACTTTGAAGTTCTTCCTATGGGAAAGAATTTCTCATAGAATTTTGAGATGAGCTGTTCCCATGTGAAGATGGATTCGGAAGGAAGTTGGTTATACCAGTCTCCGGCTCTTTCATGAAGGGTGAAGGGAAAGAATCGCAACCGGGAGGTATCTCTAGTGGCTCCGTCCGTATGGAGGGTATCCACTATTTTCAGAAAGTCCTTGATGTGTTGGATTGGATCTTCAGTTTTCAATCCGTGAAACTTGCATACACTTTGGACCAGCCAAATGTCAGTTGCACGCAAGACCCCATCCGTGTGTTCATTTGGAAAAACGATAGCATTGGAAAAACCACGAGGGGTGGGAGAAGAGTAGTCCTTGAGACATTTAGGGATTGGGATTTCGGGAACTTCCATATCGTGATTGGGTTGAGGGCTAGGAGGTGTAGAATGATGATTGGATTCTTCCTCAGAGAGGGCATCATCAAAATTGATCGTGGATGGTTCAGCCGCTTGGTGGAGTCGCCTTAATTTATGCATTTCCCTTTCGGGTTCAGCATAGGGTGTGGCAAGAGTCTTTATCGAGCTTCGGCTCCTAGTGATTCTAAGATTAGGGGGGTCATCATCCAAAATTAGGGAATATCCTCCTAGAGTGCGGGCTCTAGGAGGTGGTTGTGGTTGTTGTGGTGGTGGGTTGTTGTGGTTAAGGATATTACCATCTTCCATGATGTCGGATGGTACGGTTACGAACAAAGACACGAAGAAAATAGATAGACTAAAGAAAACCTAGAAAAATAAAATAAAAATCTCACTAGAAAGGAATCTAGTGAGTAGACCTAATAGAAATAAAAATTCAACCTAAACAATAACTATTCCCCGGCAGCGGCGCCAAAAACTTGATGCGTGGTTTTGTAACCTTACAACAGGTTTTACCTCTCGAGGGATCTCAAGAGGCTTACAACCCCACCAGGCAGTGTACCTGACCGATGTAGTATAGTGTAGTGGTAAGTACGGGGGATTGATCGTTCTCCACAGGGAATAGTGTTCGTTAGGTGTGAAAGGCTACTCTAATTAGGTCTAAGGGTTGAGGAAGATTCTTTTTGTATTTTTTATATTTTTATGAAAGCAAGTAAAATCTCGGTTTTGAAAGAGTGGGCGGAATTAGTTGCTAGTCAACTAACCCAAATTACTACGAATGCAATAAAATAAAATAACTGAAATGAAAATGTGGTGAGAAACTTATGTGTAGAGAAATGTGTTTACTTAGATTTCCTTACTCCCTAACTATCTTTTACCGGTTAATTAGTGTGTATTAGTCGCGTGGATGACGGGTGTATTCCTTAATACCATTCGTGGGGTGGCGTACTTACTTCCCCAACTCTACAAGCTCCTACTTCACTCCTATGTCGAGCCGGCTAGGAAGCTCCTAACATGGGATCACTAGAATTCGCTTGTGCATTAAATACAACCATAAAAACCTTTAGTACGCGTTTGGTTCATGTTTCTTAAGACGTTCAAGCAAGTTACCGAATAGGAAGTTAGCCAGTTTTCTTAAGCCTAACATAGATAAACAATCATCCAATACAACTAATAACACACTAACAACCAATAATCAATAGCTAGGTTTCATTAGATCTAAGCAAACACAAGATAAATTTAGCCTAACATGTTAAACAAAAGACAAGAATAAGATAGAATCAAACAACACATAGACATATTGAATGATTAATTGATAACTTATCTTTCAATGAAACATGGAAGATCTCAAGGCAAAAAGCCCTGAAAAAGTAGCTAAAATCGTCTTAGGGTTTTCTCCCAAAATTCCACACACTAAGCTCTCTCTAATGACAAAAAATTAGAAAACTATATATAGATTTTTGGATCTGACGGCGTCACCTTATGGAGTGTGACGCCGTCACCTCGCCGCTTTTAGGGTTCCCGGATGACCTTCTTGACGCCGTCCCTCTTTAGCTCTTCAAAAATCCATTCTGGCTTATCAAGGCTTGATGCCGTCGAACCATGAACGTGACGCCGTCCCCTTATGATTTAAGCCGTGACGCCCTCGATCAAGTTAAAGCGTGACGCCGTCAGAATTCACATGCTATTTTCACTGGCCCGTCATGAGTAAATTTCACGTCCAACTTTTCTTGCCAAGGCATGACGCCGTCCAGAGTAAAGTCTGACGCCGTCAAGAGTAACTTTTAGCCGATTTTTGAGACTTTGCCGTTTTCTTCACTTTAATGCTCCAAAAACGTCCAAAATGCCTCCTTTTCCAGATTTCTCCTCAAAAGTACCTAAAATGACAAAAGGAACGATTTAGGGCAATATTTGATCAAATAAATACGATTTAAGGCTTAAATGACCCCTTAAAAGCGGTACACTTTTCGCTTCATCAAGTAGTCAAAGGATCTAGAGTAGTTAGATTAAGTAGAGTGAAGTGAGAGTTGATCTTTGTGATCGTGTTGAGATCTTGGTGATCTCTTGAAGCCATTGGGCTTGAGTGTTTGGTCACGTGGACCTTGGTAGATTGGTGCTAGCTAAGATTAGCACTCGACATCTAGCTTAGTGTCGGTAATAGGATAAGCGACGTGTACGGTTTTCTCCACCTGAAGGGAGGTTGTTGACATAGTGCTTGAAACTCTCGAGTGTGGTACTCGGGGAGTGGAGTAGGGCGAAGAAGAGCTTCGTAGTTGAACCACTATAAATCCTTTGTCTCGGTTTGATCTTTCCAACTCTACTCTTTACTTTCATTATTTTATATTAGTTAGTTTAGTGTGTAGTTCATATTGGTGTTGATTGATTACACATAGAGTTCGAATCAAAGTTTCCAATAACCAACTTTTAAAACAAGATTTTTAAAAGGATTTTAAACCGGTAAACTATTCAACCCCCCTTCTAGTTTCCCAAAATGTACAATATTGTCTGAAAACAAGTTCTGATTGGTAGATCAGATGATAGTGAGAGATCTTCCAAACAGGGGAGGAAGGAAAGGTTCTTTGCCCCAAGGGATGATATATTTTGGTACATGGTGAGAAATCTTCAAAGCCCAGTGGAGATAATTAAATTAGTAGAGGAAGAATAACCAATAAAGGAAGAATATTTAGGATGTGGAGGTTGAAAATGACAAGAACAGAGCTGGAGTATTTTATATATTCAGAAGGGATGAAGCATTCAGAAGGAGAAAGTTCTATCTAGGATCTTTCACTTTCAATTTCAGTTCACTATATTTGTTCATCACTTGCAAAGGCATGCTGTAAGATGATTTCACTTGTTGAAACAAGCATCCAAGATAAACACCACCATTGCCTCTTATAATTCCTCCATCGAAGGAAATTGCACTATCTTTTAGGCTATGATTGAAGTCTTAAGATTAGGTTTGATATTGTTAAAGTTAAAGATCAGAAAGCAGATGAGTTACTGAGAAAGATATTCAAACTCTCACAGAACAGAAGAAAGCTCAGATCAATGGTCTGACTATGAAGTGTTTGAAAGATACTCACAATCAGAAATTCAATTCAGAAGAAACTTGTTGATTAGGGAATCAAATGTTTAGGGGAGGATTGTTGGGAATTAAATTATATGAGCTTAAGTATTGGGAAATTCTCTTAAGTGTTTAATTCTGGTTGCTGCAGTATTAAGTCTCCTAGTTCATGGTTAAGTCTGGTCGTTCAATATTAAGTCTGGTGGTTAAGTCTAGCGGTTAAGTCTGGTGAGTATCAGACTTAAGTCTGCTCTTTGAACGTTAAGTCTGTTTGACTAGATGGATAAGTATCCAAAAGTCAAAGTTATGTTAGATAAATATCTTTTGTTGTGTCATCAGTATACAAGTTGTGTGTGTAAGATACATGTTGTATCTTTAGTTACTTACACACTCATAAGCTAGCAACTAGTTCGAATAGACTTGACAAGACTTAACAATAAATGTAAAGATATTCCTTGTGCTATAAAAGGAAGATCTTAGCTTAATCTTCAAACATACGAAACACACAATAATTAACCGAAGTGCATTGAGAACAAATAATCAAACTCCAAGAACCAACACAAACCTTTGTATCATTATCAATAATATTAATCGTTTGGTGTTAACTTTCATTTTGTTCTTTATCAAATTAAACAACCACCACTGTTCCATTTATATACAACAAATAAACTTCTAAGTGTGATCAAGTGGATTCCGCATACTTAATCATATTAACTCAAAGATATCATATACACAAGTGCTAAAGGACTAACATCCTCAAAGTGTGTCGAATCCTAACATGATCCATCAGCAGAAGCCTAAGAAGCAGAATCCTCCTGTGAAGAAGGATTATCCCAAGAAGGATACGGCTGCTTGTCACCACTGCAAAACTCCTAGACATTGGAAGAGGGACTGTCCATTGCTGCTTGAGGAGTGTCACAAGAATAAAAATGCCAAGGGCGCGAGCACTTCAGGTATTTTTATTATTGAATTATTTTCTTTTCCTCGTAAGCAAAATGCATGGATATATGATACAGTATGTGGTACTCACATTTGTAATACATCGCAGGGGCTTAGAGGAGCAAAGAAGCTGGACTATGGGGAATGCTACTTGTACGTGGTCAATGGCATACGTGCAGCAGTTGAAGGCATAGGGACATTTGACTTAGTTTTACCTTCGGGTTTAATTTTAGTATTGAAAAATTGTCATTATGCACCGTCTATTATGAGAGGTGTTGTTTCAGTTTTTTTATTGTTGGATAATGGTTTTGATCACACTTTTAATAATAATGGAATTTCGGTTTCTTTAAATTCTATTTTTTACTTTAATGCAATTCCATTAAATGGTGTGTTTGAAATTGATATGGAAAATCATGTATCCAATGGAAATAATTCTGTGTATAGCATTCGTAATAAGAGAATCAAGTCTAACTTGGATTCGTCTTATCTTTGGCACTGTCGTCTTGCTCATATAGGCAAGAAATGCATGGAAAAGCTGCAACACGATGGGCTTTTGCAAAATATCAATGATGATTTAGTTGATAAATGTGAATCTTGCATATCTGGGAAGATGACAAAGAAACCTTTTCATAGCAATATGGAAAAAGCTTCAGATCTACTTTGATTAATACACACTGATGTGTGTGGTCTACTTAGACATGTGTCAAAACGCGGTGCTACCTACTTCCTAACCTTTACGGATGACTATAGTCGTTATGGTTGTGTTTATTTACTTAAACATAAACATGAAGTCTTTGAGACATTCAATGTTTTTAAAAGTGAAGTAGAATTACAACTCGGTAAGAAGATTAAGGCTCTTTGATCTGATCGTGGTGGTGAGTATTTAAGCCAAGAGTTTAAAGATTATCTAGCTGAGTGTGGTATTGTCCAGCAACTCACATCTCCTTATACTCCACAACAAAATGGTGTATCTAAAAGGAGAAATCGTACATTTCTCTTGATATGGTACGATCTATGTTTAATCTTACAACTCTTCCCTTATCCTTTTAGGACTATGCTCTTGAAAGTGCTGTTCGCATATTGAATATGGTTCCGACAAAGAAGGTTGATAAGAATTCATATGAATTATGGACTGGAAAGGCTCCCAACTTGTCTTACTTAAAGGTCTGGGGTTGTGAGGCGTTTGTTAAACGTGACTCACCTGATAAACTCCAACAAAGATCTGTTAAGTGTAAATTCGTAGGATACCCTAAGGAAACAAGGGGTTATTACTTTTACTTCCCACCTGAGAACAAAGTCATTGTGGCTAGTGATGAACTCAAATAAGTACATTTTATTACCATCATTTATCCTATTTATTTGACTTGTTTTATTATATTATCTGTGAGAATTGATACGTTAATGTTTACTTTTGTAATTCTCAGGTAAAAACAAGTATTATGTGAAACTTGGCAATTTTGGACTAATTATGGAGCAAAACAAGCAAGAAGTTAAGAGTCTACTGAAATGTACAAGATCAAGACCATTCTGCTCCAGATACGCCGCATCCTAATTATTATATACGGTGCATCACTATCAAGATTTCACAAGATATTATCCAAGACGGCAAAGGACATGCGCCGCATACAAGAATGGAGTTACGCCGCATCTTCTGACGGTGTACGAATATTCCTGAATACATTAATCTTGGACCCCACGCGAAGTTAAGTCAATGCGCCGCATCTACTTATCCTATGCGCCGCATCTTACCCTCAGACAGAAACTATAAATACCCCAAGACCAGACGAATTTAAGAGGTTGAACAGTTCGACAATTTAGCTAAGTATGAGACAGAAGAAACCCTAAGCCGAATTCAGACGAAGTAGCAGCACAAGACACACCTTGAACGAAGATACAAGAGCTGTAAGAAGGTTCTGCATGTATTCAATTCATTAAGTAGTTTTGTTTTATTGTATTAGTACACTTTAATTGGTCAGGATTGATGGGCTTGTGACATTGATTTAATCATGCACTTCAACTCCCCTTAAAATTGCTTTCCCATTAATTAAATTTTATATGTTGATGTCTTTGGTGACTTTTATTAGTGCATTGATAACCTCTGTGTCTAGCTGAGCATTGCTTGGGTCGCCATGCCCCTTCCTCGCCTATTTATTTTATCGCCTATGCATTCTATCGTCTGTAGAAAAGTAGGAAGAAAGATAAGTAGGATAGTCATAAGTGATCATTAAGGGTTTACTCACCGATAAGATTAGAGCCAACGAGAAAGGAATTAATCTCGGTGCGTTGCATCGAACTATACACTTCATATAAAACTAGCAATAAAACAAGTGACAAGCTACTTAACTATCAGGACAGGTCTTCTTATTGTCTCAAGTATTTATCTGTGTACGTGTGTGCTATTCGCTGATTCGTGCTCATTAGTTTAGTTTATATTTAATCACAACCAAATCGTGCCAGTCTCTCAGGCTGAACCCCCTTGCGTTAGATTAGGTTGTATAGCTAACTTAAGATATTAAAATACTGATTAGAATAACTAGATAATACGTTCCACTCTTAGTGATCGACACTCTACTTACCATTATATTCATACTGACCGGGTACACTGCTCGTTAAAGTGTGTGTTATTGATAAGTCGGGTAAATATAAATTTAAAACTTGAATACTGCTAAAACCACAACGACATATCGTGGATATAAAATTAGAGCAACACCACACGCACATCAGATAGGTATGGTGAATTCCTTGAGGAGAATCTAATATCTCAAGAATTTAGTGGGAGGTCATATGATCTTGAAAGTGATCAAGAAGATACGTGACCTTCTGAGAACACTAGCACACTTCCTGTGGAACCTGAAAGTTTAGGTCCTCCACCTGAAGTTGAAGTGGTTCCCATTCGCAGATCTACAAGATCTGTAAAAGCTCTTGAATGTCTATGTTTAAACGTAGAGTGCAAGGAAACTATACTAGGGGATCTTGATGAACCTACTAGTTATAGGGCTGCCATTATGTAGAAACTAATAACGTGCTAAAGATAGTTTCTTGGATCGTTTTGAGCCTTAGGGTTCAACAATAACAATGACAATATATGCAGCGGAATAAGAACAAATCAATTGTTATTGACAAAAAGTTTCTCTTTAACACTCCACGCCTCAACTATTATTTGATCAGAATAATACGGTTACACTAACTTGTAATAGGAATCAAGAGATCCTTGAGGCGACTACACAAACTCTAATCTAGTCTAGCCGTTTACAATTTACTACGCCCTAGACATACACACACACTTTTCTGTATTCTACATTGTGAAAGACATAATAAAAACCTACACCCCATATCTCTTTATATAGAGAGATATTAGGGTTTACAAAAGATATATATTAAAATAATAAAAGATTTCGTTGTGATCTTCCATCTTTTTGCACTTTCATTTTTTGTCACTTTAAGTCCTCATGTTTCATTCTTCTATTTATTTTGTCTCATCAAATCAATAAACCCAACAATCTTCCCCTATTTGATGATGACAAAACAAACATAGTCGTGTACGAACTTCCCTAGACGAAGTAGAAAAGTTGAGATGTGATCATCTCCCTGAATGAAACAAACTGTCTTCCCCTTAAACCATGCCATGCCACCACAATATTTCTTCCCCTTTTTGTTATCAACAAATAGAGAATGTAAATAGTAGAAACTTCCCCTCGAGTGATGCATGTACATAAAATGATTCTTCAAATTTGTAGGCTGTATATATTGTTGAAGAAAAATAATCATTATCAATTTGATGCTGAAGTAGAAGAAACCAACCATGTGTCTTATGCCTTGTACCAAAAGACTTCGAACATATACTCCTCAAGTATAGGGAGACCGCAATCTCTTGAAAATAATCACTGAGCACAATAACGTAACTCCTTCAAGTGTTTTGTCAATTCGTAGTCACCTGAACGAACAAACAAGTTACCTCCTGCTGAAAGGTAAGATAAGACACAACCTTGAAAAATTCCATTGCATCATCAAAGTAGCAACAAAAACTTCTCTTCTCCAATAAGAAAATTAACTAGAGCCTTTTTAAACTTTAATGAACCAAAAACAAATTCAAAAACCTTGTGTGTGTGAACTTCCCATGTGTGTGTGTAAACCAATAACCAATGCTTCCCCTTACTGCTTGTAAATCATGCAGCTAGCAGCAGTATCAATCAATAAGTGCAGCAGCAGAAACTCAAAGCTAGCAGCAGAATAAATTATAACTAGCAGCAGAAACCACTTAACGCTAGCAGTAGTATGAAAATACTTAGCAGCAGAATGAAAATCTTCAAGCAGTAGGAACAAATAATAACAACAGTAGAATAAATACCAAGCAGTAGAATGAATTAATTGACCCACATGATACTGACCCCATGTGATATCAATAATGCTACTGAACCATAATCCTTGACCAATCTGTTCCACATTGTAATTCTACCAACACTAAAAGAGTTAATCAGCAGCAGTATACCAGCAACACTTTAACCAATTGCATCTAGATATAATAATCCATTGACCCAAAAACCATGATCTGACAACTCAATTAACCACAAGCGACAACTTCCACTGATGACTAATTTGTACGAATGAAAAATCCAGTACCATCAACTAATGTGTACGAATGACAAACTAATTAACTGTACTTTCCTACGTGCACTATTTGATTAGACCCACAATCACAATTCGCACCGACCCCACTGATATTGACCATTCGAACCTCCATTCCAAATAACAAATCGATTTTAATAAACATGGCCACCGACCCATTTATTCAATTTGTACGATCTTCGTCAAATCTGCTTCTTCAACAAAGCTGTTGTTCGACAATCAACCTTCTACAAAACAGTTTTTCTTCGACAAGAAACCTTGTGAATCCCTAGGTACCGAGCTCCCCAATCTCTGATACCACCTGTAGAAACTAATAACGTGCTAAAGATAGTTTCTTGGATCGTTTTGAGCCTTAGGGTTCAACAATAACAATAACAATATATGCAGCAGAATAAGAACAAATCAATTGTTATTGACACAAAGTTTCTCTTTAACACTCCACGCCTCAACTATTATTTGATCAGAATAATACAGTTACACTAACTTGTAACAGGAATCAAGAGATCCTTGAGGCGACTACACAAACTCTAATCTAGTCTAGGCGTTTACAATTTACTACACCCTAGAAACACACACACACTTTTCTGTATTCTACATTGTGAAAGTCATAATAAAAACCTACACCCCATATATCTTTATATAGAGATATATTAGGATTTACAAAAGATATATATTAAAATAATAAAAGATTTCATTGTGATCTTCCATCTTTTTTCACTTTCATCTTTTGTCACTTTAAGCCCTCATTTTTCATTCTTCTATTTATTTTGTCTCATCAAATCAATAAACCCAACACATTAATAGTCCTGAAAAGGAAAAATGGCAGGTGGCTATGAATGGGAAAATGCAATCCATGAGAGACAATGAAGTCTGTATTGAAGTAGACCTTCCTCCCAATGCTAAGTTTGTTAGGAGTAAGTGGCTCTTTAAAAAGTAAATGGATTTGGATGGCAACGTACACACCTA
Organism: Artemisia tridentata subsp. tridentata; assembly: GCA_021014915.2. Lineage (NCBI taxonomy): Eukaryota > Viridiplantae > Streptophyta > Magnoliopsida > Asterales > Asteraceae > Artemisia > Artemisia tridentata. Next base: position 520,286,184 of record CP139509.1, on the reverse strand, counting down.
CAAAGCTCGTTTGGTGGCTAAAGGCTTTACCCAAACATATGGTGTTGACTATGAGGAGACCTTTTCTCCTGTAGCTGACATTAGAGCTATTAGGATTCTTATAGCCATAGCTGCACACTATGACTATGAGATTTGGCAGATGGATGTCAAAACCGCCTTCTTCAATGGTCGCCTGGATGAAGACATCTATATGGCGTAGCCTGAGGGGTTTGTGAATCCTAAATTCCCAAACCGTGTATGCAAGCTTCGAAGATCCATTTATGGATTGAAGCAGGCATCACGTCAATGGAATAAAAGATTTTATGAGGAACTCAAAAGATTTGGATTTACACAAAATCTTGATGAGCTGTGTGTATACCACAAAGCTAGTGGGAGTGATGTTATTTTCCTAGTTCTATATGTTGATGACATATTAATCATGGGTAAAAACATTCCAAGTTTACATGAGGTGAAAGCCTATCTTGGGAAGTGTTTTTCCATGAAATATCTAGGAGAAGCGATATACATTCTAGGAATCAAGATCTATCGAGACAGATCTAGGCGGTTAATTGGTTTAAGCCAAAGTGCTTACATTGACAAGATATTGAAGAGATTCAATATGCAAAATTCCAAGAAAGGATTTTTGCCAATGCAAGTAGGCCATGGCTTGAGTAGCAAAGCTTGTGCTTCATCACCCGCAGAGGTGGAATGCATGAAGAGAATCCCTTATGCTTTGGTTGTGGGATCTATTATGTATGCAGTTCAATGCACAAGGCCTGATGTGGCATTTGCTCAAAACATTACCAGTCGTTATCAGCAAAATACAGGTGAACTCCACTGGACTGTTGTGAAATATATTCTCAAATATATAAGATCTACGAGAGATATGTTTATTGTGTACAGGGGAAATCCAGAAGCAGAACTGTGTGTTACAGGTTACTGCAATGCATCATGGAAGTGTGATAAAGATGATACGAAGTCATAGACGGGATATGTCTTTATCATCGCTGGAGGTGTTGTGGATTGGAAGAGCAAGAAGCAGAGTACAATAGCGATGTCTGCTACATAAAGCGAGTATATTGTTGCCTCAGAAGCCGCAATGGAAGCAGTCTGGATTAGGAAATTTGTTAAGGGACTTGGAGTTATGCCCTCAATCAAAAGACCTATAAAAATGTATTGTGACAACTCAGCCGCAATAACATTTGCCAATGAGCCTGGAATTATGAAGGGCACCAGACATTTCCCGATCAAGTACCACTATGTTAGAGAACAAGTGGAGATAGGCAAGATCGAATTACTCAAAGTTCACACAGATGACAACTTAGTAGATCCATTAACGAAAGCTCTACCTGGTGGAAAGCTTAAAGAACTTTCAGAGGGTATGGGACTTCGTTTAGCTAAAAGTTTCATGAAAATCTGTGATTAGTATTTGGATATTGGGATGTTGTAAAACAATTATTATTTTAATGAAATAAAATATGGTGTTATGTTTATTTATCATTATCTTAATAATATATCCTGTATTTGCATGTTTATATTCGTGAATATATTGGTATATATTCAAAATTGTCCGTTGTCGATTGATGATATGAGAATATCATTAAATAAAGACAAATGTGAGGATTGGTAGAATGTACTGTACGGTTGAGATGCCAATATCACATGATATTCAAGGATTTGAATATAGGACTTATCCCGACTTCATGAGTTTACTTTATGGATCTTGTCATTAAGTAAATCATGTATCTATTTATCCTCAGACTTTGAGATGCCAGATAACCGTTCATGCATGTAGTGCATTTCTGTAACTCAATTTAATGCTATACGTAACTGGTAGCTATACGGATTGTTTTCGGAAGTGTTGCAAAGTGTATGAGTTATGCTCGTAGTCAAAATGGGATTTTGTTCCTTCAAATTTATTTGAAGTTTAATACTACTGGGCCCCTCGTTGGATTAATAAGATGTTTGTGTGGCCACACCCATGATCTCCCCTGACTAGTTCAGAAGATATGGCATGTCAACGCATCAATATACTTTCAAGTATATTCTACCAATACTCATATTTGTCTTAATTTAATGATATTCTCATATCATTAATCGACAACGGATAATTTAGAATCACATAAGTTATTCATGGATTTAAACATGCAAATATAGGATACAATCTATTATTAATGAAAACAAACGTACCAAGTACTTTAATTCATTGTAAATAATAATTGCTTAACATCCCTTATCCAAATACTATAATAGATCAATGCATGATAATTCTTATTAATGAATTATGCCTCAAGTCATGTCAAACATACTTGTTGACAAGGCATAAATAAACTAATATTGATTTATCGGAATTTTGAGAATACTAATTTCAAGAACTTAATTAGTAAAATTCTTGTATGTGTACTATCAATTATCTTGATATTACCACATAATATTTCATGAAATGCATGACATCATCAACCATGAATTTATGACAATTAAACTATCAAACCTTTTATAATTTAAAGTATTCTAATTCTTTAATGTATAATGCAACTATACTTACAGTTAAGCATAACTAGTACTCATGGCCATTAATAAGGATGAAATCCCACCATGACTAGTATTGAGTGTCATCTCAATCTTATTAGCATCATTGTATGAAAACAACAATATGCTCTTTAAAATCCCGTAAACTTTAATATCCATTGTGTAATCTTTGATACCTTCAAATCTTTCAAGATTTGTTGGCTATAACAATTACGCAACAATTTGCCATATGGTTCATATTTAGAATTTAGGAGTAATTCGAGGATGAGGATGTTAATTCTATATCCAACCATATCCATTACACTTAGTTATCTAATAACCTTCAATTAGATATTAATGTTGTTAAATCATCTTTCATCCAAGCATGATACAACAAATAACATGACGTACATGAAAAATCCTTGTGTCAAACTTAGATTTTATTCATGTAATATCCTTTCAAAGATATGTTTCTATCTAGACTTTCTAATAGTATATCATGTTCTATTAGAATCAATTATTTTACCACTTATGTTTATAATGATGAACATATATTCCAAGGCTGTATGTTTATTTTCTAAATTTCCATAATGAAGTTTCATTCTAAACTAAGACTTAACATTTAATGTTAATGGAATGTTACTTCCTATATGTTATACAACATATATGAAATAAGGAAATAAATTTAACACTCCCACTAGTTTTGAGGAATATTAAGGAATTATCTTATTTTAATTATAAATCAAAACTTGGATTTAATAATTAAACATAACTATACCTCCTAGATGCATGCATTAATCCATTCATGAATTACTGCTCTTTGTATACTTCCAAAGATTATTTGAATTCAAATACTCCTTTCAATTACTTATCATCCTCGCACAAGTAATTACTCAAGAAAGAGTTTGATATTCCATTGGTAATTTCATATAAATGAAACTAAGAATGACAATCATAATCTTTATACATTTAATATGCCTAGAAAGAATTTCAATCACAGTTAATTGCTTAAGTGTGATTGATAATCTTTTTACACATTAAATATGTATACAAAATTTGTCCATTATGATTTCTTTTCAAAAAATTTAAATCTCTAGGATTTTTATTTCCTTTGTAGAAACTCATCTTCATTCTATAGTGTAACTATAGAGTTCAAGATTAACTAAGTTTTCAAAACTAGTTATCTTTCTGGACTGCATCTAAACATTCATAGTATGAGTAATTTTCCAAATTCAATATTTGCAATTCATCTTAATGATCAACAAGTTTACCATAATCCTGTAACTCATAATCCTCAACATATTATTCAAATATTTGAGATATCCTTGCGGATCTATGAATGAGAATTCCATCATCTTGAGATTTAACATTAACATGTTTAATCGTCATCATGACATTTACTAGTGTATTTATAGAAGATTATGTATCTTGTAATTTTATCTTTTCAAGATAAAACCTCCCACTTGCCTTTTGAAATTTATAGACTATCTATAAATACTTTAGCAAGTAGAGCAACACAAACTTGTTCTCTTTTGGGACATTATAAATACATATTGACAGTTCCTTACATTAAGTTTGTTAATAACCTACTCAAAAGCAGTTTAACAAATTCAGAACTTCAATTTTAAGACTTAATGTGATTCATCACATTCCATAATAAATGGTGTCTTATTAATCTTCTAGATTGGAGTCTAATTAAGTATATACTACTCAATTTTCTAACCTTGATGAATTTGGAAGAATAGAAGATATAGTTATCTTTAATCAAACAATATAACTAGAGTTTGATTTTCCTAACTGAACGTACCATAAACATTATGTATTTCATTAGGATTAATATTGTAAGATAATCTTACAATATGTGAGATAAATATATTTCATTTGGCTTATCTATTAACCAACTAAATCAGCTTAATGGTATAATAGAATTTCCAAGCCAATTGCATGTTATATATAACATAAGTACTTTTTGACCAAGTCACTTCATGTCCATGTCTTAACAAGAAGACGTAAACTGTTATATTCCCAATATACGTTATAAATCATTGATCAACTCAATGATTTCTTGTATATGTCTTAATTAAAAAACATAACAAGTTAACGTCTTAATTTTTTATAAGTCTTGTAACAATTAGAAGACTTCATATTTATAACTTTACAATAAATTATAAACATGCATAACTAAATTAATCATGAACACCACAATTTGGTTTCAATAGTAATTTCAAGTGAATTTATTACTTCATATATTTATGACATTTCAAGAATACATAAATATTTAAATTTGAAGTAGTATTAGATTACTTCATTTATGTCATTTCAATAATACATAAATATTTAGTTTGAAGTAGTCTTATTATCATATTGACACTTGTTCTAATAATTATCTAATTTAGAAACTTGCAAATTAACATAATTTCATTACATCAGTTGATCTGCTAGTAATGAAAGTATGTAATTTACCTTGTCATTAATATCAATGTCAAGGTCTCACTTATGCTAGATATTAACTCCAAGTGCTCTATTAATTAAATGTGAATAAATCACATTAGAACATTAGTCTCTTACCTTACAGTCAAGATAATCCTTTAAATCATATTCCTTTGTGTTGTTCCTTGCACAGAATAAAGATTTCTCTCACTTGTGCATGGAACAACATCATGTATCAGATAAACAACACGTCAATCATTTGTTTATGTGATCAATACGATAGTGTCATAGATATTAGTAGATATAGAACCACCTTGTCTAGTAAGGAAACGTACACGACTATCCTCAATACCACAAGTGTCTACAATTGGAAAGTAATTATCTCAAGACAATCTAGAGATAATCTGGGTTACTACCAAGATATCAAAGCTTGTAGCTCCCACTGAATTACAGATCATTACTTTAATATATATAATTCAGTAATTACAACACAATGTTCCCACTGGATTTGACAACATTATAAGTGTTTCATAACCAGTAAAAGCAAATAGTGTGCTATTTACTTTCCTACACCTTTGAGAAATCCCATACGTAACAATTACTTAGGTACTAGAATGTATTCTACTTTGTGAATGATGGACTATCCATCAATGCAATTAACTTGAAAAAATTGGGCATGCAATTTCTTCCCTAATATGTCTACCATCCCCACAATGGTATGTAGCATCTGTAAGTGGTCAAAGCACAACAACTAGATAGTTCAATCTAGTTTGCCTTTTACCAATTTGCGGTAACTAGTCTAGCTTCTAATTTTAATAACTCATAAAATGTGCAATTTTCTTAACTATTAAAATTTGCTATGAGTTATTTCTTAGAATTTAGACAATTCTAATTTTCCTATTATACCTTTCTCATTCATGAAAAAGAATAGGATTAAGTCTCACTCTTCTCAAAGAAAGTAGACTTGGTTTATTCTTTTAGTAAAGTTGACTCTAGCCTAAACCCCTACGGGTGTAGATCAATTTTCCACTAAAAGAATGCCCCACGTTTACGGTTTTAACGTTGCATTTATACATTAAAAGAATTTAAAAAATTCAATTTTAGTATTTTCGATAATACAATTTTTCAAGAAAAGAAAATTACCCGGGAAATATACATATAACCATTTAATTTTCTTGAAAACTAGGATCCAAATTTCCATAGTTTCACTACATCAGTTGATCTGCTAGCAGTGAAAGTACAAAGTTGGTAACTTGTCGTACAATAATCAACAAACATTTTCCGACTCCTAGATTATAATGGGAATTACGTTTGCCAAAAACAATTTTGCAATGTAAGCATGTTTCTTCCCATCTCATGCATTAAGTTTCAAGGTCTCACTTACAACTTAATTAAGTCGTCTAATTTAGAAACTTGCAAATTAACATAGTTTCATTACATCAGTTGATATGCTAGTAATGAAAGTATGTAATTTACCTTGTCATTAATATCTATGTCAAGGTCTCACTTACGCTAGATATTAATTCCAAGTGTTTCTTATAATTAGATAGCATGGACTTAAATTTTAGGGTATTTATTTTGATGTGACAATCAAAATATGTACGAAGAAGCATGCACTCCTCTTCGTATCATAAGTTTTCAAAAAAAATTAATTCACCAATTTGAGGTTAAGAGTTAAATCAACAAAGTTTTAATTGAGGTATTGAGTTCACCAATCAAAGAATTACCTACAATTATCGTCCACTATATCCTACTGCTGCGTGAGTCAAAAGACTCAAGTTATTCGGATAATTACCACAAAAGTGGCGCATGGAATTGAGGTCAATTCACCCTTAAGATGATTTTGCACATATAATAGTGGTACTTGGTAATTCCAATTTGACGCACAAGCAAGCGGAGAGACAGAATGGAGTCTCTTTAAGGCCACAATTTAATGTGAAACCAACCATATACCCACCTTATAGTTTGTCAACATTGGGTCCGCCGTTCAACCATTGGTGCAAAAACTAATATATCAAATTAAAAGTTTATGATTCTAAGTCTTATAAAATTTATGTTGTAAATTATAAAATTGCTAGTCTCGCCTGGGAGCAAATTACCGTGCGAAGCGAACCACTGTCGGCACATAAGACATGGCAATAAATAATTTACCACATCAAGGTTTTATAGTTATTAGGTCGTTATACCAAAAAATACCCTATTTTTGCTTACAATTCATTGATAATTTAAACAAAAAAAGTCAAGTAATTTAACAAAAAATAAATAAACACATAATAACGCATATAATCTTAACCATTAAATCATATAGCCATATGCCAACCTTTTGAAAAATCATATTAATAATCTCTATGTGAATTCTTATGTATATAATTACTAAGCCTCCCATTGGTTTTCGAGCGCATTGTACCCAATGGACCACAGACACCAACAAATTGGTCGCGTAAGCCTTAATAATTATATACCACGTTGCACATAACTGATTCATTAATTAAATTAATTAGGTCTTCCCTAATTTTAGATTTATCTCAAACATGTAGCATAATAATAACAAACTCGAATCCATGATTACCTTGCATGAGGTATCATGGATTAATTCCAGGAACCTAACCCTTTACACACATAAACACACATGTTCCTAATTTTAGGGTTACAAAACTAGCTTTTTAATTAAGAGAGGATCGAACCCCCCTCCCCCCCCCCAAATTAGGTTGATTTTTTTTTATTTGTTCTAATAACTAAAAAAATCAATTAAAACATGTATAATCCAAATCAAGATTTGATTTTTATGCGTTTCCATAAAACAATTACATGTTAAACGGCTCGTGATGCCACTGTTGGAATTTAGATATCATAACAATTATATAAATAAATAAACACACATCAAAGCACATAGCGGAAGCAAGGATCAATAATTAACATATAAAGAGTTTACAGAATAATAAAAGTTAACTTACCTTTTGATCCTAGCAAGAACAAGGATCGAACTTCCTTTTTCTTCTCTTGATCAAATAAAAGGATTAACGTGAAACCCCTTACCGATTTGTTTCACAATCCAAGATTGTTTACTAAAGTAAGTAAAGTACCAAGTCTTCTACACACGTACTATAATCGATCAAATATTGATGCTAGTGAATGAACACAATTATTAAACCAAAACACTTTGTTTAATAAACTTGGATCTACTAAAAGAAACCCTTGTGGGTACCACTGCCATTCGTTGAAACAATAGATGAAAAGCAAAACAATCTAGATTTCTTTTTATACTTATAAAGTTTCATGAGATTGTATGCATTTGTGGAATCTTCATGCATGCGAATGGTAAGTGCATATCATGCGTCTGGATTTGTAAAGGATTTTTAGTGTCATATATAATATGTGGCCAATGAGATGTTTATATAGCCCTCAAACTTGTTCTCCAAGTTAGAGTCTATCACCTCCTCAAGTTTCACAAAACGACACTCGGACCCCTCCATTGTTCGACCGGTTTCAACCAACACTTCATGGGTTTGGTTTTTGTACTAATAAGTCCCTCCTTTATTCACTAACGGTCGTTAGTCAATTCCCATTAATTACTTAACGTCCGTTAGTTATCATTTCGTGTCCAAATAATTAAAATATATAACGGTTATATATATTAATTATTTCTTTGATCATTCATACGTAAAGTGTGCAATCCCATGGTTCCGGGTTCGATTCTAGTCATACACGTTTTAATATTTTTCCATAACTCTAACAAAAAAAAATAACCATGTTGATCTGTAGACGATGGAAACTTATTAGGTACTTGCCATCTTCTGTGAACTTGCGAAATACATTCAACATAATATATATATATTGTGGATGCATGCAGGAACTATATGACCGGATCTACACACACTCCTTTATGTTAGATGTGATACTTTGAATGATGTCTAGTCTAGCACGCGGAATTTACTAGCTAGCACTCAGAAGATTTATGTGTTTGTGTTTTGAATGATTTGAATGTAACAGTGAATGAACAAAGAACAACAATATACTTTTAACTTCAACGATTTAATATTATTATATCAATAATACGAGTACTCTTAACTTAGTACTAAGGTTTACACCTTGAATCTAAATATGACCGATACATAAACTTTAACCTAGGAGATCCTTTTATAGACTAAGGATTCCTTTACAAGATAACTATCAACTAATCGTATAAGATATACACAAAATATTTTCTATAATTATCTTTTACAAAAACATAAACCGTACTAACTTCTTCATGCAACCGTACAAACTGCTTATGTCTTCAAAACTTTTCAGCAGTACTAACTTCCATCTTCAGCCGTACTAACTGCTATAGCTTAATTCCTAACACTATATTTTCATAAAATAACCTGGCACAGTGAACCTGAATATACCATGCATTATATATGTATGTGTTGTTATAAGTTATAACTGAGTATTTGTTATCACATAATCACTCGGAAAATGCACTCCAACCTCTTTTACTCTCTATGAACTATCTTATATAGTAGGCGCTAGCCTCATTTAATTAAAGCACGCACAAGTCTGTATATAATTTGAAATTTATGTATATCTAACTGTTGGTCTCATAGCCTCATTTTCCAAAGACTCGTCTTTCGGTATTTCACAACCATCGCGTTCATTATACATATTTGACTTGAGTCATCATAAATAACAATAATAATTGGTCCAACCAAAAGAACCCGTCTAAAGACAACACACAAGTAGTATATAATGGTGCTTAATCATCACTAACATTTAAGGTAATAAACTTTTAATTATTCAAATTTGCAAAATCCGACACAATGCATATATACTGATAAAATCATAAACAACTGAATTACGTCACTCATGACCAATCATGCATTTTGATCCATCCGTCTGGAAATGGATGCTGCCCTCGCCCCACATAAAATCCATCTTCTCTAACTACCCATACACATACTCGCGGTTTCTGAAATGAAAATTTTGAGCAATGTTTGACAACATTTTTATCGAACACACCGAAAAAGCGGTCTTACCATTCCATTTGAAATCAGCATAGAACACGGTACCTCCAAACACGTTTCGGCAGAAACCCCAGTTTTCATTTTGGTACAATGCGAGAATATGGTCTCCCAGATCATCATCCTGTGATTTTGGATGAACGTGGATTGGATCCTTGATATGGTTAAGGATAACGATGACCCAAAAATCAAACGGACAAAGAGCTGGGCCGTTAGCTGTTGGAGTTTTCGCTATTGGAGATGCATTTGTCGTGAAAACAAGGTAAAGGGACAAGACAATAATAGTAGTAATCTTCATGAGTGCGTTGAATGGGTATATCAACATATACGAAAACTATTACGTTATATAGACCAAAAAAGTATGTTCATTCTTCTAAGTATGAAAAAAGGTCAAAGACAATTACTAGTATTAATTAAAAGGTCAAAGACAATTACTAGTATTAATTAAAATTTTGTTCATTCTTCCAAGTATCGAAAATGCTCAAAGACAATTAATAGTATTAATTAAAAGGTGAAAGACAATTTAGAGCACTCCGTGTGGTAACACAGAGTTAAACTTTAACACACTGCCACGTCAACGCCACATCAGCTTTAACCTTTTCACCTTTAACTAAAAAAAACACCCACTATCATAACTCACCTTAACTCATCTTTAACTCAACTATTTTCAAATTCAACCCCTAAACTAAAACTAATACTTCATTTAATAACTAACATAACATTAAATATTAAACATTACAATACGAATATTAAACATTACAATATGAATATTAAACATTACATAACATTAAATATTAAACATTACAATATGAATATTAAACATTACAATAGGAATATTAAACATTACATAACATTAAATATTAAACATTACAATACGAATCAAATACTTATTCATCGTCTTCGGAATCTTGTTCTTCTTGTTGTCGTTGAAGATGTTTCTGCCAAAGATGCTCCATAAGGTCTAGTTGGAGTCGACTATGCATTTCTCTGTCGCGTATTTCTTTTACCTTCCGACGTTGGACATCACATCTGTTGACCCACATGTCTTTCCTCATACGAGGTGATGGATCCACCCACATCTCTCCATACTTACGTAGTGCAAACTTTTGATCTTTTAAAATCATATTATGCAAAATAATGCAAGAATACATGATTCTACGTATCCTGACAATTTCCATTTGACGTGCCGGTTGTTGTAGTATACCCCAACGTTCTTAGAGCACACCAAAAGCACGTTCGACATCATTTCGTGCATTTTCTTGTTTCCTTTTAAAATAACCATGTTTATCGTCAGTTGTTCCCGAGAAGGATTTGACGAAAGTAGCCCACTGTGAGTAAATTCCGTCAGCTAAGTAATATCCATTTTCATACCTGGTTCCATTAACCATATAAGGTGCTGCAGGGGCAACGTCATTAAGAATGTCATAGAATAACGGAGAGTTATCTAAAACATTAATATCGTTATTCGCCCCCGCCATCCCGAAAAATGCATGCCGAATCCGTAAATCTTGCGAAGCAACTGCTTCAAGCATTATTGTTGGGTATTTTTTATCACCCATACCAAATTGCCCTTGCCAACTAACCGGACAATTTTTCCACTCCCAATGCAAGCAATCAATGCTACCAAGCATTCCCGAAAAATAATGGTACGCCTCATGTCTTTCATAAATACTTTGAATTTCAGACCATGTTGGTTTTCTTAAATATTCTGGCATAAACAAATCAATAACACACTTGTTAAAATAATCAAGACAACAACGTGAAGTACGCTCACCCATTTGCAAATATTCATCAAACGCATCGGGTGAGGTGTCGTACGCCAATTGGCGTATGGCAGATGTACACTTCATAAGAACACTAATACTCATTCGACCCATATAATTGGGTGATTGCCTGAAGAATTTAAAGTGATTCGGAAGAAAATCAAAGGTATAAGATTCAATACCTTCGACTACTTGTAGAAACAGTTTCCGGCTCATACGAAATCTTCTTCGAAAATACCGAAGCGGATACTTACAATCGTGATTGAAATAGTCGCTACGCAAACGTTGTTCAGCAAGCTCATGTTCACGATAGATATGACTACGTGAAATCGGAGGCTGAGTTGCTGCTTTCTCCAACTGTTACTAATATTCGTACGCGGCTGTCATAAACTGAATGTCAGATTCGTCATCTACATCTGACCAGTTGCTAAATTCTTCGTGACTTTGATTCGGATCCATTGTGAATGAATAAGTTTTTTTTTTGTTCGAGATGAAGTATGTTTGAGTTGTGGAAGTGTGAAAAAAATTGTGTGTTAATTTGTTATTTGTAGTGGTGGAAAAAAGATATATATATATATATATATATATATATATATATATATATATATATATATATATATATATATATATATATTAATGAACTAGCAGTTTGTACTTTGGAGGGCCAAAGTTATAAAAATTAATTTTGAATTCCAACGGCTAGTTGTGGTACGTAGGGGGTGAAAGTAATTTTATTTTATGTAGGATCGAGTACTTTGAGCTTGATTGAGCTTGGTTAAACGAGAACCTCTAGGTGTAAGACTTGCGTTTATGCGAAAACTAAACAACAAGAATGTTAAAGAAGAAAACTATAAATGACAATGATCCTCTATGGATCAGACTATGAACTAAGAAATTGTTTTTATTGAATATTGTAATCATCAAAGATATCTTAAACTCATAGACGAGATGTTTCTTTTATAATGATAAGAAACCCTAACATTAACCCGTCTTACAAGAAAACGTGTGAAGAGATAAAGATGATCTCTTCTAAAAATAAATCTAACAAACTGTCTAAACATACGGATAACAAACAATAACTATCCGCAGCAATAAACAATGAGAAATTCCATATTTCTCAGAGATCCTAACATTTTATTTTATTTTTTTATACAAAACAATACTTAACGTTGCGTTAAGGGTTTAACACACTCCCTTAACGTAGCGTTAATGCAGCTAGCATGGTGTGGTTAACGCACCTTAACGCAGCCGATATGAAGGTTTAACGCAGGGCTGCGTTAACCACACCGAATGCTCTTACTAGTATTAACTAAAAGGTGAACGACAATTACTAGTATTAATTAAAAGGTGAAAGACAATTACTAGTATTAACTAAAAGGATTGTGTCTGATTGACTATATAGACACACATATTAACTAGTTACTAACTTAGGTGTCCTGAAAGTCAAGTGTTGTTTAAGGAAAATTAATGATCTTTTAGTTAGTTAGTTGCTAATTATAGTTAATCTTGTGATAGGGAGCAATTATAGAAGCCCATTCAAAGCCTAATAGGGAGCTAGTAGGATTTGAGGTAAGTATATGAGCATAATCCTTGTAAATGTTATGTTGTTAATGTTATGTTGGTGTTAATGTGATTTCTATGGAGCTTGTGAATGTATGTTAGCTTGGATCCAATGCTATTTGTGTAAATGTTATATAATTACTTGCCCGGTCAAGGTGATTAATAATCCCATTTGATGCTCCTTGTTAATTTTATGATTGGTGTTAATCACCAATCTTATGTAAATGTGATGTTGATTATGTCTTGTATACTTACTAAGCGTTTTCGCTTACGGTTTAGATGTTAATGATTTTGTAGGTACAAGTGGAGGAAGCAAGGGTAAGGACCTAGCTTAGCTTGTAGCGTATAAGGTAGATTAGAGGACCGTATTCTTTTGGACCAAGCGTATTGAAGTTGGAAGCCCCCGAAGTGTCTTTCTCGAGTTTTGGGTATATTTCAATTCGTATGGTCATTTTGTTATTCAACGGTCTTGTCGTCATATAAGGTCATTGTCCAAGTGGGTCCGTAAGTCAAGTCTATGTAAATGTCAATAAGTCTTTATGATAAGTGGTTATGATGGTATTAAGAGTATGTTTGGCAATTAGCCAATCTCACCCAATTTGGAAAGATATGGGTCAAGACTTGTACCATTGTTCTTGCAACATGTTTCAAATGTCAAGTTATGTATGTATTCAATGGTTAGTTTGTGGTTAAGTGTTACGGGTAAAAGTTGTGTAGTGAGTATGGTATTAAAGGGAGTGTTTGGTAGAAGCGGGTACTCACCCATTTTGGAGTGTGAACGGGTCATGAGTATTTGGGGTCAAGTTTAGTAGGTTAAGTTGTGGATGTTGGTAAAGTAGGGTGGGTAAATGAAGTGGTTTAAGTGGTTTTGTGTGTAAGTGGGTCAATATGGGTTTTATGCATAACCCGTCCAATTTTGAGGTACTATTTCGGGTGGTCAAACGGGGGATGTTTTTGTATGAAAATGATCTTATGGACATACTAAAGAAATCTAGAAAGTTTGGTCAAGTTTCGAGTCTGGGAGGTCGGAGTTTCGGCCGGGGATTTTGAAAATGCAAAATTGGGACAGAATCACCCATCCGATCGGATGTCTGGCGATCCGATCGGATGGAGGTCGCTGGCAGATTTTTGACAAACTTTGAAAAATCGTATCTTTAAAACCGTAAGTCGTCACGGGTCGTACCACCTATTTTTTTGAAGGTAATTGAGTCTAGTTTCATTTAAAATTAGTCTCAAGGTCTAATTGTGTATAGATTTTCGTTAGCATGTAAAAGAGTAACAGGGTGTCAGTTTCTGGGTGTATATTTTGAGAAAAAATTTCACGTTTTTGGTCACGGGGCGTTACAAGCAATATTTGTTGTGGTTTGAGGTATCTCCATGTCCATCTTTGTTTTCTGGATCTTCTAAACCAAAGTATCAGTAACCTGTCTCTGATACCACTAGACCGGATCTACACACACTCCTTTGTGTTAGATGTGATACTTTGAATGATGTCTAGTCTAGCACGCGGAATTTACTAGCTAGCACTCAGAAGATTTATGTGTTTGTGTTTTGAATGATTTGAATGTAATAGTGAATGAACAAAGAACAACAATATACTTTTAACTTCAACGATTCAATATTATTATATCAATAATACGAGTACTCTTAACCTAGTACTAGGGTTTACACCTTGAATCTAAATATGACCGATACATAAACTTTAACCTAGGAGATCTTTTTATAGACTAAGGATTCCTTTACAAGATAACTATCAAATAATTGTATAAGATATACACAAAATCTTTTCTATAATTATCTTTTACAAAAACATAAACCGTAATAACTTCTTCATGCAACCGTACAAACTGCTTATGTCTTCAAAACTTTTCAGCAGTACTAACTTCCATCTTCAGCCGTACTAACTGCTATAGCTTAATTCCTAACACTATATTTTCATAAAATAACCTGGCACGGTGAACCTGAATATACCATGCATTATATATGTATGTGTTGTTATAAGTTATAACTGAGTATTTGTTATCACATAATCACTCGGAAAATGCACTCCAACCTCTTTTACTCTCTATGAACGATCTTATATAGTAGGCGCTAGCCTCATTTAATTAAAGCACGCACAAGTCTGTATTTAATTTGAAATTTATGTATATCTAACTGTTGGTCTCATAGCCTCATTTTCCAAAGACTCGTCTTTCGGTATTTCACAACCATCGCGTTCATTATACATGTTTGACTTGAGTCATCATAAATAACAATAAAAATTGGTCCAACCAAAAGAACCCGTCTAAAGACAACACACAAGTAGTATATAATGGTGCTTAATCATCACTAACATTTAAGGTAATAAACTTTTAATTATTCAAATTTGCAAAATCCGACACAATGCATATATACTGATAAAATCATAAACAACTGAATTACGTCACTCATGACCAATCATGCATTTTGATCCATCCGTCTGGAAATGGATGCTGCCCTCGCCCCACATAAAATCCATCTTCTCTAACTACCCATACACATACTCGCGGTTTCCGAAATGAAAATTTTGAGCAATGTTTGACAACATTTTTATCGAACACACCGAAAAAAGCGGTCTTACCATTCCATTTGAAATCAGCATAGAACACAGTACCTCCAAACACGTTTCGGCAGAAACCCCAGTTTTCATTTTGGTACAATGCGAGAATATGGTCTCCCAGATCATCATCCTGTGATTTTGGATGAACGTGGATTGGATCCTTGATATGGTTAAGGATAACGATGACCCAAAAATCAAACGGACAAAGTTCTGGGCCGTTAGCTGTTGGAGTTTTCGCTATTGGAGATGCATTTGTCGTGAAAACAAGGTAAAGGGACAAGACAATAATAGTAGTAATCTTCATGAGTGCGTTGAATGGGTATATCAACATATACGAAAACTATTATGTTATATAGACCAAAAAAGTATGTTCATTCTTCTAAGTATGAAAAAAGGTCAAAGACAATTACTAGTATTAATTAAAAGGTCAAAGACAATTACTAGTATTAATTAAAATTTTGTTCATTCTTCCAAGTATCGAAAATGCTCAAAGACAATTAATAGTATTAATTAAAAGGTGAAAGACAATTTAGAGCACTCCATGTGGTAACACAGAGTTAAACTTTAACACACTGCCACGTCAACGCCACATCAGCTTTAACCTTTTCACCTTTAACTAAAAAAAACACCCACTATCATAACTCACCTTAACTCATCTTTAACTCAACTATTTTCAAATTCAACCCCTAAACTAAAACTAATACTTCATTTAATAACTAACATAACAATAAATATTAAACATTACAATACGAATATTAAACATTACAATATGAATATTAAACATTACATAACATTAAATATTAAACATTACAATATGAATATTAAACATTACAATAGGAATATTAAACATTACATAACATTAAATATTAAACATTACAATACGAATCAAATACTTATTCATCGTCTTCGGAATCTTGTTCTTCTTGTTGTCGTTGAAGATGTTTCTGCCAAAGATGCTCCATAAGGTCTAGTTGGAGTCGACTATGCATTTCTCTGTCGCGTATTTCTTTTACCTTCCGACGTTGGACATCACATCTGTTGACCCACATGTCTTTCCTCATACGTGGTGATGGATCCACCCACATCTCTCCATACTCACGTAGTGCAAACTTTTGATCTTTTAAAATCATATTATGCAAAATAATGCAAGAATACATGATTCTACGTATCCTGACAATTTCCATTTGACGTGCCGATTGTTGTAGTATACCCCAACGTTCTTAGAGCACACCAAAAGCGTTCGACATCATTTCGTGCACTTTCTTGTTTCCTTTTAAAATAACCATGTTTATCGTCAGTTGTTCCCGAGAAGGATTTGACGAAAGTAGCCCACTGTGGGTAAATTCCTTCAGCTAAGTAATAACCCTTTTCATACCTGGCTCCATTAACCATATAAGGTGCTGCATGGGCAACGTCATTAAGAATGCCATAGAATAACGGGGAGTTATCTAAAACATTAATATCATTGTTCGCCCCCGCCATCCCGAAAAATGCATGCCAAATCCATAAATCTTGCGAAGCAACTGCTTCAAGCATTATTGTTGGGTATTTTTATCACCCCTACCAAATTTCCCTTGCCAAGTAACCGGACAATTTTTCCACTCCCAACGCAAGCCATCAATGCTACCAAGCATTCCCGAAAAATAATGGTACGCCTCATGTCTTTCATAAATACTTTGAATTTCGGACCATGTTAGTTTTCTTAAATATTCTAGCATAAACAAATCAACAATACACTTGTTAAAATTATCAAGACAATAACGTGAAGTACGCTCACCCATTTGCAAATATTCATCAAACGCATCGGGTGAGGTGGCGTACGCCAATTGGCGTATGGCAGATGTACACTTCATAACAACACTAATACTCATTCGACCCATACAATCGGGTGATTGCCTGAAGAATTTAAAATGATTCGGAAGAAAATCAGAGGTATAAGATACAATACCTTCGACTACTTATAGAAACAGTTTCCGGCTCATACGAAATCTTCTTCGAAAATACCGAAGCGGATACTTACAATCGTGATTGAAATAGTCGCTACGCAAACGTTGTTCAGCAAGCTCATGTTCACGATAGATTTGACTATATGAAATCGGAGGTTGAGTTGCTGCTTGCTCCAACTGTTGCTGATATTCGTACGCGGCTGTCATAAACTGAATGTCAGTTTCGTCATCTACATCTGACCAGTTGCTAAATTCTTCGTGACTTTGATTCGGATCCATTGTGAATGAATAAGTTTTTTTTTTTTTGGTTCGAGATGAAGTATGTTTGAGTTGTGGAAGTGTGAAAAAAATTGTGTGTTTATTGGTTATTTGTAGTGGTGGAAAATATATATATATATATATATATATATATATATATATATATATATATATATATATATATATATATATATATATATATATATTAATGAACTAGCAGTTTGTACTTTGGAGGGCCAAAGTTATAAAAATTAATTTTGAATTCCAACGGCTAGTTGTGGTACGTAGGGGGTGAAAGTAATTTTATTTTATTTTATTTTTTTATACAAAACAATACTTAACGTTGCGTTAAGGGCTTAACACACTCCCTTAATGTAGCGTTAACGCAGCTAGCATGGTGTGGTTAACGCATCCCATATGAAGGTTTGACGCAGGGTTGCGTTAACCACAACGAATGCTCTTACAAGTATTAACTAAAAGGTGAAAGACAATTACTAGTATTAACTAAAAGGATTGTGTCTGATTGACTATATAGACACACATATTAACTAGTTACTAACTTAGGTGTCTTGAAAGTCAAGTGTTGTTTAAGGAAAATTATTCGTTACTTGTAACATATCACTAAAAGTATATTGAGATCATTAATACCAATTTTTATTACTATAATTATAAAATATACTAACACCCAAAATGAAACGGGATCCAAAATATTTTTTTACGGAGCCCATTATAACTTAATTGAGCTCATGATTGGTGGGATTTCTAATTAGCATCCAAACATGTACCAACAACAATGCTTAGTGGACCACTCAACATTTTCTGATTGGTGGAAGTGTGATTGTGTTTCGACTGTTCATGCTCTGTTTCACTTAATTACACCGTAATAGCAGAAACAGTTGTTTATTTTCCCCATCTCCACACAACCTAGAACCTTCCCACACAAATACTTACAAATCCCCTCTTTTGAAGCTTCTCCCATCTCTGATAAATCCTCCCCCCCCCCATTTTCTTCCTGAATCTTCTTCCCACCAAAATACTTAAAACAACACACACTCTCTTTTGTGAAAACTGCAAGTTTTTTATATCTACTGTTTGACAATCAACATGTGATTCGATCAAACCCACAAAAAATATATAAAAAATGGAAATAGTGAGATGAGTGGAGGGTTGTTAAAATCTTGAATTCCCGTCGTGTTTGTTCGTTGGCAACGGCCGTGTAGCAAGGATTCCGGTGGGGTCAACAAGGGCGGTACGCCCCATATCTGATGAGCAAGTTGGCTGTTTCAAGAACCAGGTATGAAAAAAAATTGTTTTGGTTGATGATTTGTCCTATCAATTATTTCCAGTGGATTTAGGTTAAATTTTGTTCACAGATTTTGGTTTTGCTTAAAAGTGATTATGGGGGAAGTAGCTTGGTGAAGATGGTGATGATGACAGTTGAGTTTTAATTATTTATTTATTTATTTATTTTGTTCGGTTCAATTGAATTTAATTTAAGGAGGGTTTGGGATTGCTTATTTTTCCTTATTATGCTTATAAATAAGCCCTTTTAGACTGGTATATACTAAATATGATTTTTGAACGAGACAATTAGAAAACATTTTGGTGGTCCGTTATTTGTTAATGTTGCATCCTATTGGTCCATCGAATGCCATTAACACTGTGAATAGGCCCAACAGTGTGTAACTTGAGGCCTTGGCACTCTTTCATTCGTCAAAAGTAGTGGCCACTTTTATTGTGCAAACCCATTTTCACGTAATCACTCTGTAACACAAAGGAAAGTGTGATTATCGACCTACAGCAGACCTAATTGTTGTACTAAGCAACATCAACCATACAAGTGTAATCCGAAATTGTACTATTACATTGTTTTTTTCATAGCAAATAAATTGCACCGCCTCATCATCTCCATCTTCTTCCCGAACCTTCTTCTAACCAAAACACCCGAAAAACCGACACACCCTGAAAATCTAAAACCAAACCGACAACACAAATGCAAACACCCGTGAATCAAGTGATAGGCGAAAAATGAGGTTGTTTAAGATCAGTTTTCCCGACTTATGAGGTTGTTTGGTTCAACTTATGGCTTATTCAATTCTTTTCTGATGATTGATTTCTGACCTTTGGATATATTCTCTACTATTGTAAGCCTTTATTATGACGTGGATTTGGTTTATAATTTTAGTTAATGAGTGATTGATTAGTTTTATTTTTGAGTTATGGATGCATGAGTTATCTTGATGCGGGATAAGGGTGGAAAGAAGAAGGCATGGACATCTATGAACGTACTTGGTTCCACAGGTTAGTTCCGGTTTCTTGGATTAACCTTATTTTGACTCGCGTATCCTTTCCTTGCTGTAAAGTTTAATCTTTTGTTAAAAGGGTGTGTGGAATTGTGTTTTAATAATGATGAACATGTTTTTTTAGTTCACATTTTTTTTCGAATGCAAAAAATATGTAATGTTTTGGAAAGCATGTTATTCGAGCACCGGGTTCATGTCAGGTACATATACAGGCATGCTAGAGAAAATGTTATGTTGTGTTATTAACTTATTATGGATATGGATACAAATGAGGGTTATTTTAGTAGTTCGGTGTCATGCATTTGTGCCGGAAAGTTAATCACTTTTTTTTTTCTTTTTTGGTATATGTAATTAGATATAGTATTAAAAATGGATAGATGCCTAACTGCGCAAGGAACCCGTAACATGTAGCAATTGAGGGGTTTTGATTGTTTGAGATTGACTTGACTTATATAGTTTAGAATTTCTATGGTTGGTGTGCATTGCTATCATTATGTGGTGGGTATTAGTTAAAGACAGCTCAAATGTGAGAAGCATCATCTTTCTATGTAGCTAGGCTTAAGGTGAGTTTTATCGTGTTTAGCAAAACGGGAATGCACAATTAGTATTACTGCTCTGTGTTGTGTTCTTGCACCCTATGTGGCTTATGTGAAATAAAATGATACGAAATTTACTTTTAACAATGTTTTTTTCCTTCCCTCTTGGTGTGTTGCCCCAGATACGGAAAGTTGACTTTGAGGCGCGAAGCTTGCAGCCAAATGTGATAAAGTTAAGTGAATTTCATAAGCCAAATTAAACCAGGATGCTCCAGATGAGCTGTAGAATTAGGAATGGGAGATGCAGAATCGGTATGGTCAATAATTTTATTTCTATAATGCCAATGGCCTACCCAATGCGGTAATCCAGGCTTCTTTGTAGATGGATGCTTTAATAACTAGGCTGCCTAAACATAATGTATTCCTGGAAATGATGCTTGGATTTGGTTATTTTAAAAGGTTGCTAGAATCCTTAAAAGATAGAAGAGTGATTTGCTTCACATATTCTTTTCTGACGGTGTATGGTGAAATGCCGTTGTTGTGAATGAATTTCCTTAATCCTACTTTGATTTGGCAATTTAATTTTTTCTGAAAATTATGGCCACTGAGTGTAATTATCTTTAATTATTTAGGGTTGCCTCATTTTTGCCGTTTGGTTGTTGGGAACTCGGTTGTGGCACTCCTTGCTGCATTTGCTCATTATACTCTATCAAGAAAAGGTGAGTTCTCTTTAACTGAACTTCATTTGTTTTTTTCAACTGAAAAGATTGTGTATGTAAAGTTGTGCAATGCAATGTCTAAGCTAAAATCTTCCTACGACCGTACGAGTTGTGAAACTTTATTGAAACTTTTCTATTGGTGTTTTGTACAGCTGTGTATGTGGCGGCAACAAAAGCACAGAATTCGCAGATATGGAAACCAACGCCTTCCCAAGCATTTGCAGCTCGGGTGAAAGAATGTACTGTTGAACATGAGATTCAAGAGGACTAGCATCAGGTATAACAATAGGTAGGGCCTCTTTCATATAAATTAAAAATTTACCTACTAACGACATAGAATGCCCTCAATCATTAGTGATGAATGTATTTCAAATAAAATGGATTTTTATACAAGCAAACAAATCTTAAGTTGCAAGCCAAAATATGTGATTACCCACTGTTTGGAATTGCTAATTAACTTATCGGGTTTCGCAAATTGTAGATACACAGCTTTGTAAGACTATTAGGTTTTGGAAAACAAAAAAAATGTAGACATATGACTACCAGGTTGCATTTGGGTGTGTCACTGCAACCTCTATGGATATATTATAATAGTAGATGAACAATATAGATAGTCCAAAAATTGTGTACCTTTTTTTTTGAACGCTATTGGTGTTAAAACTTAAAAGCCAGAGCACACATACCTGTTAAAAAATATATGTTGGTAGGGAATTTCCTTACACTTTAGAAGTTGACCTTGCAAGTTTGAACCTTTGATATTAGGTAGGGATGGATTAACGCTTAATGGACTTTAATGAAGGCCAAATTTTATTAAGTTTAGTTGTTTTGTATTATGAAACAATGGGATAACCACAACTGTCATCTTTTTTCCCTTTTCTTTTTCAGTTTTGCAACAAGGTCACATCCGCTTGATGTGAGGCGAAATGTGTCTGCCATTTTCACTAGGAAACACGTGCCTCTTTGTCAAGTAAATTTTCTTTCCTTGCACATTTGTATTCATCTACACCAAAACCGATTCGTTGGCCGTATTCCAACAGAATTGGGCTCCGCACAGAAACATCACCATTTGTAAGCATCCATCTTCCTACTATCACCTTATCATTTAATCTCACATATACAAATTCCTAACATGATCTGAATGAGAAATTTTGTTTGTAGGTATGTCGGCCACAATCATTTGGTTAGAACAATTAGGGAACTGATACATATAGAAGGATGATTTCCAGCGCCGAGTGAGGACTGATCGGTATGACGAGCATGCGTAGCAGCAACATTCTTTTGACGTGAGTGCATATAAAAATGTGAGTGATAGCCTGAGGGATGCAGTTGGTTCATGGTTTGGAGACATACAGGCCGTGCCACATTTTCTTGCTACTAATGGAGGTAAAAATGTAGAGAATTAGTATTTCAAAACTAATGGCTAACAGTTCCTAAACGCAGGATCAGATTTGCTTGGGATTTTGTTTGGTATTATTGTATTCTAAGAACTATCCGTTGAACTTATTGATTTATTTGTTTGGTTTTCAGGAGAAGTATGGTTCAGAGGGACTAAATAAATCTTCGAACGGCACACCAGGAAAACCAAACAGTCTTCGTGCCCTCTTTTGGAAGAACACATATACCTTAATCGCTATTCGCCAAGAAACTACATCAGGTATAAATTCTACCCGAGAAAATAGTATCTTTGCTTAGGGATGTTTTAGAGTGATATCAGCATGTTTGACAATTAAAGTTAACGCAACATTAGGAATTAAATTTGAGGTAAAGATGTAGTCAAATTTAAACGCGTGATTTCTTATAGGCTGTAAATAGGTATAAAAAAATTGTGTAGCCAAGTTTTGTCAAAGGAGTTTACTGTTCACTAGCCACACGCACGCTGTTATTAAGTCCTATATTATATGTAAGTGAATTTTTTATGCATACTCGTTTGAGGCTGAAACCTACCATTTGCTTACTGTGGGTCAAAACAGGCAGGTACAACCTAGCAAGATGGGTGGGGTTGGGTAATGGCTCCGGGTTGAAACATGTTATGTTTTTTTGTATGTGTCGAATAATTGAGGTATTACTATGTCGTTAACACGGTCTCAAACATCCTCTAAGTTATATTTATTAGTCATATTGTTGTTATTGCATTTGACTATAGGAATGTTTGGAAAAGTAGTTGTGATTATAGTTTCTGCATTGGCTTCTGAAAATCGCTGAAAGCCAAACTCAGAAAAAATGCCCGAGTGTGCAGAGTCAATATTTTCATTTCTTACCCATATTTTCAAATTATACATATTCATTATATGTCCACATTTATTTAAAATCATGGTATCGATACGAGAATCAGTCAAAGCTTCAAAGGAACCTTACGTACCTTGCTGAAATTGTTGATTTGCAACCACAAGCACCCGCTGTTCATTCTCAGGTACATATCTCAGTTATAGACTCATAGTTATCAACTAGGTTAGGAATGGCTTAATCCTCAAACTTCTAAGGTTTAGAAACATAGTGAGAGATTAAAAAAAAAAAAATCATCAAAAAAAGGCTTACGTGATTGAATAGAACCCTAAAAAGATAGCATTTTTTTGGTATAAAGGTAGGTTCTACGCATGTATGTCGATTCATTTATATAGAAACACGTATCGGGTTATATATAAAATTTACGTGATTTAAGTTATAGTGGAAATTGGATATTTTTTGTACTATATTTTGGTAAGTCAAGTTTGATCCTTTCTATCTGTGTAATGACCAGAAATATGTTAAGTTGCACACTTCGCTTTGATCTTGATCTTAATTTTGGTGGACTGTTGTAATTTGACTTTTTCTCTCTGGTCATACCGCTGAGGTGTATGGAATGAAATTGATGCTATTTTGAGGTCTTTTTATATGTAGCTTTTTTTTTTTTTTTTTTTTTTTTTTTTTTTTTTTTTTTTTTTTTTTTTTTTTGCGTTATGATATGGATTGGATGTTGATGAAGCGAAAAGTGTACCGCTTTTAAGGGGTCATTTAAGCCCTAAATCGTATTTATTTGATCAAATATTGCCCTAAATCGTTCCTTTTGTCATTTTAGGTACTTTTGAGGAGAAATCTGGAAAAGGAGGCATTTTGGACGTTTTTGGAGCATAAAAGTGAAGAAAACGACAAAGTCTCAAAAATCGGCTAAAAGTTACCTTTGACGGCGTCAGATTTTACTCTGGACGGCGTCATGGCTTGGCAAGAAAAGGTGGATGTGAAATTTACTCATGATAAGCCAGTGAAAATTGCATGTGAATTCTGACGGCGTCACGCTTTAACATGATCAAGGGCGTCACGGCTTAAATCAAAGAGGGACGGCGTCACGTTCAAGGGCTGACAGCGTCAAGCCTTGATAAGCCAGAACGGATTTTGGAGAGCTAAAGAGGGACTGCGTCAAGAAGGCCATCCGGGAACCCTAGAAGCGGCGAGGTGACGGCGTCACACTCCATAAGGTGACGCCGTCAGATGTAAAAATCTATATATAGTTTTGCAATTCTTTGTCATTAGAGAGAGCTTAGTGTGGAATTTTTGGGAGAAAACCCTAAGACGATTTTAGCATCTTTTTCAAGGCTTTTTGCCTTGAGATCTTCCATGTTACATTGAAAGATAAGTTATCAATTAATCATTCAATATGTCTATGTGTTGTTTGATTTTATCTTGTTCTTGTCTTTTGTTTAACATGTTAGGCTAGATTTATCTTGTGTTTGCTTAGATCTAATGAAACCTAGCTATTGATTATTGGTTGTTAGTGTGTTGTTAGTTGTATTGGATGATTGTTTATCTATGTTAGGCTTAAGAAAACTGGCTAACTTCCTATTCGGTAACTTGCTTGAACGTCTTAAGAAACATGAACCAAATGCGTACTAAAGGTTTTTATGGTTGTATTTAATGCACAAGCGAATTCTAGTGATCCCATGTTAGGAGCTTTGATGCGTGGGTTTTGTAACCTTACAACAGGTTTTACCTCTCGAGGGATCTCAAGAGGCTTACAACCCCACCAGGCAGTGTACCTGACCGATGTAGTATAGTGTAGTGGTAAGTACGGGGGATTGATCGTTCTCCACAGGGAATAGTGTTCGTTAGGTATGAAAGGCTACTCTAATTAGGCCTAAGGGTTGAGGAAGATTCTTTTTTATGTTTTTATAGTTTTTTATGAAAGCAAGTAAAATCTCGGGTTTGAAGGAGTGGGCGGAATTAGTTGCTAGTCAACTAACCCAAAATTACTACGGATGCAAATAAAATAAAATAACAAAAATGAAAATGTGGTGAGAAACTTATGTGTAGAGAAATGTGTTTACTTAGATTTCCTTACTCCCTAACTATCTTTTACCGGTTAATTAGTGTGTATTAGTCGCGTGGATGACGGGTGTATTCCTTAATACCATTCGTGGGGTGGCGTACTTACTTCCCCAACTCTACAAGCTCCTACTTCACTCCTATGTCGAGCCGGCTAGGAAGCTCCTAACATGGGATCACTAGAATTCGCTTGTGCATTAAATACAACCATAAAAACCTTTAGTACGCATTTGGTTCATGTTTCTTAAGACGTTCAAGCAAGTTACCGAATAGGAAGTTAGCCAGTTTTCTTAAGCCTAACATAGATAAACAATCATCCAATACAACTAACAACACACTAACAACCAATAATCAATAGCTAGGTTTCATTAGATCTAAGCAAACACAAGATAAATTTAGCCTAACATGTTAAACAAAAGACAAGAATAAGATATAATCAAACAACACATAGACATATTGAATGATTAATTGATAACTTATCTTTCAATGAAACATGGAAGATCTCAAGGCAAAAAGCCCTGAAAAAGTAGCTAAAATCGTCTTAGGGTTTTATCCCAAAATTCCACACACTAAGCTCTCCCTAATGACAAAAAATTAGAAAACTATATATAGACTTTGACATCTGACGGCGTCACCTTATGGAGTGTGACGCCGTCACCTCGCCGCTTTTAGGGTTCCCGGATGACCATCTTGACGCCGTCCCTCTTTAGCTCTACCAAAATCCATTCTGGCTTATCAAGGCTTGACGCCGTCGAACCATGAACGTGACGCCGTCCCCTTATGATTTAAGCCGTGACGCCCTCGATCAAGTTAAAGCGTGACGCCGTCAGAATTCACATGCTACTTTCACTGGCCCGTCATGAGTAAATTTCACATCCAACTTTTCTTGCCAAGGCATGACGCCGTCTAGAGTAAATCTTGACGCCGTCAAGAGTAACTTTTAGCCGATTTTTGAGACTTTGCCGTTTTCTTCACTTTAATGCTCCAAAAACGTCCAAAATGCCTCCTTTTCCAGATTTCTCCTCAAAAGTACCTAAAATGACAAAAGGAACGATTTAGGGCGATATTTGATCAAATAAATACGATTTAGGGCTTAAATGACCCCTTAAAAGCGGTACACTTTTCGCCTCATCAAATACCCTTACACTTGAGATTTGCTTGTCCTCAAGCAAATGCGCTTTTATTCTAATCAAAATACAAGTTAGGGGTCATTTAATGCTAACATAAAAGTAATTACAACAAATAATCGTTCCACTTCAATCATAATAAGCACGGAGATTACATACTAGCACCTCACAAGTAGTGTTTAGATACTCACATCTCTCAAGTGTCATCAAAATAAATCTCATAAATGAAAACGGATAATATCTCTCACTACCTGTCATAGCAAATAGATTACCATAGGCTTGGGAAAGGATCGAAAACCTCCTCCACTAGGCGTAAGCACCTAAGATAAACTATCAAAGAGGGCTTTTAAATGGGTTATAACGTTAGGTGTAGGGAAAAGGAAAACACGGTTTTGTTGGATACGGGATATTTTACTGGTGGCTAGTTAAAGATCTTGATCAATTACATGTACTATACAATGTTGCTAAGCCAAGACTAGACTCGATCTTAAGCTAGAAACAAAATAACAAAAACATAAAATAAAATAAAATGAAACGGGATGGTAGTCCGTATGTTTTTTTTTTTTTTTTTTTTTTTCTTTTTTCTCATTTTTTTTTTTTTTTTTTTTTTTTTTTTTTTTTTTTTTGACATAAATTCTTGCCCTACCATCCAAAATAATACATCATAGGGGCGTTGCATTCCCCTTACACTTGAACTTTTACATAACTTTACAAATTACTATTCTAATGACTCGAATTAAGATAATCAAAACACTTGGAGTACTTTTAAAATATTTAGCACATATGGGGGTAATAAATGATGTTCTTCCCCATTACTCCATTACACTAGTACTTTACCCATGAGTCCCAATCGTCCCAAAACAATATGTACAAGGATATGACTCGACTTAGCAACCATGTAATCAACTAGATAATTAACTTGGGTTTAAACAAATGTTGTCACAATAATGCACTAAAAATGAGTGCATACAAGGTAGGCTAAGGCGATTTGGGTGTACATTTAAGTGGGGTGTAAACAAATTCTTCCTTTAAGTAAAATGCTTAAAGGTCGAAACGAAAAGATAGGCTCTGAGGGGTGTACTAGGGGTATCGTGTACTAAAAATGAGTACAACGCAAAGGGTGTGGGAGAATTACTTGACCAATGTAGCCAATGTAATTATAACAAAAACACAGGTGTAAAACAATGGGTTAATCCTAATGCCTCTTATCATGTAGTAAATCTAACTACACGAATGTAGTCTCACTTGTGGCCTTGGAATGGTCCTAACGCAAGTTCTAGAATCTAAGTGCTACCGGTACACACATCATAGCATAAATGCTTTTCCTACCAATTCTAGGGGCGAACCTCACATATTTGGGGGTGGAAAATTTTTTAGTGGTACGGTTTTTGTGCTAGTCATATAACTCCTATCCGTGAGACGCTCATTAAGATCAAAGTTTCACTCCTATATGTTGTAAAAAATTTTAAATTTGGCACTAAAATTACCTTAACAAGTATTTATCTTAGTTTTATTACACATCTAGTATTAAACAAACAAAAATCAAGCGCAATTGTATTCTCAAAAATCGTACTTTTACCCTCCCCTTACACTTAAGATGAACATTGTCCCCAATGTTCAAATAACAAGATGTAAAAGCATAAAGTAAAAGAATGAAATCAAATACTCCCCTGATTCGCTCGGTGGATAATGAAATTACACGGTTAAATCTTCCTCCAAAGAGAATGTTGAAGCTCCATGACTAATGCATCGCCATAAGCTTGATTCCAAAAACATCTCCTTGTCCAAAATAACCTGTTAAACCTGAGAAAACAAACACGAAAACCTGCATAACATCGGCGGGATAAAATCTATATATAAGGATATAATGCTTGTGGAATGATAACTTTGCAGATTCCTGGAGATTATAAGTTGGAGATTTTAATAAAAACTTTTTTAAAAACAAATCTTTCAAAAATTTCTGAAAATTAAATCTGACGCCGTCAGGTTATAAACCCTGACGCCGTCAGAAATGACCTGACAAAAATTCTCATTTTAAGTTTCCGGAAAATTTCTGGAAAAACCTTTACCTTACTTCCTGGAAATCCTGCAAAACATCATTATGACTTGATACAAGCATTTGACTCAAACAAATACGAATATGTATGTTAATTTATTATTATTACGATTCATGTTCATATGTGTTCTAATAAACCAATTTGACTTTCCCTTACACTTAACTTTTGCAAAATACCTTTATATGTAGTTAAGACGAAGTTAAAAACAAAATAAAGCATTTTCACAATTTTAGTTTTGAACATGAATCAATAATAATAAAAATTAAACATACATACGGAAGCAAATAAAATCAAACAAACAAATAAATAAACACACAAAGCAAATAAAGCTTGGGTTGCCTCCCAAGAAGCGCTTGTTTTTGTTCGAGTCACGAGCCTGACTCTACCCTTATTTAACAAAAATAGGGGAGGTTTTCCCTACACTTAGGATTAAGTGCGGGTGAAAGTAGCGATACACACCCTTAGGGTGTGAACATGCCACGTGAGGTGAAGGGGGTGAGTGAATGGCTTCCTTCATCCTTAAACTACCCGGATAATATTGGTTGATGGGTGGGTCGGTTCCTCTTTTTTCTCCTAGATGTAAATCTAAGGATGAAAAGTTGTGTAAAGGTTGAGGTTCCAATTCATCAACACTAGGAAATTCCCTAGAACTATGAGTAAGGTCATCACTAAAAGTGTGCAAACCTATATCCTCTAGTTGTGCTTGGTCCAAGGGTTCTACCTCCATCGGGATTCCTAAAGTCTCTTCTACTTCTTCCGGGTAAGTCACGGGCGGTGTGGGTGCCTCAAATGATGGTTGAGTATTTTGTGGGCTTATGGTGTTTACCTCATTATTCCACGTGTCAAGATCACCTATATCCTCGTCAATTGTTTTCTTAGGTAGTGATAATAACAAACCTAGTGCTTCATCCAACTTATGATTTATTGATACGGCTCTATCCACAATTCCTTGGCAAACTAGGTCGCTTTTCCTATTAGCCTCACTAAAACAAGATCCTAAACATGGAGGTTGTTCATAAGAATCTATCCTAGGTGAAGGCTCATATGATTCATAAGTGTCTCTAAATGAGGTATTTTGAACTTCTTGGTGTTCTAGCCACTCAACCATATCTTGCAATCTTAGAAATTTAAGTGAAAAGTCCATTTGAAGCAAATTACAAACAAAATCACAAAGAAAAGATAGACTACGAGAAATCTACAAAATAAAAAGAAAATATCTCACTTGATAGGAATCTTGTGAGTAGACCTAATAAAAATAAAATTTCAACCTAAGCAATAACTATTCCCCGGCAGCGGCGCCAAAAACTTGATTGCGTGGTTTTGCGACCTTACAACAGGTTTTACCTCTCGAGGGATCTCAAGAGGCTTACAACCCCACCAGGCAGTGTACCTGACCGATGTAGTATAGTGTAGTGGTAAGTACGGGGGATTGATCGTTCTCCACAGGGAATAGTGTTCGTTAGGTGTGAAAGGCTACTCTAATTAGGTCTAAAGGTTGAGGAAGATTCTTTTTATGTTTTTATATTTTTTTATGAAAGCAAGTAAAATCTCGGTTTTGAAGGAGTGGGCGGAATTAGTTGCTAGTCAACTAACCCAAAATTACTACGGATGCAAATAAAATAAAATAACAAAAATGAAAATGTGGTGAGAAACTTATGTGTAGAGAAATGTGTTTACTTAGATTTCCTTACTCCCTAACTATCTTTTACCGGTTAATTAGTGTGTATTAGTCGCGTGGATGACGGGTGTATTCCTTAATACCATTCGTGGGGTGGCGTACTTACTTCCCCAACTCTACAAGCTCCTACTTCACTCCTATGTCGAGCCGGCTAGGAAGCTCCTAACATGGGATCACTAGAATTCGCTTGTGCATTAAATACAACCATAAAAACCTTTAGTACGCATTTGGTTCATGTTTCTTAAGACGTTCAAGCAAGTTACCGAATAGGAAGTTAGCCAGTTTTCTTAAGCCTAACATAGATAAACAATCATCCAATACAACTAACAACACACTAACAACCAATAATCAATAGCTAGGTTTCATTAGATCTAAGCAAACACAAGATAAATTTAACCTAACAAGTTAAACAAAAGACAAGAATAAGATAGAATCAAACAACACATAGACATATTGAATGATTAATTGATAACTTATCTTTCAATGAAACATGGAAGATCTCAAGGCAAAAAGCCCTGAAAAAGTAGCTAAAATCGTCTTAGGGTTTTATCCCAAAATTCCACACACTAAGCTCTCCCTAATGACAAAAAATTAGAAAACTATATATAGACTTTGACATCTGACGGCGTCACCTTATGGAGTGTGACGCCGTCACCTCGCCGCTTTTAGGGTTCCCGGATGACCATCTTGACACCGTCCCTCTTTAGCTCTACCAAAATCCATTCTGGCTTATCAAGGCTTGACGCCGTCGAACCTAGAACGTGACGCCGTCCCCTTATGATTTAAGCCGTGACGCCCTTGATTAAGTTAAAGCGTGACGCCGTCAGAATTCACATGCTATTTTCACTGGCTCATCATGAGTAAATTTCACGTCCAACTTTTCTTGCCAAGGCATGACGCCGTCCAGAGTAAATTGTGACGCCGTCAAGAGTAACTTTTAGCCGATTCTTGAGACTTTGTCGTTTTCTTCACTTTTATGCTCCAAAAACGTCCAAAATGCCTCCTTTTCCAGATTTCTCCTCAAAAGTACCTAAAATGACAAAAGGAACGATTTAGGGCAATATTTGATCAAATAAATACGATTTCAGGCCTAAATGACCCCTTAAAAGCGGTACACTTTTCGCTTCATCAAGCTTCCTAGCCGGCTCGACATAGGAGTGAAGTAGGAGCTTGTAGAGTTGGTGAAGTAAGTACGCCACCCCACGAATGGTATTTAAGGAATACACCCGTCATCCACGCGACTAATACACACTAATCAACCGGTAAAAGATAGTTAGGGAGTAAGGAAATCTAAGTAAACACATTTCTCTACACATAAGTTCTCACCAACATTTCATTTTTAGTTATTTATTTTATTTGCATTTGTAGTTATTTGGGTTAGTTGACTAGCAACTAATTCCGCCCACTCCTTCAAAACCGAGATTTTACTTGCTTTCATAAAAATATAAAAACACAAAAAAGAATCTTCCTCAACCCTTAGGCCTATTAGAGTAGCCTTTCATACCTAACGAACACTATTCCCTGTGGAGAACGATCAATCCCCCGTACTTACCACTACACTATACTACATCGGTCAGGTACACTGCCTGGTGGGGTTGTAAGCCTCTTGAGATCCCTCGAGAGGTAAAACCTGTTGTAAGGTTGCAAAACCACGCATCAAGTTTTTGGCGCCGCTGCCGGGGAATAGTTATTGTTTAGGTTGAATTTTTTATTTTATAGGTCTACTCACTAGATTCCTTTCTAGTGAGATTTTTATTTTCTTTTTCTAGGTCTTCTTTAGTCTATCTATTTTCTTCGTTTCTTTGTTCGTAACCATTACCATTCGACATCATGGAAGATGGTAATATCCTTGATCCCAACATCCCACCACCACAACAACCACCACCACCTCCTAGAGCCCGTACTTTAGGAGAGTATTCCCGTCCTAGCCACCGTGGCTATCGAAACACCATTGAGCTCACTCAAGGAGCCAATGTTACACCCTTGCGATCCGACACCATCCGGTTGGTGCAAAGCGGATGCGCATTCCATGGACTTCGATCTGAAGATCCTAATCAACACCTCAAGGACTTTCTTAAAATTGTTGATTCTATAGACCTTGATGTTGCCACTCGAGAGACGACCCGATTGCGTCTCTTTCAATTCTCTCTGCGGGATCAAGCTAGTCAGTGGCTAGAACGTCAACCCGCAAGATCCATCACCTCTTGGGATGATCTCACCACTCGTTTCCTTGCTCAGTTTTTCCCACCAGGAAGAACTACCAAGCTAAGGAATAATATCTTGATGTTCCAACAACGTCAAGGCGAAACCCTCTACGAGGCATGGACTCGATTCAAGGACTTACTCCGAAGGGTCCCTCACCATGGCATGGATCCTTGGCTACAAATCCAAATCTTCTATGATGGTGTCAATCATCAAACTAGAAGAGCCATAGATTACGCCGCCAATGGGAGATTGAGCAGACTCAGTGTCGATAAGTGCTGGGAAGTCATTGAGGACTTAGCACAATACGAAGAGGAAGAATGGAATGACTCAACGTTCTCGGAAGAAGGGATTTTAAATTGCATGAGTGCAACCCAAGAACAGCTGTTCGAAAACATAAAAAGGCAGGTTGAGAGCTTAATGAAAGCTGAGACACCTACGGCTGATGAAAATCCCGATGAGTGCGTGAACACAATTGATAAACATACGTTTCATCAATTCTCACGACAAGATGAGTTTGAAGGGATAATGCTAACTTTCGTGAACAACCAAGAAAGGCGGATCCAGGAATTAGAGACTCACTTGAAAAACACCCAAGATATGTTCATGGAACTAGCAGAAAAGTTTATTGTGAGAATAAAGGAGAAAATTAGGGAAGAAGCCTCACACAAAAAGATCGAGAAGATCTTTGAACTCCCGGTCCTTAATGAACCATACAACGAATGGGATGATGAAACCCTCTCCCCGAGCCTTCACTTTTAAAACCCTCTTATCTATTTGGATCCTCTCGCGAGAAAAAGAATTCTCAAGATCGTAGCATTTTCGTGGGAAGCATGGTTTTCACGCTCCCTAACTTTCATGATGCTAGGAAACGATCTTTTGGCTTTAAGCCAGGTGTGAGAAGAACTCGATTAAAGCACATCCTCATTTCGAAAACCCCCTGTAAAAGCTCCTCACACTCCCTGAATACCTGCCGTGACGAAGATTGGAACCTGAATGTGACGTCAACCGGCCCTTTTCAACATTTTACCACATCCCGTGACAGTAACAAAACATTTGACCCATGAGGAACTTGTTAACGAGACTAGCTATCAGGATTATTGACCCTGACTAGCTGCTCCTTTAAAGTACGAGGGGCTCATTTGTAAACTGGCACAAAGTGGTAAATTACGCTGATCTGACGGTGTCAGGATTTGAACGTGACGCCGTCACCCCGTCTGCACAGCAATAATAACTTTAATTCCATCACTTTCATCACAAACCCCACAAACCATATCCACTCCACCCCCACCTTCGAATTTCCAGGATCAAATTCACCGACTTTCGTCACCAATTTCCACGTGGTAAGTAATTTTTATTCATTCTTTTCGTTTCAATTACTCATAGGATTTGTCAATTTTGAAAGCCCTCTACTCATGATACCCTAGGGTTGATTCATGCTTAGAACTCATAATGTCCTTTAATTAGTGTTATTTTAGCAATGATTAAAAGCATGTGATTGTTAGCAATCAAATGGGTCAATTCACTAATCGGGTGGCCACGAATTTGAATCATAACCTGTGATCCAATCACCCATTTTTCTGTAAAAAGTGGTGTGTGGTTATTGAGCCTGAAGTTTGAATATTAATTTTTCCCTCGTAATTATGGATTTGAACTTGGTCGAATCTGACGGCGTCACCTAGCAAAGGGTGACGGCGTCAGACCTGTCTGATGCGCCATCAAATCTTTAATTCACATATTAACACTTTTGTTCCTCCTGCTTTGTTCCAGATAATGAGTAAGCGCCAAAGACCCAGCCGAGGAAGTTCTTCCCGATCTCAACAAGAGAACTTTGGGGATACGGTCCTCAGTTGGGGTGTCTTTGACAACGATGCTGCTACAAGCAAATACGCACAACTGCTACTACACAAGGTCGAAAATGGGGCCGTAGTTGATTGAAACTTTCTGAGGAGAGAAGGTCTTGAGCAGACCTTTCTCCAAAGTTTTCAGACGGATGGGTTTACCGGCCCTCAGTGGGAAAGACTGTTTAAAATTCAGGAGCCGGTATATGAGGAATTGGTACGTGAATTCTTTGCCACCTTTCATTTTGACATGGCTGAGGCAAGGACCGATGTAGGCAGTACCACGATCTATTTCAGGCTGGGGGGTGAGCTAAGGACGTGTTCGGTTACTGAGTTTGGGTGGAGACTTGGGTTATACGATCAGCATGATACCATTCAGGCAGGGTTCATGCATAGGTTGTTGCGTGGGGAGTCGATGAAGAATGATTTTAGATGTTCCATGTTCTGGCAAACTATTGGGGATGGGGTGTATACCTCGACCACTGTGGCATCCCAAATCAGGGATCCTAGGGTTCGGTTGACTCATCGATGCCTCACCTACAGCTTGACGGGGCGTCACAGCTCTCACCACCGTGTCACTGCTTCTGATCTCTTCTACCTGTACACCATCTACTCTAATGATGTTTACTGCAACATCCCGTTTTGGGTTGCTAGCTTTATGCATGGTGGAGTTGGGGAGAGGGAAGGAGACAGGATTTATGGTGGGATGTTTATCACCCGGCTGGCCCAGTCTTATGGAGTCCTCAGGCCCGAGGTCATGAGGTATTTGAGTGGTGATGCATGCAGGACGGTGAAGGAGAGGTCCCTGAAGCAGATGGAGGTGATTATGGAGATGCATGATGGGTCCTTTATGTGGTATCATCCAGCCAGAGCTGAGGATGATGATGATGAGGATGATGAGGAGGAGGAGGAGCCCCAGCAGCAGCAGCATGAGGGTTATGAGGCCGGTACAGCTGATTACTACCGGCACATGCGCAGGGGGGACTGGCAGGCTCACCAGGGGACCTGGATGGGCCAGGTTGATACTTGGAGGACCAGGGTGGACGAGAGGTTCGACTGGATGTATGATCACACGGTTCGTCAGATGCAGCATCTATCTACACGTGATCAGTTGGACCCACATCTGCAGATTGACCCTTTCCCGGGTCGTGAGCAGGATTACCCACCATATGGGTACTACGGGCACCTCCCTCCAGGCTACGACTATCGCCAAGGTCCCCCACCACAGTGATGATGTGATTTGATGTTTTGGATGTTTGAACATTTTGATATTTGGTTGTATGTATTGAAACAATATGGTCTGTAATAATTTAGGGAAGGCATCTGTTTGCCTTAAAACATTTGTTACATTGATTTTATTTATCGCATGCTAGCCTTATTTGATTGTTTATTTATTTGCTTTGTGTGTTTATTTGTTTGTTTGTTTGTTTTTATTTGTTTCCGTATGTGTGTTTAATTTTTATTAGTATTGATTCATGTTCAAAACTAAAATTGTGAAAATGCTTTATTTTGTTTTTAACTTCGTCTTAACTACATATAAAGGTATTTTGCAAAAGATAAGTGTAAGGGAAATCTAAATTGGTTTATTAGAACACAAATGAACATGAATCGTAATAATAATAAATTAACATACATATTCGTATTTGTTTGAGTCAAATGCTTGTATCGAGTCATAGTGATGTTTTGCAGGATTTCCAGGAAGTAAGGTAAAGGTTTTTCTAGAAATTTTCCGGAAACTTAAAATGAGAATTTTTTGTCAGGTCATTTCTGACGGCGTCAGGGTCTATAATCTGACGGCGTCAGATTTAATTTTCAGAAATTTTTGAAAGTTTTGTTTTTAAAAAAAAAAGTTTTTATTAAATCCCCAACTTATAATCTCCAGGAATCTGCAAAATTATCATTCCACAAGCATTATATCCTTATATATAGATTTATCCCGCCGATGTTATGCAGGTTTTCGTGTTTGTTTTCTCAGGTTTAACAGGTTATTTTGGACAAGGAAATGTTTTGAATCAAGATTATGGCGATGCATTAGTCATGGAGCTTCAACATTACTTTGGAAGAAGATCTAACCGTGTTACTTCATTATCCACCGAGCGAATCAGGGGAGTATTTGATTTCATTATTTTACTTTATGCTTTTACATTTTGTTATTTGAACATTGGGGACAATGTTCATCTTAAGTGTAAGGGGAGGGTAAAAGTACGATTAGAGAATGCTATTACGCTTGATTTTTGTTTGTTTAATAGTAGATGTGTAATAAAACTGAGAGAAATACTTGTTAAGGTAATTTTAGTGCCAAATTTAAAATTTTTTACAACATATAGGAGTGAAACTTTGATCTTAATGAGCGTCTCACGGATAGGAGTTATATGACTAGCACAAAAACCGTACCACTAAAAAATTTTCCACCCCCAAATATGTGAGGTTCGCCCCTAGAATTGGTAGGAAAAGCATTTATGCTATGATGTGTGTACCGGTAGCACTTAGATTCTAGAACTTGCATTAGGACCATTCCAAGGCCACAAGTGAGACTACATTCGTGTAGTTAGATTTACTACATGATAAGAGGCATTAGGATTAACCCATTGTTTTACACCTGTGTTTTTGTTATAATTACTTTGGCTACATTGGTCAAGTAATTCTCCCACACCCTTTGCGTTGTACTCATTTTTAGTACACGATACCCCTAGTACACCCCCCAGAGCCTATCTTTTCGTCTCGACCTTTAAGCATTTTACTTAAAGGAAGAATTTGTTTACACCCCACTTAAATGTACACCCAAATCGCCTTAGCCTACCTTGTATGCACTCATTTTTAGTGCATTATTGTTACAACATTTGTTTAAACCCAAGTTAATTATCTAATTGATTACATGGTTGCTAAGTCGAGTCATATCCTTGTACATATTGATTTGGGACGATTGGGACTCATGGGTAAAGTACTAGTGTAATGGAGTAATGGGGAAGAACATCATTTATTACCCCCATATGTGCTAAATATTTTAAAAGTACTCCAAGTTTTTCAATTATCTTAATTCGAGTCATTAGAATAGTTATTTGTAAAGTTATGTAAAAGTTCAAGTGTAAGGGGAATGCAATGCCCCTATGATGTATTATTTTGGATGGTAGGGCAAGAGTGTATGTAAAAAAAAAAAAAAAAAAAAAAAAAAAAAAAAAAAAAAAAATCGAAAAATCAAAAAATCAAAAAAAAAAAAAATGAGAAAAAGAAAAGTAGAAAAAACATACGGACTACCATCCCGTTTTATTTTATGTTTATTTTATGTTTTTGTTATTTTCTTTCATTAGCTTAAATCGAGTCGAGTCTTGGCTTAGCAACATTGTATAGTACATGTAATTAATCAAGATCTTTAACTCGCCACCAGTAAAATATCCTTTATCCAACAAAACCGTGTTTTCCTTTTCCCTACACCTAACGTTATAACCCATTTAAAAGCCCTCTTTGATAGTTTATCTTAGGTGCTTACGCCTAGTGGAGGAGGTTTTCGATCCTTTCCCAAGCCTATGGTAATCTATTTGCTATGACAGGTAGTGAGAGATATTATCCGTTTTCATTTATGAGATTTATTTTGATGACACTTGAGAGATGTGAGTATCTAAACACTACTTGTGAGGTGCTAGTTTATAATCTCCGTGCTTATTATGATTGAAGTGGAACGATTATTTGTTGTAATTACTTTTATGTTTGCATTAAATGACCCCTAACTTGTATTTTGATTAGAATAAAAGCGCATTTGCTTGAGGACAAGCAAATCTCAAGTGTAATGGTATTTGATGAAGCGAAAAGTGTACCGCTTTTAAGGGGTCATTTAAGCCCTAAATCGTATTTATTTGATCAAATATTGCCCTAAATCGTTCCTTTTGTCATTTTAGGTACTTTTGAGGAGAAATCTGGAAAAGGAGGCATTTTGGACGTTTTTGGAGCATAAAAGTGAAGAAAACGACAAAGTCTCAAAAATCGGCTAACAGTTACCTTTGACGGCGTCAGATTTTACTCTGGACGGCGTCATGGCTTGGCAAGAAAAGGTGGATGTGAAATTTACTCATGATAAGCCAGTGAAAATTGCATGTGAATTCTGACGGCGTCACGCTTTAACATGATCAAGGGCGTCACGGCTTAAATCAAAGAGGGACGGCGTCACGTTCAAGGGATGACGGCGTCAAGCCTTGATAAGCCAGAACGGATTTTGGAGAGCTAAAGAGGGACGGCGTCAAGAAGGCCATCCGGGAACCCTAGAAGCGGCGAGGTGACGGCGTCACACTCCATAAGGTGACGCCGTCAGATGTAAAAATCTATATATAGTTTTGCAATTCTTTGTCATTAGAGAGAGCTTAGTGTGGAATTTTTGGGAGAAAACCCTAAGACGATTTTAGCATCTTTTTCAAGGCATTTTGCCTTGAGATCTTCCATGTTACATTGAAAGATAAGTTATCAATTAATCATTCAATATGTCTATGTGTTGTTTGATTTTATCTTGTTCTTGTCTTTTGTTTAACATGTTAGGCTAGATTTATCTTGTGTTTGCTTAGATCTAATGAAACCTAGCTATTGATTATTGGTTATTAGTGTGTTATTAGTTGTATTGGATGATTGTTTATCTATGTTAGGCTTAAGAAAACTGGCTAACTTCCTATTCGGTAACTTGCTTGAACGTCTTAAGAAACATGAACCAAATGCGTACTAAAGGTTTTTATGGTTGTATTTAATGCACAAGCGAATTCTAGTGATCCCATGTTAGGAGCTTCCTAGCCGGCTCGACATAGGAGTGAAGTAGGAGCTTGTAGAGTTGGGGAAGTACGTACGCCACCCCACGATTGGTATTAAGGAATACACCCGTCATCCACGCAACTAATACACACTAATCAACCGGTAAAATATAGTTAGGGAGTAAGGAAATCTAAGTGAACACATTTCTCTACACATAAGTTCTCACCAACTTTTTATTTTCAGTTATTTATTTTATTTGCATTCATAGTAATTTGGGTTAGTTGACTAGCAACTAATTCCGCCCACTCCTTCAAACCCGAGATTTTACTTGCTTTCATAAAAATATAAAAACATAAAAAAGAATCTTCCTCAACCCTTAGACCTATTAGAGTAGTCTTTCATACCTAACGAACACTATTCCCTGTGGAGAACGATCAATCCCCCGTACTTACCACTACACTATACTACATCGGTCAGGTACACTGCCTGGTGGGGTTGTAAGCCTCTTGAGATCCCTCGAGAGGTAAAACCTGTTGTAAGGTTGCAAAACCACGCATCAGATGTGATTGATTTGTATATTATGATTCAGACAGGTTGAAACACTAAGTAGTTACAGAATTTCAATATACTACTGAAACGCGAACTTAATTACAGATAATGCACAGGGGAGAGGAGTGTGAAGACGGCAAGAAATCCAAGAGTGGTGATGGCAGATAAGTAGAGATAGGGGAGATTGGATGTCAGGTTAAACAGTATTAGATTGGAATGAAGAATGAAGTGATTCAAGGTCGTATGAAGGTAACTCAAAGGAACATTAAAAGCGGAAAACAAAAGAAATAATGTTCCTCTAGAACCTGGTATTTCCTTGAAGAGATCTAGGCATAGTACTAGCAATGATAAATACTATTTGTGCGATAAAACAAGATTGGAAAAGAGTTTGTTTCAAACCCAATATCGTTTGTTGCATTGGAATAGACAAGCAAAGGGTGCACCAGGTTACTGTTGCGATGCGTAGTTTCGATGAGGTTATCAAGAAAAAGTAGGGCAAGAAGTCAAAATAATGTCCTCTCATCTTTTAGTTTCTGTTTCGGTTAGATTTGCATTCTAAGTGATGGAAGCTTGAGGCTAAGATTGGAGGTTGAATCATATTTTCTGCATTGTTGTTAGATACTAACTACACAAGAATTGTGATATATACACATACTGTATAAATATATATATATATATTTTTGGCTTTTGAAGTGTTTGAATATGTCGGATATAAACAAGTTTTTAACATTGCACACATGTAACTTCTTTGAAGCAATCATTTTGACCGACATATTCTATTGACCCTTTGTTCGTATTAATAAAATGCTTGCTTAAAAAACAACATAATTGCTTACTCCCAAAAACAAACGTTAACATAATGTAATAAACACAAAAACGGCCGCCCCGCAGCAACGCGCGGGCAAACCCGCTCGTTATAAATTCTAACCCACGACAGTTTCTTCTCATTTAATTCATTAAAATCGGTCCGTGATTTGATTCAACCCACGACAGTTTCTCCTCAACATTTAATGTGCACGCGTTTTTCAAATCATCCCAAAAATAAGTTACGATTTTTGATTTAGTCTTTATCATCAACCCTACCAATTGTACTAGATTGGTGCGGGCAAAACCATAAAATTGGTAATGATTTTGGAGCCATTGAATGTTTTTATTTAGATCAACTCTCAACAAACCATCTAATTGCTATGTATTTGATAATCCTTGTTCTTTTCAAATACAAGATTTTTTAAAAAGTTTCTTTTTGAAGTGTATGTGTCTATGCGATTTTTTTTATCCAACTTAAATGCCAAAAAATTGATTTAATGGTCCAGTAAATTACAGGGTAAATGCTACAAATACACTATGTACTCTCCCACATAAATCATTATGCTTCATGAACTCTTACAGGTGTCATTATGTTTCATTTATATGTGTAACGTTAGTCCTTTAGCCAAAAAAAGTTTGCAACGTTAGTCCTTTATACTAACGACTGTTGGTCCTTTACACGTTTTCGTCCGTTTTTACACGTTTTCGTCCTTTTTCATACGTTTTCATCCGTTTTCCTACGTTTTTGTCTTTTTTCGTCTGTTTTATACGTTTTCATCTATTTTTATACGTTTTCCTCCGTGTTTACACGTTTTCTTACGTTTTACAAGTTTTCGCCCGTTTCACACGTTTTCGTCCGTTTTAGAGCATTTCTATACGTTTTTGTCCATTTTTAGCTGTTTTCGTCTGTTTTCTTACGTTTTTACACGTTTTCCTACGTTTTTACATTTTTTCTTACGTTCTTACACGTTTTTGTTCATTTTTAGACGTTTTCGTCTGTTTTCTAACATTTTTACACGTTTTCGTCCGTTTTTACATGTTTTCATCCATTTTTAGACGTTTTTGTCTGTTCGTTTTCGGCCATTTTTGTCTGTTATTACACATTTTCGTACATTTTCTTACATTTCATACATTTTCTTACAGACAAAAATGGATGAAAATGAACAAAAACATGTAAAAAACAAATGAAAACATGTAGAAACAAATGAAAACATGTAAAAACGGACGAAAACGTGTAAAAACGTAAGAAGACGTATGAAAACGGACGAAAACATGTAAGAACGTAAGAAAATAGATGAAAACGGACGAAAACGTGTAAAAACATAGGAAAACATGTAAAAACGTAAAACAACGTATGAAAACGGACGAAAACGTCAAAAAACAGACGAAAGCGGCTAAAAACGGACAACAACGTATAAAAATGAATTAAATGGACGAAAATGTGTAAAAACGGACGAAAACGTGTAAACACGGACAAAAATATTTAAAAACAGACAATAACGTATGAAAACGGAAGAAAACGTGTAAAATGGACAAAAACGTGTAAAGGACTAATGGTCGTTAGTATAAAGGACTAACGTTGCAAATTTTGTTCAGCTAAAGGACTAACGTTACACATATAAATGAAGCAGAATGACACACTTAAGAGTTCATGAAGCATAATGAGTTATGTGGGAGAGTAAATAGTGTATTTGTAGCTTTTACCCTAAATTACATCTATCCTGAAATAAACGATTATTTCCTGTTGCTAATAACCTAATGACAATGTGACTTATGGAGTCTGCTTGTTCATCACTCAAAAGTTTCTCAAATTTGTTTTGTAGTCAGCTGGTAGCTATATATGTAACACCCCCAACATGGAATATGGCAGCGGAACATAGTTGGGGGTATTACTTTCGGGTAAGACAGTCACAATCATAGAAAACGGCCTCATAACAAGCCTTTTTAATAAAATATATCATTTAAATTATAAAAACATTGAAGTTCAAAAGATTCTCAAACATCATACGTAGTGGAATAAAAGACACAATTCAAAAGGGTTTTTCGAATGATAATAAGTAGTACAAAGATAGTAAAATGTAGATAGATAGTAAAAGCCGTTAGTCATCGATAATCTTCATGCCACTCCTAGTGCCAGTACAATATGCATCAATTACCTGAGACAAAACTTGCATAAAAGGTCAACACAAAGGTTGAGTGAAATCCATAGGTTTAAAATAAATAGTTGAACGCAAGATTTTCAAGTCTAGAAAATATAAGTAACAAATACATATATCAGGTAAGCGTCAAACAGCTGCTAAGCTCATGACACGCAAAACGTTAACCGACACCAAATAACATTGGCTTAAGTCGACAGTAACCGCGAAATTCATAATATAATAGTTGCCCTCGAGCTAGATACTTTGCCAAATACCTAGTTATAAACCGAATATAGTACATCACATGCGGACTAGACTTAGTTAACATGGCGGGATGGTCAAATTGTAATATCCGATAACCATTTTCACTAGGCAAATATTTATTTTTGCATCACCTTAGTATTTGAACTTTTCCTAAACTTATTTGAACTTGAGAAACGCGAGTTATCTTGAGAAACATGAACGCTATCCCTTTATTATGTCAACATAACCTAGAAAGCATGAAACAAATCGAATTTTCCATATAAATTAACTT
Source organism: Artemisia tridentata subsp. tridentata (assembly GCA_021014915.2). NCBI lineage: Eukaryota > Viridiplantae > Streptophyta > Magnoliopsida > Asterales > Asteraceae > Artemisia > Artemisia tridentata. The sequence continues at coordinate 520,242,646 of CP139509.1, read as the reverse complement.
CGAGAAAGTATTGCGTATTTATACTCGTTTTTATCAGAAAAATTATTTCGAGAACAATGGCGCAAGTTTCATAATTTTTCGAGTCCGTTTGGTACTTCAAATGAGTCCCACAATGATTATTGTAAAAGTTTCACCAAGTTAACATATATAGTGTTGGAGTATGTTCGTGTCATAATAAATAATTATATGACTAGACATATGTGGGCCTATGGGGTCACACACTTATACACAGAGATACCATTTATATATTGTATTTACCTTATTTACACTATATATATGACTACGTAACTTGGGATCGATAACGGGCTACTAATAACTAAGGTAGTATTTAGTTTATTGGATTGGACCAACAAATGGGCAAGCCCATTTGAAGCTCCATATGGCCGACCATGGTAAATAGAATAAGAGAGAAAGATCAAGGGGTTAAGTGTAACTTTTCCTTGATTATCTCCTAATTGATTTGTTATTAAGGAGATTGATTATAATTAATCACTTACCAACTTTATCTCCTCCTTCCTCTCCCTAATAACCATGAAATTAAACATACCCATATGAGGGTTTTTGGTTTTTGATCCCATCTAAACTTATTCTAGTGTAGTTCAAGGCTAGATCGCATGTTACGTGATCAAGACTAGCATCGGGTGGTTATCCGTGACGTGTGGTGTGTTTCATTCTTAGAGGAGATCAACATGATTGATCTCTTGGGTTTCTCCATCTCCTATCGGTGATATTGGTGATTGCTAGTGACTCCCGAATCACGCTACAAAGGTATATATAATTGTTATCTTTATTGTTGATTGATCATATGGCTATATGGATCCGTTGTTGGTGATGTTATCCGCAGTGTTTATTTGTTTAATGTGTTTATATATATTCAACATCACCTATAGTGGTATCACGAGCCATCATATGTGCCATATGATTATCGGGTATGCATAAAAGTGGCTAAAATGGGTGTTTTTTTGATGATTTATGAAACCACAATAAAAATAGCCCCTAGGGCTCCATTTTCTCAAAACTGTCGAACCTTAAGAGGTCTTAATAACTGTGATTTTTTACCTCATATCCATTTGTTATGCATATGCTAATTGGTTTACTTGTCGGGTACGCGTAAAATGGCCTAAAACGCATTATTTTGATCGATTTGTGAAACGATTTCAAAACAGCCCCTATGGCTTAATTTTCTATGGTAAAATGATAATTATAGGGTCCTAATATCAATTGGTTTTGAACCTAAGGCCATTTGGCACGCGTACCATACGGGGTTTTTAATTCTAGTTAATTAATTTCTTCATTTCGTTGGCTAATTATTGAATTCTTGTTATTAATTTTGTATCAATGGTAAATAAATGCATGTTAGTTGATAACGCTCAAATCTAACTTGTTTTTAGTAGCGTTATTTGTATTTTTGTGCATATATATTGTAAGGAATTAAATATTCCATAGATTTGATGATACAAAGCAAGAAGAATGAAACATGAAATGATAAGCAAAATACACAAGTAACAAGCTGCTGTTAGTATTGATAAGCTGTTGTTAGTGTATTTAATAGTACTGATGGTTAAGAGCAAGGTACTGCTAGTTCAAACAAAGGTACTGCTAGACCAAAAAGGTATTGCTGGTTCAAAAGCAAAGGTACTGCTAGTTCAGAACAAAGGTACTGCCAGTGCAAGAAAGGTACTGCCAGTGTATCTCAGCAAGAAAGGTACTGCTAGTTCATAGCAAGGTACTGTTAGTTCAAAATGGTGCTGCTAGTACAAATGAGCTGCTGCTGAATCAATGAGTCACTCTGCTGCTATGAAGATAAGGATGGAAAAGATATTATTTGTATGAGTCATGTTTATACAAAATAATATCTAGATATTTGGTTAGTCAACAAAGTTGAAAAGCAAGAAGCAAAATGGAACTTGATGACTACCACCTACACGATATAGCAAGTGGATGACTAAACTTATCAAATTGTAAATGATCTTCTTTATGTTATAAAAAGAAGATCATACCCCTTAGAAAAATGTATGCTTCACAGTGAAACAAAGTGAACATCAAAAGTGTGTCTTGGTTGTGATTGAACAATCAACACCAAAGTGCTTCGTACTCTCAAATTACAACAACACAAAGTTGTGTTAAAATGTAAAGCACTTAAAAAGTGTGTGTGGGAACATCAGACATGAGGTCTGATGAACATTAGACATGGGGTCTGATGTTGTTAGGTTTGTTTAGCCTCAAGGATCTAGTATCCCTGTTAGAGTGTAACCGTGTTGTGTTGATCACATAACATTGGGGCCGTAAGTGAAATAACAAACGGTGAAATTGACAAAACCTTGTTGTGATAGTATTGTTTCTTTATTAGAATATTCAGTCAATATTATCATCATGCTTTTCATAAACAAAATCCTAGATCAAAGGTGTAACAACCTTGAGCCCATAAACGATCAAAAAACTTATAAGTAGTTAGTTCTCTTGTTCTTTAAAGTTTTCAAAAAGTGGTATCAGAGTGGGGGGCTCTGGATCTAGGAAAAGAAAAGGTTTTAGCTAAAGAAAGAAGAAAAATTCGAATCTGGTTCATTTTTTCGTAACTCACTGCAGGGCTGTTTTCAAAAGGCGATAACTCCTTCGTTAACCGTTGGATCGGGCTAAATTTTTTGTTGAAGGTTCTTGGTATATCAAGGTAGATTCTCACTGGAGGGATCTTCAATTTGAGCCTTAGGTTGCAAGATATGCATCGTTGAATACTGCTGCAGAAACAGTTGAGGTATGGTCGAATTTTTTGTTTTTCTTTCTTGGTTTACACACACAAAGGGGAAGAATCACACACAGAAGAGAGTTGGTTCTTAAAAGATATAAAGGCTTGTTTATCAATTTATTATTGGTGAAAAAGATTATTTGTTGCTTATTTGAAGTTGAGGTTGAATTTTTCAAGATTGTGTTTTGTCATATCTTTGGAAGAAAAGATAACTTGTTTGTGCTTCAATAAATTATGGCGATGACTTGTTAAATCTAGTTTTCATAGGTCAAGGGGAGGATGGACGAAGACCTAGTTAACTATCACTTAAAGGAGTTACTTTGTAGTGCTCAGTGTCTCATTGAAGATGAGGATTGTATCAAGAGATTTTGATCTACTTATATGGTGTTAGTATAAGTTCAAAGTCAGTTTTAGTACAAGATATAGGACACAAGATTGGTTTATTCAGCTTCATCAACAAGTTGGTAATGATTGGTTTTTCTTCATCAGTCATAAAAGCCTACAGAATGGAGATTCGAATGGTTAACATATTAGTTTCAGGGGAAGCTTCAATGTTAAAGATGTTTAACCATTTATTGTATTTGTGCAACACCACAAGGGAACGTTATTGATTCTTACTACTATTGATTAGTATTAGTTTGTAGTTGTAAAAATCATATTTGTAATATTCTCTATTTGTTGATAACAAAAAGGGGAAGAGATGTGGTGGATAGCATAGATTAAGGGGAAGTCAGTATAGTTTCTATTCATGGTGAGATTTAGTTATCTCAATTTCTCTACTTCGTCTAGGGAAATTCATACAAGAATGTGTTTGTTTTGTAATCATCAAATAGGGGAAGATTGTAAGGAATTAAATATTCCATAGATTTGATGATACAAAGCAAGAAGAATGAAACATGAAATGATAAGCAAAATACACAAGTAACAAGCTGCTGTTAGTATTGATAAGCTGTTGTTAGTGTATTTGATAGCACTGATGGTTAAGAGCAAGGTACTGCTAGTTCAAACAAAGGTACTGCTAGACCAAAAAGGTACTGCTGGTTCAAGAGCAAAGGTACTGCTAGTTCAGAACAAAGGTACTGCCAGTGCAAGAAAGGTACTGCCAGTGTATCTCAGCAAGAAAGGTACTGCTAGTTCATAGCAAGGTACTGTTAGTTCAAAATGGTGCTGCTAGTACAAATGAGCTGCTGCTGAATCAATGAGTCACTCTGCTGCTATAAAGATAAGGATGGAAAAGATATTATTTGTATGAGTCATGTTTATACAAAATAATATCTAGATATTTGGTTAGTCAACAAAGTTGAAAAGCAAGAAGCAAAATGGAACTTGATGACTACCACCTACACGATATAGCAAGTGGATGACTAAACTTATCAAATTGTAAATGATCTTCTTTATGTTATAAAAAGAAGATCATACCCCTTAGAAAAATGTATGCTTCACAGTGAAACAAAGTGAACATCAAAAGTGTGTCTTGGTTGTGATTGAACAATCAACACCAAAGTGCTTCGTACTCTCAAATTACAACAACACAAAGTTGTGTTAAAATGTAAAGCACTTAAAAAGTGTGTGTGGGAACATCAGACATGAGGTCTGATGAACATTAGACATGGGGTCTGATGTTGTTAGGTTTGTTTAACCTCAAGGATCTAGTATCCCTGTTAGAGTGTAACCGTGTTGTGTTGATCACATAGCATTGGGGCCGTAAGTGAAATAACAAACGGTGAAATTGACAAAACCTTGTTGTGATAGTATTGTTTCTTTATTAGAATATTCAGTCAATATTATCATCATGCTTTTCATAAACAAAATCCTAGATCAAAGGTGTAACAACCTTGAGCCCATAAACGATCAGAAAACTTATAAGTAGTTAGTTCTCTTGTTCTTTAAAGTTTTCAACATATATTGATCACTTTTATGAACTTTTGGTACTTAATCAAGTATAATTGCTATTTTAGGTTCATGGAAGCTCAAGTACAAGAAAACAAAGAAAAAGACGAAGAAATGATCAATAAACGAAGATTTATGCATGTACGAAGAATTCCCGACAAAATCGTGTCTCTTGGAATATATTCGAGAAGATAAAGTCATGAAGTTGTCACTCCAAAGACTCAAGAATAAAGCACAAGAGGGAAAACGAGGAAAGAAATGAAGAAAAGAAGCTCAAACGAAGAATTATTGGAAGACTCGTTGTTCCCGACACACCTTCACCATTTTGGCCATATCTTGAGCATACGAACTCAGATTTAGTTGTTTCAAGCGCCCACGGAAAGCTAAGAGAAAGATATACAACTTTGGTTTTTATCACTTCTGTCCAGGAGGCTCCATCCGATCGGTAAGAGCCCGCATCCGATTCGGATGGAGCAAACTTGACTTTTACGAGAGCTCCAACCGATCAGTATTGCCCCGTATCCGATCGGATGGCTGAAACTGCCTTCTCCAAGTTATTTTTAATGCTTCTTTAAGTGCCATTAAGTCCCAAGTCCGATCATGTGCCTATATTAACTCCTAAACCTGCTACTTTATGACACTTTGTGCCCAAGTTACTTACTTGTTGGCTAAGGGTGGCTTCTACCTATAAATAAGACTACTTTGGCATGGTTTCAAGTGTGAAATTCTAGCCTCCACCCTTAAGGACGAATTTTCACCAACTATTATCAACTCCAAAAGACCACAACCCTCTGCCATTTCTAGAAGTAGTGCTCAAGTGCTTGAAGAAGTGTTCGGGTGTGATTTTCCGGCTTGGTTAGAAGTTGTAGTTGATTGGAGGCTTGAAGGTTGCTATAATCCTTCACCTTTACCTATTGTAATTGATACCTTGGGTAAACTCTTGTTACTTTTATATTTCATGATGCTTATGATTTCCATGATTGTTGAAGACTTATGTTTGGTTGAATACAATATGGTTTTGTTTTGTATACTTGTTTGGTTTATATGATAACTTGTGATAATAGGATGTTTGGATATAATTAGTGTTTGTTTGATAACATCATATTTGGTTAAATTGGATATTGTCTTGTTTATTGTTTTGATTAATCATTGTTGGGTCTACATGTCGACGGGATTCTCAATAGTGGTTGATTTCAATTCATTAGTCGACGAATGTTTTGGTCTTGTACTTTGTGACGATTGTATAAGAAACTTAATAAACATGACAAGTGAAGGTTTAATTTGGATTTAAGGTCGAAAGACATCTTTTGAATATGTGTTCATCAAGTAAATGGAACTTCACAAATTAATAACATCAAAGTTATGGGATCGAAAGAACATCTTTGGTTGTTGGTTTAGGCATGAGTTTTATGACATGACCAATTGATTAAGACTTATGTATATTTGATTTATAAAACACTAAATTATTATTGATTCTAGAGGCCGAAAGGAATACCAATGATAATATGTTTTCCAAACTAGTAAAGGCTTACACCAAGTCCTTACACCAAATCCTAGTAAAGGCTTACACCAAGTCCTAGTAAAGGCTCACACCAAGTTCTTACTCACTTATTATCATTGCCAAACATGTATGTTCTTTGTGTGCTTGCTCTCATATTGCTTTTCTTGTTGGTTTGATCCGTGACAATCATAACCATCAACTTGTTACTTGCTTAAACAAACAAACGACACTTGAGTGCAACCAAGTCTCTTGGGACGACCTTGACTTACCATAACCTCTATACTACAATTGACTAGGGTATACTTGCCCGAATGTGTTCCTAGTTAACCGGTAATTCTTGTTTATAAATTTAAAGCTCGGTGAACGCATCAAGTTTTTTGGCGCCGTTGCCGGGGATTTGGTTTTTGTTCTTAGGTGTTTGTTTGTTTGTTTGTTGCTCTTTTGTGATCCTTTGATTGATTGTTTGAATTGAATTCTTGTTGAATTGTTAGTTTGTTTGTTTCCTTGATATATTGATTGATTGCTTGCTTGCTTGTTGCTCTTGATGTTTGGTTAAATTGCTTGCCGTGATTTTTGTTTCAAAAAGCTCCCATTTCTCATATTTTCTTAAAAGGTCTTGGCATCAAAATCAAGTGTGTTGGTGTTGGATTTTGTTTCATGTGTTCTAAAAATGTTCATTTAAATTATTGCTTCGTAAGTGTTCTCGAAAGTGTTTGCGAAAAAAAAAAAAAAAAACCCACCCAAACAACCCCAACCGAATCAGATGGATTTCTATCCGATCGGATGGAGCTCACGGTAAAATATATATATATATATATATATTTTAAGTTTTGTTATTTTTCGTTTTCTTTAGTATTTAATGTTTGGTTTATGTTAGTTAAAGTTTATAAATGAAACTTATGAAGAAAAAAAATACTAAAAATAATAAAAAAAAAAAAAAAAAAAAAAAAAAAAAAGAAAAATTACCGAGCCTTCTATCCGATCGGTTTGACATTCAACCGTTCGGCTGGACCTCCCAAACCATCTCAACCGATCAGTCACCACCCGTAACCGATTCGGTTGGAGGCTTCTGTCTCATTTTTATTTTTTTTTTTTTAGTTTGTGTTTTTCTTGTTTTGTGAGTTTTATATTTTATATGTTATGTGATCTCTTGCATGTTTTTGTGTTTCTTTTTAGTTTTTTTTTTCTTGTCTAGATTAGTCTCGTATTAATTTGGAATAAGATTATCTTGTTTTAGATCGTTTTGTTTTGATTTGTGTTACGTGATTAATTGTGTTTGCTTACGTCTATGTGCTTGTCATTTTCTTTCATTGTGCTTTTAATTGTTCATGTTTATTTTTGTTTTAAGTGTCGTATTATGTTCTTGTACATATGTGTTTATGTGTTTTATTTACTTGTTTTTATTTTCGTGTTCGTTACGTTATGCGTTCTTGTTTTATTTTGTCAATAAAAAGTTTTAAGTAAAACTTGTTTTCAAAGAAAGAAAAAAAAAAAAAAAAAGTAAAAAAGTTTTTCCGAGCTGTCCAACCGATCGGATGTGCAAACATACGATTCGGTTGGAAGTTGCATGATTTAACGAATTGTCCAACCGATTGGTTAGATACCCTGACCGATTGGATGGAGCTCTCGGTAAATTTTGTTAATCCCCAACTGATCGGATGGATACCCTGACCGATCGGATGGACCAATCGGTAAAATAAAATAAAAAAGTGTTATTTTCATCTTTCGTATTTTGTTCTTGTGTGTTTGTGTTTAGATCGAATAAGTTTAAATGTCTTTTTGTTTTTGCAAGAGTATCATTTCTTTTTAAATTTGATTTAGATTTTGTTAATTTAGTACATTGTGAATAAATAAGTACTTGTTTAAAAAAAAATAAATAAAATAAAAATAAAAATGTTTTGAACTTTGTGGGTATGTTCACTGGAAACCCTCACGAGACTTCACTCGTCCACTCGGGCCACCGAGGGGTTTAAAAGGCTTGTTGCATACGCTAAATGCAATCGTGATGCCTACGAAAGTGAGTTTTAGGATTTCACGCGTTTTTTGTAGTTTAGTTTATTTTTGCAGATTTAATAAGCTCTTGGAGATTGGATTATTGGTGACATTATACTTGGTGTGGAGATGTTTTGTGAAATAGAAATTGATTGATCTCATAAGCTTATGCTGGCATTTGCTTAGCACCTTATCATATGGAGTTCGATCATGATTTCTTGGCCCGGGAAGTTTCGTTTCTATTGGATTATTTATTTACTCATTTATTTTCCCTATTTTACATGCTTTGAAGTTTATTTTTCACAATGAGTACAATGCTTAACTTAAGTGTGGGGGAAAGTTAGATGGTAAAAAACGGAACTAATTCCCAAATTTATAATTTTTTGGGCCAATTTAAATTTTGTACACTTGTTTGCCCTTGTGATCTAATTGTTTTCACGCTTTTAGGATAATATATTAGAATAACTGGATCCATCCACTGGTGAAATATGTAAATTTTGAAAAATTCGAGATGTGTCCCGATTAATATTGCAATCCATTCTGGGATCGATAACATTTGCTAGCACATATTATAGCCCTTTCCACTAAACAGTGAGGATTTGAGCCTATTTTATATATAGCATACATCTTTTATGCTTGGATCTTTTGCTATGAGTGTGCCGGTGATTTTATTTATTCTAGAACTTGTACTTGTAAATCATTACCAGACCGCAGTAAGATCGCATTCGTGTAATATAAGTGTATATGTGTGATAAAGAGGCAACCTTAGGAATAAAACCAAATGGCCTTCCGTTTGCATCTAAAAGATATATTAGCTAGCTACACTGGTTAGTTAACCACCCATATGGACCCATTTGTTAGCGTTTATCTTTAGCGCTAGATACCCTTAGTTACACCTTCCGAGCCATCCTTTACATTTTTGATTACATCCAGAAAAATACAAAAATATTTTACACTTTAAACCTTAGCCTAACCCCTTGTCGAAGTCTAAACGGTGGGTTTCTAGTAGCTTGGTATGTTGGATTGTTTTTTATGATTATTAGTTAGCCATACTTTTTCATTCGTGTGTGCCATTCCGACAAAGATGAAGGTGGCCAACTTCTTATTTGTATTTTTGTGGTGTATGCTTATGCGAAGTGTGGGGGAGATGTGATGTATGGAAGAGAGGTGTTAAAAAAAATGTGAAAAGAAAAAAAAATAGAGAGAGAGAGAAAAAAAATATATGTGATGATAATTATAGCCAATGTGCTATATATGAAGATGAAGAAAGAAAGTTATGTGATGACAATTATAGCCAATATGCTAAGTATGAAGAATATTGTTATGGTGAATAGATGTATCGATTTGGGAAAGTTCGAAGAAGAGGAAGTTGTTAACTATAATCATTTACGGGTTTGCGGATTGTTTTAGTGACTAGCAACATGGGTATTAGACTAGAATTTATTTTTCTTTTAAAACCAATTTCATAAATATTCCCATGCCTTATCCCTACCCTTTTGGCTTGGTGAAATTATCAAGTGTATTGACATGTAGTGACCATCCGATTTCTTGAGGAATTAGGTAACGTCGTTAGCGATCTAAGGTTATCCTTAGTGACCATCCGTTGTTAGGTAATCCAAGAATTCGTTGTTAGCGAGCTATTATGTTTTGCACAAGATAGTTGCACGTAAGTCTGATATAACCCCTGAACCTTAAACCCGAATAAAAGACCTCTTTAGATGTTTACACTTTGTGCTTACACCTCGTCGGGGGAGTTTTGTTTCTTGTACAAGCTTATGGTAATAAACGGATCATGACTGAGCGATGAGTGTGATTTCTCTTATATATACTCCACTACCTAAATAAATGAGTGATTGAGTGAATTATACTTCGTTTCTTTTTCGTGAGGTGTTTAGAAATGTTGCTCAAGCAAGAAAATCTTCATACATCTCGGTTTTTCACCTTAAAGCTTAAAAACGATGAATCTTATCTTGTACTTGTACTTGGTAGATTCGCATCATAATTTTTATAATCATCTTTCATGCACCATGTGGGATCTATTTTTCTTAATATTTGCTTGAGGGCAAGCAAACCCTTAAGTGTGGGGGAGTTGCGCTCATTTTTCGCTCATTTTCTCTTAATTTTCTCTATTATAAAAAAAAAGTTTTTACGATTGGTCTAACCGATCGGATGTGCGAGCATCCGATTCGGCTGGCATGCTGCATGTTTCTACGAATTTTCCATCCGATCGGATGGAAGTGCAAACCGATCGGATGGATGCCTCGTTAAAGTTTTCAAAAGTTCAAATTTTCTTTTCGTTTTGTCATTTAGATATGAATTTTAATTTTTCTTTTCTTAGATTTGCTTGAGGGCAAGCAAAGTTCAAGTGTGGGGGATTTGATAACGCTCAAATCTAACATGTTTTTTGTAGCGTTATTTATATTTTTATGCATATATATATTGATCACTTTTATGAACTTTTGGTACTTAATCAAGTATAATTGCTATTTTAGGTTCATGGAAGCTCAAGTACAAGAAAATGAAGAAAAAGACGAAGAAATGATCAATAAACGAAGATTTATGCATGTACGAAGAATTCCCGACAAAAGCGAGTCTCTTGGAATATATTCGAGAAGATAAAGTCATGGAGTTGTCACTCCAAAGACTCAAGAATAAAGCACAAGAGGGAAAACGAGGAAAGAAATGAAGAAAAGAAGCTCAAACGAAGAATTATTGGAAGACTCGTTGTTCCCGACACACCTTCACCATTTTGGCCATATCTTGAGCATACAAACTCGGATTTAGTTGATTCAAACGCCCACGGAAAGATAAGAGAAAGATCTACAACTTTGGTTTTTAACACTTCTGTCCAGGAGGCTCCATCCAATCGGTAGGAGCCCGCATCCGATTCGGATGGAGCAAACTTGACTTTTACGAGAGCTCCAACCGATCGGTATTGCCCCGTATCCGATCGGATGGCTGAAACTACCTTCTCCAAGTTATTTTTAATGCTTCTTTAAGTGCCATTAAGTCCCAAGTCCGATCATGTGCCTCTATTAACTCCTAAACCTGCTACTTTATGACACTTTGTGCCCAAGTTACTTACTTATTGGCTAAGGGTGGCTTCTACCTATAAATAAGACTACTTTGGCATGGTTTCAAGTGTGAAATTCTAGCCTCCACCCTTAAGGACGAATTTTCACCAACTATTATCAACTTTAAAAGACCACAACCCTCTGCCATTTCCAGAAGTAGTGCTCAAGTGCTTGAAGAAGTGTTCGGGTGTGATTTTCTGGCTTGGTTAGAAGTTGTAGTTGATTGGAGGCTTGAAGGTTGCTATAATCCTTCACCTTTACCTATTGTAATTGATACCTTGGGTAAACTCTTGTTACTTTTATATTTCATGATGCTTATGATTTCCATGATTGTTGAAGACTTATGTTTGGTTGAATACAATATGGTTTTGTTTTGTATACTTGTTTGGTTTATATGATAACTTGTGATAATAGGATGTTTGGATATAATTAGTGTTTGTTTGATAACATCATATTTGGTTAAATTGGATATTGTCTTGTTTATTGTTTTGATTAATCATTGTTGGGTCTACATGTCGACGGGATTTTCAATAGTGGTTGATTTCAATTCATTAGTCGACGAATGTTTTGGTCTTGTACTTTGTGACGATTGTATAAGAAACTTAATAAACATGACAAGTGAAGGTTTAATTTGGATTTAAGGTCGATAGACATCTTTTGAATATGTGTTCATCAAGTAAATGGAACTTCACAAATTAATAACATCAAAGTTATGGGATCGAAAGAACATCTTTGGTTTTTGGTTTAGGCATGAGTTTTATGACATGACCAATTGATTAAGACTTATGTATATTTGATTTATAAAACACTAAATTATTATTGATTCTAGAGGCCGAAAGGAATACCAATGATAATATGTTTTCCAAACTAGTAAAGGCTTACACCAAGTCCTTACACCAAATCCTAGTAAAGGATTACACCAAGTCCTAGTAAAGGCTCACACCAAGTTCTTACTCACTTATTATCATTGCCAAACATGTATGTTCTTTGTGTGCTTGCTCTCATATTGCTTTTCTTGTTGGTTTGATCCATGAAAATCATAACCATCAACTTGTTACTTGCTTAAACAAACAAACGACACTTGAGTGCAACCAAGTCTCTTGGGACGACCTTGACTTACCATAACCTCTATACTACAATTGACTAGGGTATACTTGCCCGAATGTGTTCCTAGTTAACCGGTAATTCTTGTTTATAAATTTAAAGCTCGGTGAACGCATCATTAGTCCATGGATTTAGCCAACACCTTGTTTTGTTCATAATATTATTGTATTATTATGTGTATATGCAAAGCCAATGAAAACCTAGACCACTTGTGCCATGTGTTGTTGTGATTTGTCGTTAGTTTCTTGTTTTTGGGGTTGCCATTGTTTCGACTCTTTTGTAATGTATTTCATTTTGGTTTTGCCATTGTTTGGGAATTTTTACAATAGATAGAAAGTATATTAGTTGTATTTTACTTCATATATCACGTAATCAAAGCTTGGAATGGAATGGCAAAAGAATGAAAGACTTAAGACCAAATAATGGCTGCTGGATACATTGCAGAAAAACGCGATTTCCAGGACATTGGTAAGGTATTTTTGGCTAATTTTTTTGTGAAGTTTCACAAGACATGGGCCTACAACTCTCTAGTTTGGGCCGAAGCAAGAGGAGGTTTCCTTCTATGCGTTTTGGGCCTCCAAAGACAGAAAAACTGGTCGGACAGAATCTATATTCCATGTGCATAACGGGCTTTTACTTGCTCATGATCGTCTTGGAGCAAGTGGGAGCCTCCGTGTGGTTGTGTATCTTTTCCCTAGTTGACCCTTGGTTCTTGTGATGGCTCACGAGATCGAGCATAGGATTTTCATCGGTTGAGGCTTTGCATATTGTGGTTGTGTGTTTGTTTGTTTGCTTTTATATATGCTATGATTGTATGTAAAACGCAAATCGTTTTCTAAAAACTTGAAACGAAACACAAACCAATTTAAACTAAGTCTTATGATTTAGTTTAACTAAGTTTAAATATGGATTTGAAACTTAAAATCATTGTTTTCTAAATAACAGTTAAACTAGTTAAGCTTTTTTTTTATTTATTGTATTGTCCAAACTTAATTATAATCCACTTAGGATTAATATTAGTCTTGAAAATGGACAAATTGACACACATAAACTAAAAAAATGATTTGACTTGAGTTAAGAAGAGTTTTTAACTTGTGCTACGAAGAATGAATGCATGGTTCTTTCGTACACTTTTTGATTCGCATCAAATATTTTACCCGTCAAAATTTTAAGTCATGTCGTCCAATCATTGGGAACACTTGCAATTACCTTTTGCCTATGCGTGGGACCTAGGTTTAATTGTAACCCAAGGTAACTATTCTCTATTCGTGGGACCTAGATATATTCTCACACGTTCTTAAATTAGATGAATTAATCGAGTTAAGCGGTGAGACCTTGACCCGAGGCAAAGATGGGACTAAACATGCCTACATGACACTAGTTGTTTGACACTAGATGCCATGAGTCCCATAAGGATCTAAGAGTTGTACATGTAATACAATTGGTGATTGTCGCCTACCAATTGAATCTACTATTGCTAGCAGATCAACTGATGTGATAGTAGAAGCACAATGTGGATCTTAGCCTTTTGTAAAATTAATTGTTTTCAACATGGGGTAGTTAAATTACAAAAGAATAGTTATTGAAAATACTAAAAATGAACTGTGTAAATTCAATGAAGCGAAAAGTGTACCGCTTTTAAGGGGTCATTTAAGCCCTAAATCGTATTTATTTGATCAAATATTGCCCTAAATCGTTCCTTTTGTCATTTTAGGTACTTTTGAGGAGAAATCTGGAAAAGGAGGCATTTTGGACGTTTTTGGAGCATAAAAGTGAAGAAAACGACAAAGTCTCAAAAATCGGCTAAAAGTTACCTTTGACGGCGTCAGGATTTACCCTGGACGGCGTCATGGCTTGGCAAGAAAAGGTGGATGTGAAATTTACTCATGATAAGCCAGTGAAAATTGCATGTGAATTCTAACGGCGTCACGCTTTAACCTGATCAAGGGCGTCACGGCTTAATTTAGAGAGGGACGGCGTCACAGTCAAGGTCTGTCGGCGTCAAGCCTTGATAAGCCATAACGGATTTTGGAGAGCTAAAGAGGGATGGCGTCAAGAAGGCCATCCGGGAACCCTAAAAGCGGCGAGGTGACGGCGTCACACTCCATAACGTGACGCCTTCAGATGTAAAAATCTATATATAGTTTTGCAATTCTTTGTCATTAGTGTGGAACTTAGTGTGGAATTTTTGGGAGAAAACCCTAAGACGATTTTAGCATCTTTTTCAAGGCTTTGTGCCTTGAGATCTTCCATGTTACATTGAAAGATAAGTTATCAATTAATCATTCAATATGTCTATGTGTTGTTTGATTTTATCTTGTTCTTGTCTTTTGTTTAACATGTTAGGCTAGATTTATCTTGTGTTTGCTTAGATCTAATGAAACCTAGCTATTGATTATTGGTTATTAGTGTGTTATTAGTTGTATTGGATGATTGTTTATCTATGTTAGGCTTAAGAAAACTGGCTAACTTCCTATTCGGTAACTTGCTTGAACGTCTTAAGAAACATGAACCAAATGCGTACTAAAGGTTTTTATGGTTGTATTTAATGCACAAGCGAATTCTAGTGATCCCATGTTAGGAGCTTCCTAGCCGGCTCGACATAGGAGTGAAGTAGGAGCTTGTAGAGTTGGGGAAGTACGTACGCCACCCCACGATTGGTATTAAGGAATACACCCGTCATCCACGCAACTAATACACACTAATCAACCGGTAAAAGATAGTTAGGGAGTAAGGAAATCTAAGTAAACACATTTCTCTACACATAAGTTTTCACCAACTTTTTATTTTCAGTTATTTATTTTATTTGCATTTGTAGTATTTGGGTTAGTTGACTAGCAACTAAGTCCGCCCACTCCTTTAAACCCGAGATTTTACATGCTTTCATAAAAAATATAAAAACATAAAAAGAATCTTCCTCAACCCTTAGACCTATTAGAATAATTTTTCATACCTGACGAACACTATTCCCTGTGGAGAACGATCAATCCCCCGTACTTACCACTACACTATACTACATCGGTCAGGTACACTGCCTGGTGGGGTTGTAAGCCTCTTGAGATCCCTCGAGAGGTAAAACCTGTTGTAAGGTTGCAAAACCACGCATCAAGTTTTTGGCGCCGTTGCCGGGGAATAGTTATTGTTTAGGTTGAATTTTTATTTTATAGGTCTACTCACTAGATTCCTTTCTAGTGAGATTTTTATTTTATTTTTTTTTATGTTTTCTTTAGTCTATCTATTTTCTTTGTTTCTTTGTTCGTAACCATTACCATCCGACATCATGGAAGATGGTAATATCCTTGATCCCAACATCCCACCACCACAACAACCACCACCACCTCCTAGAGCCCGTACTTTAGGAGAGTACTCCCGTCCTAGCCACCATGGCTATCGAAACACCATTGAGCTCACTCAAGGAGCCAATATCACACCCTTGCGATCCGACACCATCCGGTTGGTGCAAAGCGGATGCGCATTCCATGGATTTCGTTCTGAAGATCCTAATCAACATCTCAAGGACTTTCTCAAAATTGTTGATTCTATAGACCTTGATGTTGCTACTCGAGAGACGACCCGATTACGTCTCTTCCAATTCTCTCTGCGGGACCAAGCTAGTCAATGGCTAGAGCGTCAACCCGCAGGATCCATCACCTCTTGGGATGATCTCACCACTCGTTTCCTTGCTTAGTTTTTCCCACCGGGAAGAGCTA
Organism: Artemisia tridentata subsp. tridentata; assembly: GCA_021014915.2. Taxonomy (NCBI): domain Eukaryota; kingdom Viridiplantae; phylum Streptophyta; class Magnoliopsida; order Asterales; family Asteraceae; genus Artemisia; species Artemisia tridentata. Next base: position 520,226,632 of record CP139509.1, on the reverse strand, counting down.
CCAAGCTAAGGAATGATGTCTTGATGTTCCAACAACGTCAAGGCGAAACTCTCTACGAGGCATGGACTCGATTCAAGGACTTACTCCAAAAAGTCCCTCACCATGGCATAGAACTTTGGCTCCAAGTCCAAATCTTCTATGACCATATCAATCTCCCCACGAGGCAAACCATTGACCAATCGGCCGGTGGCAAGCTACGTGATCTAAGTGCGGAACAATCATGGGCTCTCCTAGAGGATCTTGCTCTTTATGACAACGAAAGTTGGAGTGATCCCCGTGATTTGAATAAAACGGTCAAGGCAATATCTTTGCCTTCGAACAATTCAAGCACTTCCGACCGTAGGATCATAGAACTTGAAGACCAAGTCAAGTTTCTCATGAAATCCTACGAGGCTCCTAAACCTTCAAGCCAAGTGAACAAAATCACTTCTTCATGTGAATTATGTAGTGGTCCCCACGACACTCGTGATTGCATGGAACTCCCCGAACAAGCTTTTGTGGACTACGCATCCTCGCGTACCGACGGAGCGGGAGACAAGTGGTACACTTTCAAACCCGAGCCAAACCATTACGGTGATACATACAACCCCTCATGGAAAAATCACCCAAACCTTAGGTGGAAACAAAACCAAAACGCACGACAACCCAATTCTTCCAACCCACCTAATCGTTTCCAATCAAGCGGTTCCAACTCGAACCGTACTTTCAACAACAATCCTTCCGGAAATGGTAGTACCAATAACTTTGAAGGATTGATGTCTCAATTTATGGCATCTCAAGAAGCTCGTTTAACCAAGTTTGAAGCCGATTTGAAACAAAAACAAAGCGAGATGACCAACAAAATTGACAACTTGTTGAAAGCCCTCAATAACCAAGTGCTATCACCTCCACATAAGGACGCTAGGAACACAAATAGCGGACCCCAAGTAAAGGACCCCTCTTCATCCAAACACGTCAACTTCGTCAACATTGTCACTATTAAACCAATTGATAGGAATGAGGATAATAGTGAACCTAAGGATGAGGATAAGAAAGTCGAGGTTGATAAGGAAGTTAGGACAAGTGAGATTGAAGAAGTAGATGATGATGAGGACTACTTCAATAGGCTACCCACTAAGGAAGAGCGCGCATATCATACAAACTTATTCGATGATCCCGAGACACCATACTTCCTAGGTAGACCAATCATAGAAATAGGCGACCCTTCTAATCTCAACATACCATGCAACATCGGACATTTGCATGTGTGGAAAGCCTACATCGACCTTAGATCACCCATAAACATCATGACTAGAGCCCACTACAACTTGATAATGAAAAATCAACTTGGGTATAGGATGCTCCCTGACAAGGGTTGGATGAGTAACTTCACGGGAAGAGTTAAGGGATTACCGGTTTATGTAGGAAACTTCACCTATGTCACCGACTTTGTAATTGTAGAAGATATCCGCCCAATAGTCGATGCGTCCTTAACTCAAGTGGTTTTTGGAAAACCATTTGTTGAGGTCTCTAGAATGACTTATGAACCTTCCTTAGGGATAGTTAGATTTAAGGATGAGACCGATGAAGTAAACTACCAAATGCCATATAAGATAGAACAATTCCAACACTTGTCAAATGTTGAGAAGGAGCTCAAGCAAGCGGTCTACTATAGGAATAATGAGGATAGAAATAAAGGAGTAGACTATGTTATGGAAAGGATATTCGGTTTCTATAAGGATTGTTTGAAATTAGGACCGGAATATAAAACCGGGAATGAAAATGGCCTAGGAACCGTGACCAATGATGGAGTCACGTAATGTACGTGACTTTGAGTCTAGCTACAAGACTCGTTAATAAAGAAAAGCGCTTCTTGGGAGGCAACCCAAGCTTTATTTGTTTGTTTATTTGCTTTATTTGCTTTGTGTGTTTATTTGTTTGTTTGTTTGATTTTATTTGCTTCCGTATGTATGTTTAATTTTTATTATTATTGATTCATGTTCGAAACTAAATTGTGAAAATGCTTTATCTTGTTTTTAACTTCGTCTTAACTACATATAAAGGTATTTTGCAAAAAGATAAGTGTAAGGGAAATCCAAATCGGTTTATTAGAACAAATGAACATGAATCGTAATAATACTAAATTAACATACATATTCGTATTTGTTTGAGTCAAATGCTTGTATCGAGTCATAATGATGTTTTGCAGGATTTCCAGGAAGTAAGGTAAAGGTTTTTCCAGAAATTTTCCGAAAACTTAAAATGAGAATTTTTGTCAGGTCATTTCTGACGGCGTCAGGGTTTATAACCTGACGGCGTCAGATTTAATTTTCAGAAATTTTTGAAAGTTTTGTTTTTAAAAAGTTTTTATTAAATCTCCAACTTATAATCTCCAGGAATCTGCAAAATTAACATTCCACAAGCATTATATCCTTATATATAGATTTATCCCGCCGATGTTATGCAGGTTTTCGTGTTTGTTTTCTCAGGTTTAACAGGTTATTTCGGACAAGGAAATGTTTTGAATCAAGCTTATGGCGATGCATTAGTCATGGAGCTTCAACATTACTTTGGAAGAAGATCTAACCGTGTTACTTCATTATCCACCAAGCGAATCAGGGGAGTATTTGATTTCATTCTTTTACTTTATGCTTTTACATTTGTTATTTGAACATTGGGGACAATGTTCATCTTAAGTGTAAGGGGAGGGTAAAAGTACGATTTTAGAGAATACAATTGCGCTTGATTTTTGTTTGTTTAATAGTAGGTGTGTAATAAAACTGAGATAAATACCTGTTAGGGTAATTTTAGTGCCAAATTTAAAATTTTTTACAACATATAGGAGTGAAACTTTGATCTTAATGAGCGTCTCACGGATAGGAGTTATATGACTAGCACAAAAACCATACCACTAAAAAATTTTCCACCCCCAAATATGTGAGGTTCGCCCCTAGAATTGGTAGGAAAAGCATTTATGCTATGATGTGTGTACCGGTAGCACTTAGATTCTAGAACTTGCGTTAGGACCATTCCAAGGCCACAAGTGAGACTACATTCGTGTAGTTAGATTTACTACATGATAAGAGGCATTAGGATTAACCCATTGTTTTACACCTGTGTTTTTGTTATAATTACTTTGGCTACACTGGTCAAGTAATTCTCCCACACCCTTTGCGTTGTACTCATTTTTAGTACACGATACCCCTAGTACACCCCTCAGAGCCTATCTTTTCGTTTCGACCTTTAAGCATTTTACTTAAAGGAAGAATTTGTTACACCCCACTTAAATGTACACCCAAATCGCCTTAGCCTACCTTGTATGCACTCATTTTTTGTGCATTATTGTTACAACATTTGTTTAAACCCAAGTTAATTATCTAGTTGATTACATGGTTGCTAAGTCGAGTCATATCCTTGTACATATTGTTTTGGGACAATTGGGACTCATGGGTAAAGTACTAGTGTAATGGAGTAATGGGGAAGAACATCATTTATTACCCCCATATGTGCTAAATATTTTAAAAGTACTCCAAGTTTTTCAATTATCTTAATTCGAGTCATTAGAATAGTTTTTGGTAAAGTTATGTAAAAATTCAAGTGTAGGGGGATGCAATACCCCTATGATGTATTATTTTGGATGGTAGGGCAAAAGTGTATGAAAAAAAAAAAAAAAAAAAAATCAAAAAATCAAGAAAAATACAAAAAAAAAAAAAAAAATGAGAAAAAGAAAAATAGAAAAAAACATACGGACTACCATCCCGTTTCATTTTATTTTTATTTTATGTTTTTGTTATTTTGTTTTTAGCTTAAGATTGAGTCGAGTCTTGGCTTAGCAACATTGTATAGTACATGTAATTAATCAAGATCTTTAACTCGCCACCAGTAAAATATCCTTTATCCAACAAAACCGTGTTTTCCTTTTCCCTACACCTAACGTTATAACCCGTTTAAAAGCCCTCTTTGATAGTTTATCTTTGGTGCTTACGCCTAGTGGAGGAGGTTTTTGATCCTTTCCCAAGCCTATGGTAATCTATTTGCTATGACAGGTAGTGAGAGATATTATCCGTTTTCATTTATGAGATTTATTTTGATGACACTTGAGAGATGTGAGTATCTAAACACTACTTGTGAGGTGCTAGTTTATAATCTCCGTGCTTATTATGATTGAAGTGGAACGATTATTTGTTGTAATTACTTTTATGTTAGCATTAAATGACCCCTAACTTGTATTTTGATTAGAATAAAAGCGCATTTGCTTGAGGACAAGCAAATCTCAAGTGTAAGGGTATTTGATGAAGCGAAAAGTGTACCGCTTTTAAGGGGTCATTTAAGCCCTAAATCGTATTTATTTGATCAAATATTGCCCTAAATCGTTCCTTTTGTCATTTTAGGTACTTTTGAGGAGAAATCTGGAAAAGGAGGCATTTTGGACGTTTTTGGAGCATAAAAGTGAAGAAAACGACAAAGTCTCAAAAATCAGCTAAAAGTTACCTTTGACGGCGTCAGGATTTACCCTGGACGGCGTCATGGCTTGGCAAGAAAAGGTGGATGTGAAATTTACTCATGATAAGCCAGTGAAAATTGCATGTGAATTCTGACGGCGTCACGCTTTAACCTTATCAAGGGCGTCACGGCTTAATTTAGAGAGGGACGGCGTCACATTCAAGGTCTGACGGCGTCAAGCCTTGATAAGCCAGAACGGATTTTGGAGAGCTAAAGAGGGACGGCGTCAAGAAGGCCATCCGGGAACCCTAAAAGCGGCGAGGTGACGGCGTCACACTCCATAACGTGACGCCGTCAGATGTAAAAATCTATATATAGTTTTGCAATTCTTTGTCATTAGTGTGGAACTTAGTGTGGAATTTTTGGGAGAAAACCCTAAGACGATTTTAGCATCTTTTTCAAGGCTTTGTGCCTTGAGATCTTCCATGTTACATTGAAAGATAAGTTATCAATTAATCATTCAATATGTCTATGTGTTGTTTGATTTTATCTTGTTCTTGTCTTTTGTTTAACATGTTAGGCTAGATTTATCTTGTGTTTGCTTAGATCTAATGAAACCTAGCTATTGATTATTGGTTATTAGTGTGTTATTAGTTGTATTGGATGATTGTTTATCTATGTTAGGCTTAAGAAAACTGGCTAACTTCCTATTCGGTAACTTGCTTGAACGTCTTAAGAAACATGAACCAAATGCGTACTAAAGGTTTTTTATGGTTGTATTTAATGCACAAGCGAATTCTAGTGATCCCATGTTAGGAGCTTCCTAGCCGGCTCGACATAGGAGTGAAGTAGGAGCTTGTAGAGTTGGGGAAGTACGTACGCCACCCCACGATTGGTATTAAGGAATACACCCGTCATCCACGCAACTAATACACACTAATCAACCGGTAAAAGATAGTTAGGGAGTAAGGAAATCTAAGTAAACACATTTCTCTACACATAAGTTTTCACCAACTTTTTATTTTCAGTTATTTATTTTATTTGCACTTGTAGTTATTTGGGTTAGTTGATTAGCAACTAATTCCGCCCACTCCTTTAAACCCGGGATTTTACTTGCTTTCATAAAAAATATAAAAACATAAAAAGAATCTTCCTCAACCCTTAGACCTATTAGAGTAATTTTTCATACCTAACGAACACTATTCCCTGTGGAGAACGATCAATCCCCCGTACTTACCACTACACTATACTACATCGGTCAGGTACACTGCCTGGTGGGGTTGTAAGCCTCTTGAGATCCCTCGAGTGGTAAAACCTGTTGTAAGGTTGCAAAACCACGCATCATGAACTTTGTAAATTCAATTAATGAATTAATGCAACACAACCGTAAACGAGAGTTTGTTCTTTTCTTGTTAAAAGGACGAACTAAGTCGCTCTTTCCTTGTAAGAATGAAATATCCTATACTTTTTCTTTATGAAAAATCCATAATAGGAATATTTGAATTTTCATAATTCTAATCAAACTCAAAGAACACCTACTCTAGAAATCGTGATGTCTTGTAAAAGTCAAAACAGTTAAGTATGGTTACACATCTGATTCTTTCAAGGTTGTTTTATAACCCTAGTTTCGGTTTTGAAACCTTGAAGAAATATAAGATATTTGGATAACTAGAGAACACGTTTTCTATAGCTACCAAACTAAATCGAGTTTAAATAATTAGAATAAGGAAATATCAATAAACTGCAAAGTGGTAAAGGCAATTACTAGCATGATTACCTAGCAGTTTGTCTTAACCCAATAAACCTACTAAGGTCCTACATACACATGTGGTAAAGTAGACCAATTATGGAGGAAATGCATGCCTATTGATGAGGCGAAAAGTGTACCGCTTTTAAGGGGTCATTTAAGCCCGAAATCGTATTTATTTGATCAAATATTGCCCTAAATCGTTCCTTTTGTCATTTTAGGTACTTTTGAGGAGAAATCTGGAAAAGGAGGCATTTTGGACGTTTTTGGAGCATAAAAGTGAAGAAAACGGCAAAGTCTCAAAATTGTGCTGAAAGTCACCTTTGACGGCGTCAACATTAACTCCAGACGGCGTCATGCCTTGGCAAGAAAAGTTGGGTGTGAAATTTACTCATGACGGGCCAGTGAGTTTGCATGAGAATTCTGACGGCGTCACGCTTTAACTAAATCAAGGGCGTCACGGCTTAAATCATAAGGGGACGGCGTCACGTTTAGGATCCGACGGCGTCAAGCCTTGATAAGCCAGAATGGATTTTTGAAGAGCTAAAGAGGGACGGCGTCAAGATGGTCATCCGGGAACCCTAAAAGCGGCGAGGTGACGGCGTCACAATGCATAAGGTGACGCCGTCAGATGTCAAAGTCTATATATAGTTTTCTAATTTTTTGTCATTAAGGGAGAGCTTAGTGTGTGGAATTTTGGGATAAAACCCTAAGACGATTTTAGCTACTTCTTCAGGGCTTTTTGCCTTGAGATCTTCCATGTTTCATTGAAAGATAAGTTATCAATTAATCATTCAATATGTCTATGTGTTGTTTGATTCTATCTTATGCTTGTCTTTTGTTTAACATGTTAGGCTAAATTTATCTTGTGTTTGCTTAGATCTAATGAAACCTAGCTATTGATTATTGGTTGTTAGTGTGTGTTTAGTTGTATTGGATGATTGTTTATCTATGTTAGGCTTAAGAAAACTGGCTAACTTCCTATTCGGTAACTTGCTTGAACGTCTTAAGAAACATGAACCAAACGCGTACTAAAGGTTTTTATGGTTGTATTTAATGCACAAGCGAATTCTAGTGATCCCATGTTAGGAGCTTCCTAGCCGGCTCGACATAGGAGTGAAGTAGGAGCTTGTAGAGTTTGGGGAAGTAAGTACGCCACCCCACGAATGGTATTAAGGAATACACCCGTCATCCACGCGACTAATACACACTAATTAACCGGTAAAAGATAGTTAGGGAGTAAGGAAATCTAAGTAAACACATTTCTCTACACATAAGTTTCTCACCACTTTTCATTTTTGTTATTTTATTTTATTTGCATTTGTAGTAATTTGGGTTAGTTGACTAGCAACTAATTCCGCCCACTCCTTCAAAACCCGAGATTTTACTTGCTTTCATAAAATTATAAAAACATAAAAAGAATCTTCCTCAACCCTTAGACCTAATTAGAGTAGCCTTTCACACCTAACGAACACTATTCCCTGTGGAGAACGATCAATCCCCCGTACTTACCACTACACTATACTACATCGGTCAGGTACACTGCCTGGTGGGGTTGTAAGCCTCTTGAGATCCCTCGAGAGGTAAAACCTGTTGTAAGGTTGCAAAACCCACGCATCAAGTTTTTGGCGCCGCTGCCGGGGAATAGTTATTGTTTAGGTTGAATTTTTATTTCTATTAGGTCTACTCACTAGATTCCTTTCTAGTGAGATTTTTATTTTTCTAGGTTTTCTTTAGTCTATCTATTTTCTTCGTGTCTTTGTTCGTAACCATTACCGTCCGACATCATGGAAGATGGTAATATCCTTAACCCACACAACCCACCACCACAACAACCACCACCACCTCCTAGAGCCCGTACTTTAGGAGAGTATTCCCGTCCTAGCCACCACGGCTATCGAAACACCATTGAGCTCACACAAGGAGCCAATATCACACCCTTGCGATCCGACACCATCCGGTTGGTGCAAAGCGGATGCGCATTCCATGGACTTCGTTCTGAAGATCCTAATCAACATCTCAAGGACTTTCTTAAAATCGTTGATTCTATAGACCTTGATGTTGCCACTCGAGAGACGACCCGATTGCGTCTCTTCCAATTCTCTCTGCGGGACCAAGCTAGTCAGTGGCTAGAACGTCAACCCGCAGGATCCATCACCTCTTGGGATGATCTCACCACTCGTTTCCTTGCTCAGTTTTTCCCACCGGGAAGAACTACCAAGCTAAGGAATGATATCTTGATGTTCCAACAACGTCAAGGCGAAACTCTCTACGAGGCATGGACTCGATTCAAGGACTTACTCCAAAAAGTCCCTCACCATGGCATAGAACTTTGGCTCCAAGTCCAAATCTTCTATGACCATATCAATCTCTCCACAAGGCAAACCATTGACCAATCGGCCGGTGGCAAGCTACGTGATCTAAGTGCGGAACAATCATGGGCTCTCCTAGAGGATCTTGCTCTTTATGACAACGAAAGTTGGAGTGATCCCCGTGATTTGAATAAAACGGTCAAGGCAATATCTTTGCCTTTGAACAATTCAAGCACTTCCGACCGTAGGATCGTAGAACTTGAAGACCAAGTCAAGTTTCTCATGAAATCCTACGAGGCTCCTAAACCTTCAAGCCAAGTGAACAAAATCACTTCTTCATGTGAATTATGTAGTGGTCCCCACGACACTCGTGATTGCATGGAACTCCCCGAACAAGCTTTTGTGGACTACGCATCCTCGCGTACCGACGGAGCGGGAGACAAGTGGTACACTTTCAAGCCCGAGCCAAACCCTTATGGTGATTCATACAACCCCTCATGGAAAAATCACCCGAACCTTAGGTGGAAACAAAACCAAAACTCACAACAAATCAATTCTTCCAACCCACCTAATCATTTCCAATCAAGCGGTTCCAACTCGAACCGTACTTTCAACAACAATCCTTCCGGAAATGGTAGTACCAATAACTTTGAAGGATTGATGTCTCAATTTATGGCATCTCAAGAAGCTCGTTTAGCCAAGTTTGAAGCCGATTTCAAACAAAAACAAAGCGAGATGACCGACAAGATTGACACCTTGTTGAAAGCCCTCAATGACCGAGAAATGGGAGCACTCCCTAGCAACACGGTCAAGAACCCGAAACTAAACGTCAACGCTATTTCATCGGTTTCGTCCCCTAGTTCTTGTCCACAATATTATTCGGTCAATTCCATGAGCACGTGTTTCAAACAAACCCAAGTCGTTCCAAATGACCAAGAAGTTATGACATCCAAATTGGTCAACAACATAGTTGAAACACCTCCCACTCAAAACCTTGACGAAGAATTCAAGGAGCTCCACCTTGAAAGTCCGGTTGTTGATGTGTTGGATGAGAAGAAGCTCAAGTTAGGCGAAAAAGGGACCGCCTTTGTTCAAAACAAGCTACCTAAGAAGTTAGATGATCCGGGCTTATTTGTTCTACCTTGCAAGATCGGTAATTCGGAGGCTTATGATACATTAGCCGATCTTGGATCAAGCCTTAACCTACTTCCGTTACCTCTCTACACCTCTCTAAAATTAGGAAAACTTGAAGAAACCGAGGTGATAATAGGCTTAGCGGATGGAAGTGTTGCTTACCCGGTTGGAGTAGTTAAGGACGTGTTAGTGCACATTGGAAAACTAACCATTTTAGCCGATTTCCACGTCCTTGATATGGTTAGCGACCCTACATGCCCCTTGTTGATAGGTAGAGGATTTTTAGCGACCGCTAGTGCTATGATTGATTGTAAGGAATCCAAGATAGCGGTAGGAGAAGGGGATACTTGGTCAGTCTATGATGTTAAGAAACATGCCTATGATACTAGTGAGGAACCGACACCCCATTGGTTAGAATTAAATAGGAGACCATCTAGATATGGACCTTGGATCGATAGAGACTTCATAGGACCCCAACGCCCATTTTACCTAGAAGAGGACTTTGTTAACCGAACGCATTCGGTAGAGCAACTCTTGGCTAGGGACACCGAATTGGATCCATTTGAAGACCCTCTAGTTTTTAGAAGGATGATTGATTTCCTAGGAGTTTTGCCAATTAACCTAGGAATGAATAAGTGGATTTGTGAGGAAGATGATCATAAGTGGAATTGGGATAAACCACCCAATGATGGAGATGGGTCATGGCATATCAAGATGACATTGTATGACCCGGATGGAGAGAAGTTTGAAAAGACATATCGTACTAAGCGGACCAATAGGAAACTTCAATCCAAGCTTAACCCTAAAGACGTCCTTGATGACGAGCTTACTTACATAGGGTAGCGTGACTTTGAGTCTAGCTACAAGACTCGTTAATAAAGAAAGGCGCTTCTTGGGAGGCAACCCAAGCTTTATTTGTTTTATTTGCTTTGTGTGTTTATTTATTTGTTTGTTTGATTTTATTTGTTTCCGTATGTATGTTTGAATTTTATTATTATTGATTCATGTTCAAAATTAATTTGTGAAAATGATTTATTTTGTTTTTAACTTCGTCTTAACTACATATAAAGGTATTTTGCAAAAGATAAGTGTAAGGGAAATCTAAATTGGTTTATTAGAACACATATGAACATGAATCGTAATAATAATAAATTAACATACATATCCGTAATTGTTTGAGTCAAATGCTTGTATCGAGTCACAATGATGTTTTTGCAGAATTTCCAGGAAGTAAGGTAAAGGTTTTTCCAGAAATTTTCCGGAAACTTAAAACGAAAATTTTTGTCAGGTCATTTCTGACGGCGTCAGGGGTTATAACCTGACGGCGTCAGATTTAATTTCCAGAAATTTTTGAAAATTTTGTTTTCATAAAAAGTTTTTATTAAAATCTCCAACTTATAATCTCCAGGAATCTGCAACGTTATCATTCCACAAGCATTATATCCTTATATATAGATTTTATCCCGCCGATGTTATGCAGGTTTTCGTGTTTGTTTTCTCAGGTTCAACAGGTTATTTTGGACAAGGAAATGTTTTGAATCAAGCTTATGGTGATGCATTAGTCATGGAGCTTCAACATTCTCTTTGGAGGAAGATTTAACCGTGTAATTTCATTATCCAACGAGCGAATCAGGGGAGTATTTGATTTCATTCTTTTACTTTATGCTTTTACATTTGTCATTTGAACATTGGGGACAATGTTCATCTTAAGTGTAAGGGGAGGGTAAAAGTACGATTTTAGAGAATACAATTGCGCTTGATTTTTGTTTGTTTGATGGTAGATGTGTAATAAAACTGAGAGAAATACTTGTTAAGGTAATTTTAGTGCCAAATTTAAAATTTTTTACAACATATAGGAGTGAAACTTTGATCTTAATGAGCGTCTCATGGATAGGAGTTATATGACTAGCACAAAAAACCGTACCACTAAAAAATTTTCCACCCCCAAATATGTGAGGTTCGCCCCTAGAATTGGTAGGAAAAGCATTTATGCTATGATGTGTGTACCGGTAGCACTTAGATTCTAGAACTTGCGTTAGGACCATTCCAAGGCCACAAGTGAGACTACATTCGTGTAGTTAGATTTACTACATGATAAGAGGCATTAGGATTAACCCATTGTTTTACACCTGTGTTTTTGTTATAATTACATTGGCTACATTGGTCAAGTAATTCTCCCACACCCTTTGCGTTGTACTCATTTTTAGTACACGATACCCCTAGTACACCCCTCAGAGCCTATCTTTTCGTTTCGACCTTTAAGCATTTTACTTAAAGGAAGAATTTGTTACACCCCACTAAAATGTACACCCAAATCGCCTTAGCCTACCTTGTATGCACTCATTTTTAGTGCATTATTGTGACAACATTTGTTTAAACCCAAGTTAATTATCTAGTTGATTACATGGTTGCTAAGTCGAGTCATATCCTTGTACATATTGTTTTGGGACGATTGGGACTCGTGGGTAAAGTACTAGTGTAATGGAGTAATGGGGAAGAACATCATTTATTACCCCCATATGTGCTAAATGTTTTAAAAGTACTCCAAGTTTTTCAATTATCTTAATTCGAGTCATTAGAATAGTTATTTGTAAAGTTATGTAAAAGTTCAAGTGTAAGGGGATGCAATGCCCCTATGATGTATTATTTTGGATGGTAGGGTAAAAGTGTATGCAAAAAAAAAAAAAAAAAAATCGAAAAAATCAAGAAAAATACAAAAAAATGAGAAAAAGAAAAATAGAAAAAAAACATACGGACTACCATCCCGTTTCATTTTATGTTTATTTTATGTTTATGTTTTGTTATTTTCTTTCATTAGCTTAAGATCGAGTCTAGTCTTGGCTTAGCAACGTTGTATAGTACATGTAATTGATCAAGATTTTTAACTCGCCACCAGTAAAATATCCTTTATCCAACCAAACCGTGTTTTCCTTTTCCCTACACCTAACGTTATAACCCATTTAAAAGCCCTCTTTGATAGTTTATCTTAGGTGCTTACGCCTAGTGGAGGAGGTTTTCGATCCTTTCCCAAGCCTATGGTAATCTATTTGCTATGACAGGTAGTGAGAGATATTTTCCGTTTTCATTTATGAGATTTATTTTGATGACACTTGAGAGATGTGAGTATCTAAACACTACTTGTGAGGTGCTAGTATATAATCTCCGTGCTTATTATGATTGAAGTAGAACGATTATTTGTTGTAATTACTTTTATGTTTGCATTAAATGACCCCTAACTTGTATTTTGATTAGAATAAAAGCGCATTTGCTTGAGGACAAGCAAATCTCAAGTGTAAGGGTATTTGATGAGGCGAAAAGTGTACCGCTTTTAAGGGGTCATTTAAGCCCGAAATCGTATTTATTTGATCAAATATTGCCCTAAATCGTTCCTTTTGTCATTTTAGGTACTTTTGAGGAGAAAACTGGAAAAGGAGGCATTTTGGACGTTTTTGGAGCATAAAAGTGAAGAAAACGGCAAAGTCTCAAAATTGTGCTGAAAGTCACCTTTGACGGCGTCAACATTAACTCCAGACGGCGTCATGCCTTGGCAAGAAAAGTTGGGTGTGAAATTTACTCATGACGGGCCAGTGAGTTTGCATGAGAATTCTGACGGCGTCACGCTTTAACTAAATCAAGGGCGTCACGGCTTAAATCATAAGGGGACGGCGTCACGTTTAGGATCCGACGGCGTCAAGCCTTGATAAGCCAGAATGGATTTTTGAAGAGCTAAAGAGGGACGGCGTCAAGATGGTCATCCGGGAACCCTAAAAGCGGCGAGGTGACGGCGTCACAATGCATAAGGTGACGCCGTCAGATGTCAAAGTCTATATATAGTTTTCTAATTTTTTGTCATTAAGGGAGAGCTTAGTGTGTGGAATTTTGGGATAAAACCCTAAGACGATTTTAGCTACTTTTTCAGGGCTTTTTGCCTTGAGATCTTCCATGTTTCATTGAAAGATAAGTTATCAATTAATCATTCAATATGTCTATGTGTTGTTTGATTCTATCTTATGCTTGTCTTTTGTTTAACATGTTAGGCTAAATTTATCTTGTGTTTGCTTAGATCTAATGAAACCTAGCTATTGATTATTGGTTGTTAGTGTGTTGTTAGTTGTATTGGATGATTGTTTATCTATGTTAGGCTTAAGAAAACTGGCTAACTTCCTATTCGGTAACTTGCTTGAACGTCTTAAGAAACATGAACCAAACGCGTACTAAAGGTTTTTATGGTTGTATTTAATGCACAAGCGAATTCTAGTGATCCCATGTTAGGAGCTTCCTAGCCGGCTCGACATAGGAGTGAAGTAGGAGCTTGTAGAGTTTGGGGAAGTAAGTACGCCACCCCACGAATGGTATTAAGGAATACACCCGTCATCCACGCGACTAATACACACTAATTAACCGGTAAAAGATAGTTAGGGAGTAAGGAAATCTAAGTAAACACATTTCTCTACACATAAGTTTCTCACCACTTTTCATTTTTGTTATTTTATTTTATTTGCATTTGTAGTAATTTGGGTTAGTTGACTAGCAACTAATTCCGCCCACTCCTTCAAAACCCAAGATTTTACTTGCTTTCATAAAATTATAAAAACATAAAAAGAATCTTCCTCAACCCTTAGACCTAATTAGAGTAGCCTTTCACACCTAACGAACACTATTCCCTGTGGAGAACGATCAATCCCCCGTACTTACCACTACACTATACTACATCGGTCAGGTACACTGCCTGGTGGGGTTGTAAGCCTCTTGAGATCCCTCGAGAGGTAAAACCTGTTGTAAGGTTGCAAAACCCACGCATCACCTATTTTCAAGTTAAAATAGTAATGATGGCTAGCCCATCATCTATATGTTAGAACTTGATGCACTTCCTTGAATACCTAAGTACGTGTTTACTAGTCTAAGCGAATCACATTAGCAATAATGTGTAGATATTCAAAGAAAGAAGGAAAGTATCCAATCGCCACTCACTCTCCACTGGTGAAGTAACACTTATAAATGTTGTCTAATCTAGTGGGAGCTACGTGATTATATTACTGGTGACGAAATACATGTAATGTTGTCTAATCCAGTGGGAGCTGTAAGCTTTATTACCTTACAAGTTGCCCATCTTATTTTCAGATCGTCTTGAAATAATACATTATTTTCCACATGTTAAGCATCATAGTTTATATAAGAACCATTGCATAAATTTTATAACATAACTTGTCACGTTCCTGATGTTGCTTCCTGAAATGTTATCTATAAACTTGTTATGCATGATTCATTATTAAAACGATAAAGTTCTACATATATATATTTTGATTTTGACTAAAAATCATATGTTATCTTAGACATTGTCATATTGCTCATACAAACAAACGAGCGTAGTGTTGTCTATATACTCTCATGATGTTGTGCCATGCACAAGTGGAAGAAATCTTAATTGTGTACAAGGTACAACATGTAACAATATGACTAATGGTTTTTCTTGACTGCAAGGTAAGAAACTAATATTCTACTAGGACTTCTACACATAAAATTTATGTTGCCCTAATTAGAACAAATATCAAGCTAACATGAAAAGCTACTTCAACATATATACCGAATTGGTTAGTAAATTTGATTATGTTTTCTTGTAAAGTCATAATAATGAAGTATGAAATTAACTTGAATTTACTATTGAGGCCAAGTGTCGGCGCTCGTAATTACTTTAGTTGAATATGTTTAGGTCTCTTGTAAAGACACAAACATCAATTCCATTAATTGTTGAAAGACTTATAACGTAAATTAAGACGTTGATTTGTTATGTCTTTCAACAATTAACGGAATTGATGTTTGTGTCTTTACAAGAGACCTAAACATATTCAATTAAAGTAATTACGAGCGCCGACACTTGGCCTCAATAGTAAATTCAAGTTAATTTCATACTTCATTATTATGACTTTACAAGAAAATATAATCATATTTACTAAACAATTCGGTATATATGTTGAAGTATCTTTTCATGTTATCTTGATATTTTTTCTAATTCTTCTTGTTAAGACATGTACACTTACGACGTATAATATTAAATGTTTATGTATCCTAGTCAAAACATGCACATGAAGTAAAGTATGCAGTAGGCTTAAATTACTATTGATGCCATCTGGTTTGACTTGGTTGGCAGATATGTAAGCCAAAAGGTATAAGTTCATCTAATGAGTTGTGTGATAGTCTCACAACATCAATCCTCGTGGAATACTACAACTTTATGGTATGTCCATCATGGAATATCAAACTCTATAGATATTGTTTGATCTTTGATGACTTAAACTGTTTTACCTCCAAAGCTATCAAGGTTAGAAAATTGGATGTCCCATGTATATACTCGATATGGTTCCAACCCAGAAGGAATTTAAGACACCATTGTATTATGGCATGGGATGAATCTCATTATGCCTTGATTGAGGTTCTGAATTTGTTAACTACCTAACAGTAAGTAATTAACAAACTAGAGTCAAGAACTAACGATGTATTCTGGATGTCCCACTTGAAAACAATTTATTGTTACTCAAGATGCTGAGTATCTAGAGATTAGTCTCTATATACAAAAGCAATGGGAGCACCTTTAGATCTTGAAGTTATTCAAGATCAACCTTCTGAGTACCCTTGCTAATGCCATACTAAGGTTGAACATGCATATGTTAAACCATAGATTGATATCTCTCATTCATAAATCCGCAAGGATACCTCTTGCACCTGAATGATATAGTTTTTATATCAATGCTAAGGGATATAAGTTGGAGGATCATAGTGAACCTGCTAACTTCATAAATGCATTATTAGATCTTGTATCAAATGAATAGCTCAAAACTATGAATGCTAAGATGCAGTCCTTGAAAGAAAATCACTATGGAGCTTGATTGATCTCTTACCAATCAGTTAGACTATGAGGTTAAGAATGAGTTTCTTGATGAGAAGACTCAAAAGGACAAACTTGTACACACATTTAAGGCATGTGTAGTAAAAGGAGTTTACTCGTACTCAAGAAATTGACTATGACTAAATCTTCCTACCTACAAGCATCGAATGTATAAAGATGATTAATTGTCATACCTGTTTTCATGTAAATGAAATATGACAATAGGATATCAAAACAATTTCTTGCTGATTATCTTTGCAAGGACGATGAGTAATCAAAAGGGTTTATGAATCCATATAATCTTTATTATGTATACAAGATAAAAGAATCCATGTGTGGATTAGATCATGCATCTAGGAGCTGAGATCTTAAGTTAATTATAAAATCATTAATTTGATTTTCATTAATAAGATTACTCCTGAGTACACTGAGAGCAAGTTGGAGCACTATATTTATTTTCTTAAATCTCATATGTAATTAACATATTAGAAACAATATTCCATCTAAGCTAGACTTTAATCCTTAGCTTGGAATGAAGTTTCTCTTAAGGGATTTATAAAATAAGACATACAACCTTGTTATGTATATGTTTATTAGAATAAACATAAGCGGTTATTAAGTCTAAACACAATGTGACACGTTATTGAGGGGAGTCTCAATGATCAATCCCACTTGATGAGATTGAACACATGAATGGAAATCTTGAGTTCGACTAAAGGATTCATCATGTAAGTCGTATTACGCATTGGACTATATATATATATATATATATATATATATATATATATATATCATTTGCATGAATGCAAGATGAGTTGATAACAACATATATCTAAGTGAAAGTCATTAGATAATTGTTAAACAAACATTATAATGGATCTACAAAGTACCAAGGATATGTTTAAACGTTTACGGATATTTGAGGAGCTCTGTTTTGTTTGCATACACTAATGCTTATTCAACAGAGATGATGCTCAAACCTAGTCGTGGTAGGATGTCATCATGAATGATGGCGTTGCTGACTAGATGTGCTCGACTGAGAGCATTAATGCATTATACATTAAAAGAATAAGAATACTTTATAGTATGAGAAATTGTTCAGATGACTGTTTAATGTAGGTGTTTTGCTAGCTTCAAATACCCTATGGAATGTATTGTTGCAATACTCGTCTTGTACTTGAATGCACACATAAAAAGGACAATCAACATTCAAACCTTTCATGAGTTTTGAAACAAGTATTCTCAAAGTTTACTCAAATGACTACTTGTTGTCTTGTACAACATAATTTGATCATGGTGGGAACATCGGATCCCGACCTATGAGTAGTCTTATGCATATCTGTTTTTAGTATTTGGATAATGGAACTGTAAGCAGTCGTATTATATAATGAATTGATATACCTGGTATGATCATCTTCATTTATACTACTGTGTTCTATATTTGCATGTTTAATCCATGAATAATTTATTTATTCTAAAATTGTCCATTGCCAGTTGACGATACGGGAGTATCATCAAATTAAGGCAAATGTGAACGTGTTGGTGATTAATTACCAAACTCACATGTTGTTCATTGTGATGAACATTGGACTGACCCAACCTACGAGTATTCACTACATGGATGATCGTCAATAGTGAATCTCGCAAGTGGTTATGTCTCTTATCCTTAGACTTGAGATGCAAGTAGGTCTTACATGCGTGGAATTTCATTCCTTGATATGGTTAAACGCTGTCCTGAATAAGGTAGTTATAAAAACCATCTTCATGAGTGATATGAAACACATGCATGACACGTGTAGTCAAAATAGGATTTGTTCCTCCACATGTTATGGAGTTATATAATATTGGGCCCCTCGATGAATTGGACAGATGTTTGTATGGCCGTACCCATATGAGATTAAGATGAATCTTGATCCACTTGGTAATCTTGTTCTACACCTATATCGAGAAACATAATAGTTGAACAATTAGAATGACATTTGATCCATGTCTAATGTTCAACACGGTATCTGTAACAAAAGGATAGATGACATATAAACCATTTAAAATGAGATGTTTAAGAAACTATTCACACATATCTCTAGGGGCATTGGCGTGTTGCTAGACGCTAACCTTTGCTTATATAATTACTTGATTATTATGATGTCGCAAGTGGGAGCTGTTGGAGTATGCTCGTGTCATAATAAATAATTATATGACTAGACATATGTGGGCCTATGGGGTCACACACTTATACAAAGAGATACCATTTTATATATTGTATTTACCGTATTTACACTATATATATGACTACGTAACTTGGGATCGATAACGGGCTACTAATAACTAAGCTAGTACTTAGTTTATTGGATTGGACCAACAAATGGGCAAGCCCATTGAAGCTCCATATGGCCGGCCATGGTAAATAGAACAAGAGAGAAAGATCAAGGGATTAAGTGTAACTTTTCCTTGATTATCTCCTAATTGATTTGTTATTAAGGAGATTGATTATATTAATCACTTACCTACTTTATCTCCTCCTTCCTCTCCCTAATAACCACGAAATTAAACACACCCATATAAGGGTTTTTGGTTTTTGATCCCATCTAACCTTATTCTAGTGTAGTTCAAGGCTAGATCGCATGTTACGTGATCAAGACTAGCATCGGGTAGTTATCCGTGACGTGTAGTGTGTTTCATTCTTAGAGGAGATCAACATCATTGATCTCTTTGGTTTCTCCATCTCCTATTGGTGATTGCTAGTGACTCCTGAATCACGCTACAAAGGTATATATAATTGTTATCTTTATTGTTGATTGATCATATGGCTACATGGATCCGTTGTTGGTGATGTTATCCGCTGCGTTTATTTGTTTAATGTGTTTATATATATTCAACATCACATATATATAGCCCCCACCCAAAAGTTACACCACACACCCTTCTATTTTTATTTGTCCGTCTTTAGTCCCTCGTCACATATAAAAGCCATTTTCCTATTATTTTATTCACATAAAACACACACCCCCCACACTATGACTCTCTCCCTCCCTCCCTCTCTTCCAACCACCACCTCCGACCACCACCACCGTCTCTGGCCACCAACATCGCTGGAAAAATTTCTGGCCAACCACCAAATTACACCAAAACATTGATCAGGCTACCCTGATCATTTCTGGAGAGTTTGAAGACCAACGAAGCTTGTTTGACCCGTGTTCGAGCACCACCGTCACGCCACCACCCATCGCCGCATCCCTACCACCTTCTCTCTTCTTTTTTGTAACCCACGCGCCCTTTTACCCCTTCGTTTCTTTTAAATCCGAAAACCCTAACCCTAATTTTTATATAAAAATGTTTTTATAAATAAAAACTAGTTAAACCCTTTTTGTTTTAGTTAAGACCATGTGGATCTACGTTTATACACCACGACTCATCAGTGAGTCGCATGACTCGTCTATGTCAACTCACGATTTAAGTTGACTTGGCGTGTTTCTTTGTTATTTTGGAGTATTTTTTTTTAGTTAAACTTATTCTTGTTGTTTTGCAGCTTGATTTGAAGTATGGATCGAATTTGATCTAGGGTTTGTTTAGCCGAGAGCCATATGGCTCGTATGGGGTCGAACCATGACTCAAGTGAGTCACAGCATGAGTTTGGGTTTAGTTTAGTTGTTTGTGAAAGGTATTGGAGTTGGATGTGGATTTGGTTGTGTTTGGATTGCGAATAGAATTTGGGTTGGATTATGGATGCCGATAGCTAAATGGTTCGAGTAGGCTCGAAACGTGACTCAAGTGAGTCACGGCATGGTCAAGTTGGTTTTGTTTGTGTTGTGGATTGGACATGGTTTGGTTTTGTGGTTAAGCCGAAAGCCATAAGGCTCGATAGGGTTAAGCCGTGACTCGTGGGAGTCACGACCATAGTTGGTTTTCCGTTTGGTTTGTAGCCGTGTGTTTTGGCCATGGCTGGTTTACCATTTGGTTTGTAGCCGTGTGTTTTGGATAAGTTTTGGTTAGTTTTAGTGTCGAGTAGCATGAGCCGTGACCCAAGAGGGCCACGACTAGTTGGATTTGAGTTTAGTCTAGACCTTTAAAGTCTTGGTGTCGAATGAGTCAAGTCGAGACTCAAGGGAGTCTCGGTGGTGTAAGACTCAAGGTTAGAAGACCCCGAGTTAGTATCGAGTCGGTATTGGACTTGGATAAGTCCTCAATGGGTCAAGTATTATTACCTTTGGGCCCGACCCAAAGAAAGTCCATTAGAGTGTGAGTTAAGTATTGGGCCGAAGCCCAATACCCTTGGGCTATGTATTGTTTCAGTTAATTATTTGGATAATATGGGATATGATTTGAATATTGGACTTGAATACGTGTTATAACGTACGCTTGGATGAGAACTGGACGTTATTGGATTTACGATATTAGCCGATGGACCTTATGGACGATTTTGGTAATTGAGACGAAAGAGTATGTTACACTCATAAGAGCTTAACATATTTGGACTCAAACAAACACATATGGTCAATAAACTTGACAACTAATATATACGCGAATGATAGTGTCCAATTATATATATTTAACTTGTAAAATGTGGCAATAAAACTTATATTTAAGAGTCGTAACGACATGGAAATGCTTTATAAACGGACGCATCATGCCCAAATTTTGATAAAATCTTTTATTAACTTAATTGTTTATGATTACTCAATATCCTAAAAACCTTTTCGAAACTTATACGTTTTCTTCCAAAATCATGATGATGTATCAACTGTTTGGGAAATGGTAAAACACCGAAACAACCTATTGATGTTTTTTCCTTCTTGTATTTATTATTTATTCTTCTTCTTAATCTTAGTTCTTCTCTCTTTTTGTTATTCTTCCTTCATATCCGTTTGTGTTGCCGAATTTTATTATCTTAACATCTCATATCCACACGAGTCTTAAACTTTATTTCACTCAAACGCCATTGAAATAAAACCTTTTCATTTCAGAAGCGAGTATTACTTTATAAATTGCTTTAAGGTTTATTGCTGAGACATATTATTCACATATTAGGTTGTGCTGAGGTTCACTTGTCGTGCTATCCCATTTAATCATATTGTGATATCTTATTTCTTCTGCTGCTAAGGTGTGATTCGTAGCCCCACTTTTACTTTTAAATTGTTTATAAACCCATGGGGGAGATACATGCTATTTACTTATTTTTATGAGAACAATTGTTTATTGGTATGCTATTCCTGACTGAAACGCTAATGTTAAGTACCTTCCTTGCCAAAAGCAAGTCCCTCGATGCATGAACCATTAATCAATTGCGAGTGAGCGCGATTGTAGTTTATAGGCCTATAGGAATTGACTTTCCCACCATGTGGACTAAGGTCGGTCCACATGTGATGTACTATATTCGAGTTTTACTAGGTATCTGGCAAAGTACCTAGCTTTGGGGGAAATTATTATATTATGAAATTCCGCATTTACTGTCGACTTACGCCAAGGTTATTGGTGCCGGTTAGCGCTTTGTGTGTCATGAGCTTAGCAAAATAATTCTTTGACACTTACCCGATATTTGTATTTGTTACATATATCATCCAGACTTAAAATCATGTGCTCAACTATTTATTTACTAAACCTATGGATTACACTCAACATTTGTGTTGACTTTTTAGCATGTTTTATCTCAGGTAATTAATGCATGTTTGCGAGCATCGGGAGTGGCTGAACACTGATGATGGCTATTATGGGCTTTACTATCTACCCCTACTATCTTATCATTCGAACAATCTTTTAAAAATGTATCTTTTATTTCCCCTGCAAACTATCTTTGATTTCCGCTGCAAACCATGTTTTATTTCTGCTGCAACTTATGTTGAGAGTCTTTTAGACTCTAAATATTAAATTTGGTATTCGAATGATATGTGTTGCTAAAAAAGTCTCGTTATGAGATCGTTTTCTATGGATGTAATTGTCTTACCCCTCACGTAGCACCCCAAGCTCAGTTCTGCTACCATATTCCAAGTTGGGGGTGTTACAGAATGGTATAAGCGCCACTGTTTATAGAGAACAAGGTCATACTCGACTATAAACATTTTCGTGTGTGTCAAAACATTTTCGAAATCGATAGCCATCAGCCCTCCATGCCACTTCGCTCTTTAATTTCTTTACTTGAACTTTTATGTGTGCATGCGTTTGCATTATTGTATGCTTGGATTTTCCGCTGCTATCTCACTTCATATAAACTATTTTATAAAATTGGGCTAGAATTTTTATACTTTTCTCGAAACTCCATGTAGAGTATTATGCCTACATCAGTCCCTACCGGTCAATTATCAGGTGCAACCGTTGATCACCCAATTGCACCACCGAGTCCAGAGGAGGACCCACACCCTATTGATGAACCTCACTCGGAGAATGATGAGATGGACGATGATAATGAGATGGACGATGATGAGGAGATGGATGATGATGAGAAGATGGATGATGATGATGATGATGATGATGACGATGATGACGAGGAGCCGTTTGAGGAGGAGCAGGAGGCTCTCCCCATGCCACCTTCACCAGTAATTTTGGACATTACTTACGATTCTGATACTTTAGATTCATTGGGTCATGCTCTAGCTACAGAGGTGACGTCTACGTTTGAGATCGGCGAGTCTTTGACTGCACATCGAGTTGCCCCTACCTAGCTCAGAGCTGAGCTAAGTCGTTTGAGGCATGACATCTCTTGGTTCCTGGGCCGTTATGTGTTGATCTCTAGGCGATTGTTTACATGACAGTATGATGTTTTAGAGCTGAGGAAAAAGATTAAGGGAGATAGGATAGCTACAGGTGATTTATATGTGGAGTTGTATGAGCAGGCTTCGAGGTTGAGTTCTACAGAGATGGCAGATACAGAGATTCGGGATCGCTTGGCGTCGTTAGAGGAGAGGATGACAGAGGTCGAGAAGATTGTAGATAGGTTGGATCTTGGAGCAGTGTTCACTGATATCGATAGTCGTCACTACCAGCGTAGTATTCAGGAGTTAAGGGATGAGATCCATGCCATGCAGTGGAAGGTGTATTATGATAGGATGGCACATTTTCATTTTGATGACATTGTTGATGTCTTGGATACATACGGAGGAGACCGTCAGTAGATATTAGTGATCATCTTTATTATGGTAGTTTAGTATTGTAGTAGTAGTTTACGTTGTACGTACTAAACTGACTATTTTCAGTTAGTAGATTTTGATAAGAAACTTGTAGTCATTTTACATATCTTGTAAGACTTATGCCAAGTATCGAATCTATGATGTATTTTGGTGATGTACTATTCATGATGTTGAATGTACGGTATATTATGATGTATCATTGTGTTGTTTACTTTGTGTTATGATTCTGTTATGTTAATCAAATACTTACAGTGTTATACATTTGTAATGATTGATAGAATTATGCCACCTAGGAAGATGACCCCAGCTGTGATCCAGAAGTTGATTGATGACAGAATAGCTGCAGCGCTTGCCAAGTAAGCAGGTGTTGGCAACCAGAATGTTGGACAAGCAGGAGTGCAAGCTGTCAATGAGAACCGTTTCTACACTTACAAAATTGCAAGCCTACTACGTTCAAAGGAACTGAAGGAGCTGTCGGTCTAACTCAGTGGTTTGAGAAAACGGAGTCGGTGTTTCTAAAGAGTAACTATTCTGAGGACTGCAAAGTGAAGTATGCAACGGGTACCTTGGTGGAGCATGCATTATCTTGGTGGAATGCCTATGCTAAGGATATTGGGTTAGGGAATGCTTATAGTACTTCATTGGAAGAGTTTAAGAAGGAGATGGTCAAGAAGTATTGCTCTCATAGTGATATGAGAAAGTTGGATACTGAGTTCTACTATTTGACTGTGAAGGGCGTTGATCTTACCACTTATGTACGATGATTTCAAGAATGGAAGGTTTTCTTTGCTCAAATGGTGCCATATAGTGAGAAATTACTGGAGAAGTTCATTGGTGGTCTATCTTCCAGTATTGAAGGACACATGACATCTTACAACTCTTAGACTCTGGATGATGCTATTCGCATATCTGAACGACTTATGGATCAAGTGGTTAAGCATGGCACTGTTCAGAAGGGTAACAACTATAAAAGCAAACGAAAGTGGGAGGACAACAGGAGAAGCAACAACTACAACAACTTCAACAACCGCAACAACAAGAGTCACCCTCACGATAACCATCACCACAACAACAACAACAACAACAAATAGTACCGTAACAATAATCATCACCACCAGCAGAACAGAAGGCAAGAGACTGCCAGGGCGCATCATGCCCAAATTTCGATAAAATCTTATATAACTTACTTGTTTATGATTACTCAATATCTTAAAAACCTTTTTGAAACTTATACGTTTTCTTCCAAAATCATGATGATTTATCAACAATTTGGGAAATGGGTAAAACACCGAAACAACCTATTGATGTTTTTCCTTCTTGTCTTTATTATTTATTCTTCTTCTTAATCTTAGTTCTTCTCTCTTTTCATTATTCTTCCTTCGTATCCGTTTGTGTTTCCGACTTTTTTTATCTTAACATCTCATATCCACACGAGTCTTAAACGTTATTTCACTCAAACGCCATTGAAATAAAACCTTTTCATTTCAAATACGAGTATTACTTTATAAATCGCTTTAAGGTTTATTGCCGAGACATATTATTCACATATTAGGTTGTGCTGAGGTTCACTTGTCGTGCTATCCCATTTGATCATATTGTGATATCTTATTTCATCTGTTGCTAAGGTTTGATTCGTAGCCCCACTTTTACTTTTAAATTGTTTATAAACCCATGGGGGAGATACATGTTATTTACTTATTTTATGAGCACAATTGTTTATTGGTATGTTATTCTTGACGGAAACGATAATGCTAAGTACCTTCCTTGTCAAAAGCAAGTCCCTCGATGCATGAACCATTAATCAATTGCGAGTGAGCGCGATTGTAGTTTATAGGCCTATAGGAATTGACCTTCCCGCCATGTGGACTAAGGTCGGTCCACATGTGATGTACTATATTCGAGGTTTACTAGGTATCTAGCAAAGTACCTAGCTTTAGGGCAACTATTATATTATGAAATTTCGCAGTTACTGTCGACTTACGCCAAGGTTATTGGTGTCGGTTAACGCTTTGTGTGTCATGAGCTTAGCAAAAGAATTATTTGGCGCTTAACCGATATTTGTATTTGTTACATATATCATCCAAACTTAAAATCTTGTGCTCAACTATTTATTTACTAAATTATAGATTACACTCAACCTTTGTGTTGACTTTTTAGCATGTTTTATCTCAGGTAATTGATGCATGTTTGCAAGCATCGGGAGTGGCTGAAGACTGATGATGGTTATCATGGGCTTTACTATCTACCCTTACTATCTTATCATTCGAATAATCTTTTGAGACTGTGTCTTTTATTTCCGCTGCAAACTATCTTTGATTTCCGCTGCAAACCATGTTTTATTTCCGCTGCAACTTATGTTGAGGGTCTTTTGGAGTCTAAATATTAAATTTGGTATTCGAATTATATGCTTTGCTAAAAACGTCTCGTTATGAGATCGTTTTCTATGGATGTGACTGTATTACCCCTCACGTAGCACCCTAAGCTCAGTTCCGCTGCCATATTCCGAGTTGGGGTGTCACAACTCGTAATTTCAGGCCATTTTTCCGAACCTCGACAATTTACTATTCACGAGTTACTATTCACTGGCACTATTCATTCCGAAATTTTTATTTCATATTCTCGTAAGTTAAACTATTTTAATGATAACCGAGATTTTGGAACTCGTCGGAGAATTTCTGCAAGAATCACGAAACCGTGTCCGAGACTTACTTTAAGGTTTAAACGTCATTTAGGCATCCCGATATGTCCAAACAACATTACCAACAAGAGAAATATATGTTTTCCACCTTCCGTGACATTTTCATGAATTTAGGAATTTTAGGATACCCGGTTTTAAGTTTTGTGACTTTACGACTTACAGTTAGCAATTAACGGGACCGAAACTCACTCCGTAAGTCAAGATAAGTATCCAGCCTATAATATCTAGATATTTTCTGAAAAATATCTAGATATTTCAAAAACCTAGTGAATTTACCATTTTACCCTTCCATCAAAATTACCAAAATGCCATTGGACTATAAAAAGACTAAACTAGCTTATTTTTAGGAAAAAAAATCACAAATCCTCTCTCCCTTCCCTCTCTAGCTCACGGCACACCAAGAACATGGAGGAGATCCCATAATTTTTCCAAGATCGAGTGTTAGATTAGTCCCAAATACCTTCCTTGTTAGAGTTTTGCAATAAAAACTCCAAGATTGTGGTCATTTTTCATTCTAGCTCACCAATCATCAAGTAAGCTTCAAGAACATCTTTCTAATCTTTTCATACTTTCAATCTATTGTTTTTCATGTTATATTGATGATTGATCATGCAAAATACAAGTTATCTATACCACTTTGTTCATTTTCATAATAAACCCTAGATCTATAAGTTTTATTAACATCCTTATGAGATCCTTGGTAGATTAGCAAGGTTGATGATGTTTAGGACCCCATGACACCCTAAGAAGATGTATGGTAGGATTTGGGATCATTTGAAGTTGTTTGGTTGGTTTTTGAACAAGTTAGCAACTAGGAAAACCAAGTTTTAACACTATTAGATAGTTGCTGTCCCATTTTGCAAAACGTGGGAAACTCAGGGGCTAGGGTGTAACTTTGGACCAAAGATTTAGAAAATACATTCCGAGACGAAACCGTGGCCGAAAGAATGGATAAAAACCGAGTTATAATGAAGGAGATACGAAGTTTTAAAGTTAGACAACACAAAAACTATTTTCTGAAAATAAGCTTGCTGTTTGCCGAACTTCAAGGGACAAAACGAAGCGTTAGACGTGATCTAGGAGAGCCGAGCTACTGAAATTATGTTAGTTCATGCTAGGACGATTCCGTGGATATAAAGAACATAGAAAACGGACTTATAACGACCAAGATATGCACGTTTGAAAACCTGGCGAAACTTATTATTTTTGACAGCTTCTTATAGCAAAATATATTACAAGTGTAAAACAGTTTTCTTTCAAGTCACCATATTGCGAGCTATTTTCCCGTTGATCGAGTCGCGTATGACCAAAACTCATAGGAGACGGCTGAGAGATTATGTTACAAGGTTTTCAAAAACGTCAAGTTCTATTCCTAACTCTTAACGTGCAATATTTTGCGGCTAGTTTTGCGAGGCCGTTTGGTCACATTTTCACAAGTTATAAAAAGAGTTATTTGCGACGAAACCATTATATTTGACAATAGAACACCAAACGAGGATCATAGAGTATCATTTCAACATATTTACACGAAAAGTAGTTCATGACTTAGCGAGACGTCAAAAATGTAGTTTTCGACGATAAACGTTATTTTCAAAACTAACGAGTGGTATCGTTAACATACGTAATTGCATGAGTAGAATCATTTCATTTGCTTACCTTAGATCATATCATTCACAATAGGTCGAAGTTAGAGACCGAGCCTCATTTGCATCCTATCCTTTGTGATCATTGTGCTATCATATCAGGTGAGTTTCATAGCCCTACTTTATACGTTTTGAACTTTTGGGGGAGATACATGCTTAAACTGCTTGCTTACATACATGATTGTGTTAAACTTATTTGCGTTATTCTTGAAAGCAACTCTCGGACCTAAGTATCAAACACTTGGGGTAGCCGAACAGAACAGATCACGGACCTAAGTATCTAACACTTGGGGTAGCCGTACAGAACAGATCACGGACCTAAGTATCTAACACTTGGGGTAGCCGTACAGAACATATCACGGACCTAAGTATCTAATACTTGGGGTAGCCGTACATAAGTCAACTAGTGAGCAGCATAAGATCTATTAGGAATCTTTGGGAAATGGCACCCAGTAATCTCATGATGCATTGATATGCAAGACATCTACTCTAGACATACTATGTTAGCATTGGGTTGTAAACACACAGGTTACAAGTCTCTTATGGACGGGGCTTGGAACTGAGTGGATTTACAATGCCTATGCTGTGGAAACTTTCTCTAAAGGCTTTTCAACTTATTTATAGTAAACTCTATGAACTCACCAACCTCGTGTTGACACTTTAGCATGTATTTTCAGGAACTAAGCTATAGCACGCTACTGGAGGCTTTTGGCAGGGCATGGCATGGTCATAGAAGACTCTGATAAAACATTTGGGACCGCTTAACTTATTTTATGGGCCAACTTCCGCACCACTTTTCATAATGTAAATTTAACACTTTTGACTTATCAAATATATTCTAAATGATTGATGTGAAAACCGTTCTTTACACTTGTGTTATGATACCAATTGAGTTGCACCCCAGCGATGTGTAAGCTTCCGCTGGACCCGATTTTGGGGGTGTGACAGATTGGTATCAGAGCCTAGGCTATAGAGAATTGGGTAATTTTGAAACCTAAACTATAGCTACTTTTACGAAAACTTAACCCTATGACCGCCACATACCTGCCTGCCAAGCTGATGCCTCATTTGTGGTTTGTTGCTGACATATTTAATGAGATTTGTATCTTATTGCCAGATAGATTATACTCACTTATTCTCGTTGATTACTGTGATTGTCTTACATATAAGGGTGCATACATATCATACACGTCACAGCGTTACACCTTTTTCCTTACGTAGTTTCATCATTCGACCTCAAGCCTGATCACCTGCCTTAGACTTTTGAACCACCCTTTACATGTGAAGGACATAGTATTATTATAACTAAGCTGAGTATTCCAAAATTCATTGAACCTCGGTGGAATATAGACTAGTCATCTATATTCGACCCGGGACAGTGGGACATAGCCTGACTACCTATGTTCGACTCAGAGATGAATTTTGCAATACTGAGAGTAGTTATAATGGAATTATGTCCGGATTGATTTGATCGGTGTAAGCAATTCCATAATCGAACCAAATTTTCAAAAGACCTCCTTCAAACCACTTGTTCCTAGTTTGATCTAAGTGACAGTTCTTGTTTGATGAGTTGCGAGGATCAAACTGGAATCAAGTTGTTACCCGAGCCGATTCTGTTTAATCTCATGACAGTTCTTGTTTGATGAGTTGTGAGATTAAATTTGAATCGACAACCTCAAACCGATTTAGCCTAATCCCATGACAGTTCTTGTTTGATGAGTTGTGGGATTAAGTAGAAATCGGTTACCTAGAGGTCTTTTGAAGGCTATGCTCGATCATGGGAAAGTTTACCCCCATCAAACCCGACCATGAGAACGTGCGTACGTAGAACGAGCGAGCTGAATTCAGGGACTGAATTCCTCTAACGGGTGGAGACTGTCACAACTCGTAATTTCAGGCCATTTTTCCGAACCTCGACAATTTACTATTCACGAGTTACTATTCACTGGCACTATTCATTCCAAAATTTTTATTTCATATTCTCGTAAGTTAAACTATTTTAATGATAACCCGAGATTTTGGAACTCGTCGGAGAATTTCTGCAAGAATCACGAAACCGTGTCCGAGACTTACTTTAAGGTTTAAACGTCATTTAGGCATCCCGATATGTCCAAACAACATTACCAACAAGAGAAATATATGTTTTCCACCTTCCGTGACATTTTCATGAATTTAGGAATTTTAGGATACCCGGTTTTAAGTTTTGTGACTTTACGACTTACAGTTAGCAATTAACGGGACCGAAACTCACTCCGTAAGTCAAGATAAGTATCCAGCCTATAATATCTAGATATTTTCTGAAAAATATCTAGATATTTCAAAAACCTAGTGAATTTACCATTTTACCCTTCCATCAAAATTACCAAAATGCCATTGGACTATAAAAAGACTAAACTAGCTTATTTTTAGGAAAAAAAATCACAAATCCTCTCTCCCTTCCCTCTCTAGCTCACGGCACACCAAGAACATGGAGGAGATCCCATAATTTTTCCAAGATCGAGTGTTAGATTAGTCCCAAATACCTTCCTTGTTAGAGTTTTGCAATAAAAACTCCAAGATTGTGGTCATTTTTCATTCTAGCTCACCAATCATCAAGTAAGCTTCAAGAACATCTTTCTAATCTTTTCATACTTTCAATCTATTGTTTTTCATGTTATATTGATGATTGATCATGCAAAATACAAGTTATCTATACCACTTTGTTCATTTTCATAATAAACCCTAGATCTATAAGTTTTATTAACATCCTTATGAGATCCTTGGTAGATTAGCAAGGTTGATGATGTTTAGGACCCCATGACACCCTAAGAAGATGTATGGTAGGATTTGGGATCATTTGAAGTTGTTTGGTTGGTTTTTGAACAAGTTAGCAACTAGGAAAACCAAGTTTTAACACTATTAGATAGTTGCTGTCCCATTTTGCAAAACGTGGGAAACTCAGGGGCTAGGGTGTAACTTTGGACCAAAGATTTAGAAAATACATTCCGAGACGAAACCGTGGCCGAAAGAATGGATAAAAACCGAGTTATAATGAAGGAGATACGAAGTTTTAAAGTTAGACAACACAAAAACTATTTTCTGAAAATAAGCTTGCTGTTTGCCGAACTTCAAGGGACAAAACGAAGCGTTAGACGTGATCTAGGAGAGCCGAGCTACTGAAATTATGTTAGTTCATGCTAGGACGATTCCGTGGATATAAAGAACATAGAAAACGGACTTATAACGACCAAGATATGCACGTTTGAAAACCTGGCGAAACTTATTATTTTTGACAGCTTCTTATAGCAAAATATATTACAAGTGTAAAACAGTTTTCTTTCAAGTCACCATATTGCGAGCTATTTTCCCGTTGATCGAGTCGCGTATGACCAAAACTCATAGGAGACGGCTGAGAGATTATGTTACAAGGTTTTCAAAAACGTCAAGTTCTATTCCTAACTCTTAACGTGCAATATTTTGCGGCTAGTTTTGCGAGGCCGTTTGGTCACATTTTCACAAGTTATAAAAAGAGTCATTTGTGACGAAACCATTATATTTGACAATAGAACACCAAACGAGGATCATAGAGTATCATTTCAACATATTTACACGAAAAGTAGTTCATGACCTAGCGAGACGTCAAAAATGTAGTTTTCGACGATAAACGTTATTTTCAAAACTAACGAGTGGTATCGTTAACATACGTAATTGCATGAGTAGAATCATTTCATTTGCTTACCTTAGATCATATCATTCACAATAGGTCGAAGTTAGAGACCGAGCCTCATTTGCATCCTATCCTTTGTGATCATTGTGCTATCATATCAGGTGAGTTTCATAGCCCTACTTTATACGTTTTGAACTTTTGGGGGAGATACATGCTTAAACTGCTTGCTTACATACATGATTGTGTTAAACTTATTTGCGTTATTCTTGAAAGCAACTCTCGGACCTAAGTATCAAACACTTGGGGTAGCCGAACAGAACAGATCACGGACCTAAGTATCAAACACTTGGGGTAGCCGTACAGAACAGATCACGGACCTAAGTATCAAACACTTGGGGTAGCCGTACAGAACATATCACGGACCTAAGTATCTAACACTTGGGGTAGCCGTACATAAGTCTCCTAGTGAGCAGCATAAGATCTATTAGGAATCTTTGGGAAATGGCACCCAGTAATCTCATGATGCATTGATATGCAAGACATCTACTCTAGACATACTATGTTAGCATTGGGTTGTAAACACACAGGTTGCAAGTCTCTTATGGACGGGGCTTGGAACTGAGTGGATTTACAATGCCTATGCTGTGGAAACTTTCTCTAAAGGCTTTTCAACTTATTTATAGAAAACTCTATGAACTCACCAACCTCGTGTTGACACTTTAGCATGTATTTTCAGGAACTAAGCTATAGCACGCTACTGGAGGCTTTTGGCAGGGCATGGCATGGTCACAGAAGACTCTGATAAAACATTTGGGACCGCTTAACTTATTTTATGGGCCAACTTCCGCACCACTTTTCATAATGTAAATTTAACACTTTTGACTTATCAAATATATTCTAAATGATTGATGTGAAAACCGTTCTTTACACTTGTGTTATGATACCAATTGAGTTGCACCCCAGCGATGTGTAAGCTTCCGCTGGACCCGATTTTGGGGGTGCCATATTCTGACATATTCCGAGTTGGGGGTGTTACACAAATCCTATAGGCCTATATCCCTATATTCGCGCTCACTCGCAAGTGATTAATGGTTCATGATCGAGGGACTTGCTTTCGAAAAGGTCGGTACTTAGCAATATCATCTTAGTGTGGAATATCATACATTTAAACAATTGTGTTCATGAAAAGTAAATAACATGTATCTCCCCCATGGGTTTATAAAAAATTTAAAAGTAAAGTAGGGCTATGAATCACACCTTAGTAATAGAGAAATGAGATATAGAAAATGATCAGATGGAACAGCACGACAAATAAACCTTAGCACAACCTAACAAATAAACGGCATGTCTCAGATGTAATCCTCGATACGATTTATAAAATAATACTCGTGCTTGAAATACAAACGGTTTAGTTTCAATGGCGTTTGAACGAAAAGAACATTTAAGACTCGTGTGGATACATGAGAAAGCTAAATAAGAAACGTCGGTAAACGCAAGCGGATACGCAAGAAAAGATAAAAAGAAAAGAAAGAAGAAATAAGAAATGAAAGAAGAAATAGTAATAAGAAAGGAAATAAAACAAGAAAGCAAGAAGAAAACATCAACAGGTAGTTTCGGTATTTACCCGTTTCCCAAATAGTTGTTATAGTGTCATGATTTAGGAAGAAACATATAAGTTTCGAAAAAGGTTTTCAAAATATCAAATAGTTTCAAATTTTTTAGTTATAACAAGGTTTTATCGAAATTTGGACATGATGCGTCCGTTTATAAAACATTTTCAAGTCGTTACGACCCTTGAATAATACAATTTTTATCGCATTTTACAAGTTTATATATACATAATTGGACACTATTATTCGCATAAATATTAGTTGTCAAGTTTATCGACCATTTTGTGTATGTTCGGGTCCAAATATGTCAAACTCTTATGAGTCTAACATACTCTTCTGTCTCATGTACCAAAATTGTCCATAAGTTCCATCTACTAACATCGTAAATCCGATAACGTCCAATCCTCAATCCAAGCAAATGTATATATCCAAGTCCAAGTCCAATTCATATCCCATATTGTCCAAACATTTATCTGAAACAACAATCGATAACAAATAAATAAATAAATAACGGAAAAAATAAAATAAACGACCAAATAAATATAAAATTGACTCGAGGTTTTCTAACCTCGAGTACGACACGGCCGAGACTCCCGTGAGTCTCGACTAAACACAACTCGACACTCTAAACTCAATGACCATTGCCGTGACTCCCGTGAGTCACAGCTCAACTCCATTCGAACCTAAGTGGTTCTCGGCCTAAACACACTCATCCAAATCCAACAGCAATCCAATCCAAACAAACGTAACCACAAAACTAATCCTAAACCTTGGCCGTGACTTACCCAGAGTCACGGCTCACACCCCGTCGAGCCTAGGAGGCTCTCGGCTTCCACTTAACAAAACCAAATCCATCCGAATCCAAACACAACCACAAACAAACTACTAATAATCAAATTTCCCATATGCCGTGACTCTCCATAAGTCACGGCTCGACTCAAATAAGTCTCAACTCTCGGCAAAGTCCAAACCCTAGACCAAATCCGAAACCAACTCATCAAACTTCAACATAACCCAGCCAAATCTAATCCTAAGAATAGTCGTGACTCACCACGAGTCACGGCCCGACCCGAGGTGGGTTTATGACTCTCGGCTGAAACAAAACACACCCAAATCCAATCCAAAAATCCTAACCGAGCTACAAGCAAATGAAATCAAGATCAACAAAGCTAAAAACATCAAAAACTATCACAACCTCACCCCCGAGTCAACTCGAATCGCGAGTTGACTCGGCTGATTTGAATTGACTCAGACCGAGTCTCGGCTAAAACAAATCCACACGAGATTTGATCAAAACAAAAGGTTTTAATAAAAGTTTTGTAATAGAAATGGTTTTATCAAAGTTTTAATAATTAGTGATAAGTGTCTAAATACTCATCATTTTATTCCCATCTGAACTGCAAAAACATTTAAAAATACTCAGAAATGCTTCAAAATACAGAAAATATCCTTGAATTGTGTTTTTATCTGTTTCATGTGCAAAATGATTAAAAATGGGACGAAAACGAACATTTTTGGATTGACTCGGAAATAATTGTGCATTTGATCAAGTGAAGACGAAATTCAAAGTCGGAGTCAAAGTCAACCCCCAAAATCCCAAAATAACACAAATGGTCCCTGGAATTAATTTTCACTCTTGGCAATTTTGGTCCTTGGATTTTCAGCTTGGTACCACTATGGTCCCTAAGGTTTAACTAAACCATATCCTAATCCTAAAAATCTAATCCTGCTAAATCTAACCCAACCCAATCCCTTTAATAACCCAAGCCCACCTCACTAATAAACCCAGCCCAATCCTATTAAAATAAATAAACCCGATCCAATACCACCCTTTTTAGCTAATACCAGGTTTGACTTCGGTCAAACCTTTCCCCTTCCTCACTCACCCCGCCAAAACCAAAACCACCATAGCCCATGGTTTCTCTGCCCCCTACCAAACTCAACACCCCTCCTCCTGCTACTACACATCAAACCCACATGTAAAATCCATATCCCCACACCCCCACATGGTCTGCTATACCACAAAGCAGTCAACAAAGTCTTCCCGCCAAAACCACATTGGACTGCTGAGATCATTTCAAGCCAATCCAAGGGGTGGGATTTGATCAGAGGGTTGAGTGGAAGCCTTTTGGATATCTATAAAGTGAAGAGAAGACTCACAGAAGAAGTTGTCATAGTTTTTAGACCAAATTCGTAGTGTAATTTAATTTTAAGTCATTTAGATTAAGCTTTTAGTTGTAATCAGTCTCATTTATTGTAATTTCACATTCTCAGTTTAATTTAATTCCAAAAACTTTGCACCAATTCAGTTTGAATTCTAGTTCAAGTTTAATCTTAAATCATTTGAATCAAATCAGTTGTTTTTAGTTTAAAAGTTCTTATTACTTGTTAGATAAGCTCATATAAGCCATGTGACAGCTTATGATAAGTTTATTATAGCTTGCTCAGTTCTGTTCCAAAGAAAGAAGAAAAAGTCAAAAAAGTCAACAAAACAGTCAAATAAGCAGTTGAGTGGGAATAAGCTGTTCTGGAAGGCTTAATTGGGTTTAAAGCTTGGTTCTGACAAGCTAGGTTTACCCCTGATCACCTTCCTTTGTTTCATATTCCAATTCAGTTGTAAGCATTATTTCAAGTTGTTGCATTATTCTCCATTTTAATGTTCTATAGCTTAACTATAGCTTATTGTAATCTATTTCTGCTTATTAATAGTTTATAAGTGTATTTCTTCTGTTTTATCAGTTTTATATAAGCCTTTTTTTTATTTGCTTAAAAAACAGTTAAAAAGCCAAAAATAGCCACATATTATTTAACTTATTGTATTGCTTATTTCTATATTAAAAGTTGTTAATTACAGTCAAAATTGTTGGTTAATCTATTAAAACCACAAATTGTATATGGATCACTAAGTAGTTTTGAATACCTAGTAGATGGTTAGGATAAATCCGAACCAATCTAAGTGAGAAACCCTAAGTGATTGTTAATGTTAATGCGGAATCTTAACAAGAACAATTTAGAACACAAGCAGGGATATCACTAACTTCGTATATTGATATTCACTATTATCAATTCGTACAACTCACACGTTTACTAACAATCTTTAGGGATCCTTTTATAACACAAGGAAACCCTAGACGACACAGAAGATATACACAAATCTTCTATAAAGATACATACACGCATTGTATCTTTTCTTAACATAACTCTAACAAACTTTCCTATCTTCACGACCAGACCAGACTTAACTTTGTAAGTCAACCAAGTCAACCAGACTTAACATGTACTACCAGACTTAACTTTACATAACCAGACCTAAATCACAAACAGACCTAACTTAGTAAACTACCAGACTTAAGTTGTCTGCTCTTGATACGCATCATAATTCCCAACAATCCTCCACTAACTTGATCTTCATGCTTCATGAACTTCAAGTTCTTTTGATTTAGCCTTCTGAGGATTGAATCTTGAACACTTTGAAATGTATTTAGGTCTTGTCCCTTTCTAGCAGCTTGAATCTTGATAAGCTCTTCTGATATGGTCTTTGCAGCAACATTGACTATATGTACATCAATTCATATTAAGTTTCATATCTATTCTCATCACTTCCAGATGTGTTAACATCTGTGAGAGGTGAATCATTGAAATTTAATGGATTTGATGTCTCTTTACCAATAGCCATAACTACTGGAGTAGCCAAATGTTTTGGTGTGTAAGACCATGGTACACTGATAACCATATGATTTTAAGCAAATCATCAGCTTATCAACGGATTTGTTAAGTCTTTACCAAAAGCCGTTTGCTTCTGGACTAGTCAATTCTTTGATAGAAAAGCACCTCATCATGGTGAATTGATTACCATTTATGGTTTTCCACAGCCTTTACCACAAGCCATAACCTTGTGGGCTAGCCAACTCTTCACTTATCTTAGATATGGTGAGTTGAATACCATACAATTTTTTGGCAAATTGTCAGCCATAAACGGATTTGATCAATCTTTACCTGTTAGCCGTTTGCTCAGGATTAGCCAGTCCTTATGTTGATGAGACAAGGTGGACTGATAACCTTTTGATGTGTTAGTGCAAAGCACCTCCACCAAGTGAGAAGTTCCAATAGTCTCACTCAACAACTTGAGAAAATATACTTAATCCAGCATTG
This sequence comes from Artemisia tridentata subsp. tridentata, assembly GCA_021014915.2. Classification (NCBI taxonomy): domain Eukaryota; kingdom Viridiplantae; phylum Streptophyta; class Magnoliopsida; order Asterales; family Asteraceae; genus Artemisia; species Artemisia tridentata. Next base: position 520,189,267 of record CP139509.1, on the reverse strand, counting down.
CCTATAAAAGAAATAAAAGACATAGATGAAACAAACCAAAATTAATTTTTTTTTTTTTTTTTTTTTTTTTTTTTTTTTTTTTTTTTTTTTTTTTATCACTAACTAAAATCAATTACACAACTTAAAAATAACCTAAATGCTGGTAAGTATTCATACTTTACATACTTCACAGTTTGACCTCCCCTTAGGCCAAACCTCCCCTTAATTCAAACTAGGGGTTCATCATACCAATGTTAACTACCAGATAATTGAACCTAGGACCATCAAATGCCTTAGTTAACAGGTCAGCAACATTAAAATCTGTATGTATTTTCTCCACTCTAATCAACTTCTTTTCAAAGCAATCCCTAATGAAGTGATGCCTTCCCTGAGTAGTGGTTTTGTGCCACGTCCTCCACCAAGCAGTGTGGTTCTTGCACTTCCAAGCCCAAAAGCATGGAATCAATTTGGTGGAAGAGGTGCCAAGAAGACCATTCCTGATTTCATGGGTAAAGGAAAGCAGAAGGTGTAGGTGGTGATGATTAGCTGGTTTGGGAAGAATCTTTTTTCTTATGAAGCTTTGTAATTTGCATCCTAGAATGCAATTTCTTGTTATTAAATAAAAAGCTCTTTGGTTCTGATGTTTTAATTTTCCACATATGAATAACTTGCAAATAGAAAAGAGCTAACAACTGCAAAACAAAGTTAAGCACAAAATACCAAACACACATACTATAGAAGACAAAATAAGTACTGAAAATAAGAATAACCAAGAAGAATAGCAAGATAAGAAACAAACAAATATACAAACTATACAAAGTTAAGAAAGAAGATCAGTTTTTCTTAACAACCCAAGCCTGAGTGGGCTTGTGTCCATCCTGTGGAGCAACATACTTATAGGTCTTGTATGAACTTGCTCCAGTGAAACCATGTTTGGACTTATAGGTAAATTCATTTTTAAATGGATTCCAAGTCCAGCAATCAGAGAAATTATCAGTAGAACCCCCATTTGTTTGTCTTCTTACAGGTGAATGAGCTTTTATAAAATTATTTCTTTGAAAATTTTCATTCACCTGAGGTTTTTGAAAAGGTTGCTTGGGTCTTACAAAACCAGTGTTCACATTAGGTCTCACAGAGTTAACATAACCAGTATTCACTTTAGGCCTCATAAAGTTAACATTTTGCCTATTCACATTAAAGTTTCTGTAGCCAGACCCAAAATTTGGTCTACCAGACTTAACAAAAGAGTTAGGTCTGGTAGTGTTATTTAGTTGAACAGGTCTGGGGACAAACTGGTTAGCATGATTAACTCTACTAGCATTGTTCCAAACTGGTTTATTTAAACCTTGAACCTTATTAACATTCATTCTCTTTTGCTCAGCCTCTCTTTTCATTCTCTTTTCATGGAAGTCACAATCTCTTATTAAATGACTCAAACTTCCACACACAAAGCATCTTTTAGGAGCATAATTGTAACTACTCCTACTTTCTCTGTGAACACTATTGCTTCTAGGTGACTCATTCAATTTAACAGATTCCCTAGGAGTTTTTATGTGATTGACACAACTAGGTTTAACTGTCTCAGCCTTTTGTTCAGTCACTAAAGGTTTAGTAACAACAGGTTCACACTTCTTAACAACCTTAGGTTCAGGATTCTCTTTTTCCTCATTGTTTGACTCAGACTTAGAGTGATCAGAGGAACCATCAGTAGATCCTTCAGAGTCATTGGATTGACAAGAAGAATATCTACTGGATTTGTCCTCTGAGGAAGTTGGTTCAGGCACTTGAGGACCTTTCTTACCATACACAAAGAGTGAATCATCTAACTCTTCTTTTTCAAGAGGAGTATAGTCATCACTCAAAGGTGGTGGTACTCCCTTAAAGTCACCAGTCTTAACAAACCTATTGTACAATGGTTTATCAGCATAGTCCTCTTCTCTATTTTTAAATATATCCCTATTCTCATTTTCCTCATATCCTAAGCCACATTTTTTATTTGACTTAATTTGAGAATCCCAACACTTAAACAGGTTTTTATTTGAATTGTTCCATTGATCTACCCTTTTTCTCAGCTCATCCCTCTCCTTCTGAATTTTAAGCCCTAATTGTCTATACCTTTTAAGCTTCTCATCTTGTTCATATATTTTATTAGCTTGAAAGTATAGTTTTTCATTTAAAGCAGCATGTTGATTTTGAAGGGTGACCTTTTGTGCCTCTAAAGTTTTTACAGAATTTTTATGTGCTAATAAATTTACTTCTAGATCACCTATTTGTTCTTGCTGCTCATCACACAAAGCCTTAACATGATTATATGAGTCAGTACATAATTTAGAGCATAATGATACCTCATTACCAATGGCCATGAGAGCATGATCAGACTCCTCATTTACTCTTGGATGCTCACCCCAATTGACTCCTCCAGCTTCCATTGTCAGCAGACTCATCTGATTCTTTTCCATCTTCCCATCTTCAACTCTTTTCTCATCAGCAGACTTCTTCTCTGGACAATCTCTTGAAAAATGCCCATGCTTGTGACAGTTGTAGCATTCAACAGTCCTCTTTGTGTATCCCACTGGAGATTTGTTGTTGAAGTTGATAGTCCTACCATATTGCTTCTGAAATCGTTTGACCCTTAAAGCAACCATGGCAATGTGCCATTTTATATCCATCTCCTCAACTTCAGCATCATTAATTTGTTCAAGGTCTTCACTAATAAAGCTTTCATCTTCCGTTTGATTGGCAAAGAAAGAATGTATCACCTCATCAGTGAAACTTGAAGCAGACCTTTCACTTGAAGGAGTTTCATAGTTACCAGACCTAACACCAGATCTAACCTTGTAAGTACTGCTTTTGTTTTGAGATACAAAAGCAACATTTGATGAACTGGTTGAACCCTGAGTGTTGTTACTGATGTCCCTTTCAAACATCCTGAGATTATTATATAGGTCATCAGGTGTCATAGAATCTACTTCCTCCTTAATCCTCATTGCCACATATACATTGCCCCATTCTGATGGTAAAGATCTAAGGAATTTGTGATTTGCATCCTCATTCGAGACTGCTGCACCATGAACTTCCAATTGTGTTAACAGATGTTGAAATCTGTCATAGCCCTTCTCCAAACCTTCAGTCTTTGAAACACTAAATGTTTCAAATTGCTGTTTAAGAACAGCCTTTTGCATCTTTTTGGAGTTAGCATTACCTCCAAATCGTTTCTTGATAGCTTCCCACATCTCCTTAGCATCAAGAATGCCATGAAACCTTTGTAGATGCTCCTTAGGAATAGCCATAAGAAGCAAGGTTCTGGCCTTCTTTTCCTTCTCCACAGCCCTAATCTCCTCAGCAGATACTGGTGGCATTATTCTGAGCTGCCCATCATTCCCTTGTGAAATTCTCTTCTTAGAATTTCCCTTTTGAATCACCTTCCATACATCACTATCAATGTATTCCAGATAATGTTCCATCTCCATAGCCCATATATCATACTCTTCTCTCTTCAGTAGTGGAAGTTTTATGTTTGAGATTGTGGTTGTGGAAGGGATGGGTTGTTGTTGTGTTTGGGAGTTACTGGTTTCGGTTTTTCCTTCATCTTCATGGTTTGATTGCTCATCCTCACTGTTATGGATTGAGAAAGTTTCAGGCTTATCGAGTTCAGACATTGTGAAGGGTGATTTGAGTGAGAATTAGGTTTTAGTGTTCTACGAATTCAGAGTCTCTCCCTTGCTCTGATACCACTTGTTGGTCCACAAATTGCATATGGATCACTAAGTAGTTTTGAATACCTAGTAGATGGTTAGGATAAATCCGAACCAATCTAAGTGAGAAACCCTAAGTGATTGTTAATGTTAATGCGGAATCTTAACAAGAACAATTTAGAACACAAGCAGGGATATCACTAACTTCGTATATTGATATTCACTATTATCAATTCGTACAACTCACACGTTTACTAACAATCTTTAGGGATCCTTTTATAACACAAGGAAACCCTAGACGACACAGAAGATATACACAAATCTTCTATAAAGATACATACACGCATTGTATCTTTTCTTAACATAACTCTAACAAACTTTCCTATCTTCACGACCAGACCAGACTTAACTTTGTAAGTCAACCAAGTCAACCAGACTTAACATGTACTACCAGACTTAACTTTACATAACCAGACCTAAATCACAAACAGACCTAACTTAGTAAACTACCAGACTTAAGTTGTCTGCTCTTGATACGCATCATAATTCCCAACAAAAATAAGTTAGTTAATCTATTAAAACCAGAAATTATAAGTTAAAATAGACTGTGCTAGTTTAAAAAATCACCACAGACCCCTATAAAGGGCTGTTTGGTTTGAGAAGTCAAAACAACTTTTACTGTTCAATTGCCATAAGCTCAACTTTGATCAGCTTATTCTTGACCATATTAAGCTATTTTCAAGTCCTGATTAGCAATCTAGATTGGTATAGTAGATTTGCACAGTCTGTGCAATTTTCAGTCCATAAATAGACCAAATAAGCTATCAGCAGCTAGAAGCTTATTCAGCCCTCAATTTTGGCATTCCTAAGTTCACCTTAGTCTATTTAGTGAGTTCCCAAAAACCTAGAACCTCTATACACCTCTGCACAACAATACACCATAACGGTCCACATTTTCAGTTTTTGAAGGTTCTTTGTAGAATTTTCATTGATTCATAATAAGCCCTCATAAGCTGAAACCTTGACTATTAGACTCACCCAGCTCACCTACAAGCTAGTAATTTTAGTTTATTTTTAGTAATTTTTTAAGACCCATAAAACACCCCTGCAAAAAGGGCAATTTTGCCCTGTGCCTGCAATATCAGCAGACCCTAGGGGTTATTTTAGCTTATTTGAGCTTAACAGCTTATTAAACAAGCTTTTTCTTTAACCTTTAGCTTATTTATAGTGTATTCAGTCCCTTTTAGCTTTTTCCTTTAGCTCTTAGCTTATTTTCAAGCTTCTAGCTTATTTTGTAAAATCTAAGTCCTAAATAGCCTAAATACCTTACTGTTGAGATAAGCAGCTTGTTTGTAGCTTATTAATAAGTTTTAAAAATAATTTTCAGTTTTAAAGTTGCTTAATTATAGCTGTAAAATAAGTAGCAAAATGAAAAATATCAAAAAAATAAGTTTTTACAAAAAGGCCTGGGTGGGATTCGAACCCCAGACCTCCTGCTTGCATACTCAACACCCCAGCCAACGTGCCCTTGGGACTTTTCCATTAGAGTTTGCATAAATAATTTATTTAACCCTTGTTTCAGTTTTTAGCTTATTTAACTAATTAGCTTAATTGCAGCTTATCAGAATAAGCTGTGACACCCTTTTTATTTTTATTAGCTTTGTAACATCTTAAAATAATTTAGGAAAAAGTTTCATAATTTTCTGAATAGTTTTAATATTTTTAATCTATTAATTAGTTTATAATAGTTTTTAAATCATAATAAATAGAATAATAATCAGAAAAATATAATTTTAATTTTCAAAATTTTCTTTTATTAAGTAGATTCTAGGAAAAATATAATAATCTCTGTAGACCTTAGGAAAAATAAAATATAAAATAAGTGATAGTTTCTATTTAATAGATTTTATCTTTTTAAATTTTTTTTAATTAAGCACTTTTCATTTTTATAATTTTCTTAGCTTCTTTTCACCTCATAATACTTATATAAAAAGTTTTAGATTTTTCTTTGTTCATTTAGTATTTATTAGAAATTAAAATAGTTTAAAAATTAATTAAATAATAAATAATTATTAAAAATATAAATTTTAATTTCTAAAATTTTCTTTTATTATTTAGGATTTAAGAAAAATAATTTTACACTTGTAGGATTAGTTTTCTAATATTTCAGTTTTTATCCCGTTTCAGATTTCCCGTTACGCGTTTTTAGTTTAATTAAATCGCGTTTAATTTTCTTTTGTATATTTGTTTCTCATTTGTTAATTAGATATAAAAAAGCAAAATCCAAAATATCTAATCATCAGTCATTCTAATCCAAAACCTTAAACAATTTGCCCATTCCAGCCTCGTTGGGAAACGATCTGGGTAATTACTTACCTGGTTTCACACTACACACACAAACGTGAGTTTTTGCAAGTATCCTTTTTCACAAAGGGGTGGTTTGTATTTATTCACGTGTATCCGTCGTTGCATAATATTTATATATCTATTTAGCACGGATCAAATTTTGGCGCCACTGCCGGGGAGGTTGTGTTGTGACAATTGTGTAAAGTTTAAGCGATTAGTGATTTGAGACCTTTCCTTGTGAAGTTCCTATTTCCCATAAACCATATAAAATACAAAAATATTTTCCTTTTCTTTTATATATATAATATCATATAAAAAATAAAAAACCCAAAAACATTTTCTGTTTTATTGTAAAATAAAAGATAAAAGCAAAATTAATATAATATTCCTCAACTTGGGTATTATCATAATAAGTTCCCAAACCAAAGATTAAAACTTGCCTTTGTGTCGCTTGCGAATTCGGCTCACCTTTGATTGATAAACAAACTATAACGGAGGTTTAAGGATAGTTTGACATTAAATTGTCGAACTGAAAGAAGCGGGTTTTTAAGGAGCATTAATTGCCCACATTTGCTTCTCCGCCACTCTGTGCGTTTTTCAGTCAGAGAGCTACCGCACGCTTGTTCGATTTAAGGTTTAAGTTCCTTGTGTTTTGCTTCGATCTTGTTTTAATTAAAAAAAAAAAAAAAAAAAAAAAAAAAAAAAAAAAAAAAAAAAAAAAAAAAAACCAAAAACTCAAAAATATTCATCTTTTCCCTCTCACCCTTTTTGATTCTTTATCCCTTTACCCTCTATCCATTTGATTCTAAACTTCTTATACCTTTCTTCTATGGCGTCTCTCGGCTACAAATGTTTTGATTGTAAAAGCCCTTTGATTGACAGCCTTCGTTGTTCAAAGTGTAAATGTGAGCTGTGTGGAAATCATGCACCAAAAGGATCTTGTTATTGGTGTGAAGTAGCCCTCGAAAGAGAGCTTAATTACATCGATAATACTCAAAGTTCTTCTGACTACCCTTCACAGCCCGAGATACATGCTATTAGTGACAAACCGTCAAGAATCGATTCTAACCTTTCACGATTTACGGTTAAAAGTTTGTCAAGCAAACGTACAGAGCTTAGAACGGTGACTAAAAAGGACGACTTGCCTAATCTTCACGTTTATCAAGAACAAGAACCAGAGACCATAACGGAAGTGGTGGAAATTCCTAGCTCTCAGAGCACACCACTTGTCCCACCTCCGGATTTTATTCCATGTGTCGGTTGTGGTGAGCCGCTTTTCGGTTTGCCATGTCATTGGTGTACATGTGAACAATGTGGTAATGATATTCGAGACGGAAGTTGTTTGTTTTGCGGTTCAAGTAATTCAATTACTTATGATCCAAATTCTTTCAATGAACCGCCAAATTTCTCCGACTACTCTCCACAGCCCCAAATGTCTTCATCTTACAACTATGGTTGTGAACAGTGTGGGGGACCTCCTAATGGTGGAAATTGCCATGGTTGTAGCATTGTGAATCCGGGAAACGGGTTTGTCTATGACCAATATCCATATGATTCGCCGAATCAGTCACAGCAAATGTATTGTTGTGAGTACTGTGGTGGTCCACATTATGAATCCGATTGTCAAACGAGGACCCCTCTTGTCTATGAGCATGGCCCTTGTGACAATTATGATCATTCTTATCACAACCAGCCTCCACAGCATCAAACGATTCAAACTCAGCCTCAGCTACCTCTTGAAGAAGCTTTCGAAGATGTATTCCAAAAACTTAAAAATGTTGTGGGTACACCTAATGATTTGGCTGTTAAACCTACCCAAGAAGATCCTCATCAGAAAACTATTGGAGAGCTTCTAGCTAAAGAAGAACAAACAGCCAGAATAAGTTCCAATTATCGTCAAACTTTCATTTGTGATGACGATGATGAAGATTCTATGTGGGGAGTTTGCGAGAATTCATCAGCTGCAATTACACCTGTCCAGAAAAGGCAGGAAGACAAAACTATTGCAGAATTGCTAGCAGAAGAGCAAATGGAACGTATAAAAGCCATTTATACTAGCAATATTGATGAGGAAGACAACGAGGAGAGTGCTATTCCTTTGAATAAATCCATTTTTCAACTCCCTCAGTCTATTTCAAACACATCATTCTTTCCAACTTTGGAGTCCAAGGACTCTCTTATTATGGGGGATGAGCATATTAGCACTATTCCTGAAAAGGAATCGGATGAATTCATAAATTCTAGTGCTGAGAACCTTATCCTAATCCCAAGTGAGTCTGAGGATATATCGGACAGTGAATGTGATTTGTCTATTTGTAGTGATCATCCTTTTGATACTACTGATGATTTTTCCGGGACGTTTTCTAACCCTCTTTTCAATGATTCTTTCGGGATTTTCTCTAATCCCCTTTTAAATTCAAATGATGATTTTTCCTCTAGTGATGATGAATCACTTTCTGATGAGGAAGTTCAAAATGAAAGTCTCAAAGTTCATTCAAATTCTCTTTTTGAATTTGATGATGAGTGCTTTTCTATCAAAATAAATCCTCTCTTTGATAAAGAGTTAGAAAACGATGAGGTCAAGGACTCTATTATCCATAAACTTGATGATGTGACCTCAACTCTTAAATCCGATATTGATCTTTCTCCGACATATGTGACAATTCCTTCTGAGGATCGCCATTATATTGACTTTACATATGTCGTTCGAGTTTTTCTACCTTTCTGTCCTTATAAGGTAGCTTGTCCTTTCCCTCACTCGTTTGGGAATGAGAACAAAGTTTTTGACCCCGGCATCTCTTTTGAGCCGGATGTATCTCATCGGAGTGGATCTTTCAAGTACTTCAATGTTTATCCAAACATTTCAAATGAAAGTCCGATGGAGATTGTTTCTTCCACTTGCTTCCCCATGAACCAATGAATGCGGGGTCGAGTCAAGCTAAGTGACTCGGTGAACAAAAACATTAGCAAAACATGGTTTTCACCCATGTCTCTGTCTTCTTTCTCTGTTCTACCACCTAAGTGTGGGGGAGTTGCCCCTGCTGTTGTTACCATGTACAAAAAAAAAAAAAAAAAAAAAAAAAAAAAAAAAAAAAAAAAGTGTATATATAAATAAAGGCTATTAGTAATGTTTCCCTTTTACGTTCTAAGTGTTGGTTTAACAGCCGGTACTTTGAATATTGAGGGCAATATTCAGTTCTAAGTGTGGGGGGGAATTCTGGCGAATTTGATCAAATGTGTACCTTTTAGTGCCCAAGTACCCCCATTTTGGCCAAAATTTTAAAAAAAAATTCTCACTTAGAACGCAATAAATGGTTATCAGTCCGCCATGTCTAACCCACATAAGGATTGGCTAATCCAAGAGCAAACGGCTCTTGGTAAAGATGTCTCAAATCCGTTCATGGCTTACAATTTGCCAAAAATTGTATGGTATTCGACTCACCATATCTTTATAAGTGAAGAGTTGGCTAGCCCGCAAGGTTATGGCTTGTGGTAAAGGCATTGGAAAACCATGATTGGTAATCAGCTCACCAAAGATAATAACTGTATTTTATCAAAGAGTTGGCTAGTCCAGAAGCAAACGGCTTTTGGTAAAGACAAATCAAATCTGTTGAAAGCTGATGGTTTGCTCAAAATCATTGATGCGTGGGTTTTGCAACCTTACAACAGGTTTTACCTCTCAAGGGATCTCAAGAGGCTTACAACCCCACCAGGCAGTGTACCTGACCGATGTAGTATAGTGTAGTGGTAAGTACGGGGGATTGATCGTTCTCCACAGGGAATAGTGTTCGTTAGGTGTGAAAGGCTACTCTAATTAGGTCTAAGGGTTGAGGAAGATTCTTTTTATGTTTTTATAGTTTTTATGAAAGCAAGTAAAATCTCGGTTTTGAAGGAGTGGGCGGAATTAGTTGCTAGTCAACTAACCCAAATTACTACGAATGCAAATAAAATAAAATAACAAAAATGAAATGTGGTGAGAAACTTATGTGTAGAGAAATGTGTTTACTTAGATTTCCTTACTCCCTAACTATCTTTTACCGGTTAATTAGTGTGTATTAGTCGCGTGGATGACGGGTGTATTCCTTAATACCATTCGTGGGGTGGCGTACTTACTTCCCCAACTCTACAAGCTCCTACTTCACTCCTATGTCGAGCCGGCTAGGAAGCTCCTAACATGGGATCACTAGAATTCGCTTGTGCATTAAATACAACCATAAAAACCTTTAGTACGCATTTGGTTCATGTTTCTTAAGACGTTCAAGCAAGTTACCGAATAGGAAGTTAGCCAGTTTTCTTAAGCCTAACATAGATAAACAATCATCCAATACAACTAACAACACACTAACAACCAATAATCAATAGCTAGGTTTCATTAGATCTAAGCACACACAAGATAAATTTAGCCTAACATGTTAAACAAAAGACAAGAATAAGATAGAATCAAACAACACATAGACATATTGAATGATTAATTGATAACTTATCTTTCAATGAAACATGGAAGATCTCAAGGCAAAAAGCCCTGAAAAAGTAGCTAAAATCGTCTTAGGGTTTTCTCCCAAAACTCCACACACTAAGCTCTCCTTAATGACAAAAAATTAGAAAACTATATATAGACTTTTGGATCTGACGGCGTCACCTTATGGAGTGTGACGCCGTCACCTCGCCGCTTTTAGGGTTCCCGGATGACCTTCTTGACGCCGTCCCTCTTTAGCTCTTCAAAAATCCATTCTGGCTTATCAAGGGTTGACGCCGTCAGATCGTGAACGTGACGCCGTCCCCTTATGATTTAAGCCGTGACGCCCTCGATCAAGTTAAAGCGTGACGCCGTCAGAATTCACATGCTATTTTCACTGGCCCGTCATGAGTAAATTTCACATCCAACTTTTCTTGCCAAGGCATGACGCCGTCTGGAGTTAATCTTGACGCCGTCAAAGGTAACTTTCAGCCGATTCTTGAGACTTTGCCATTTTCTTCACTTTAATGCTCTAAAAACGTCCAAAATGCCTCCTTTTCCAGATTTCTCCTCAAAAGTACCTAAAATGACAAAAGGAACGATTTAGGGCGATATTTGATCAAATAAATACGATTTAGGGCTTAAATGACCCCTTAAAAGCGGTACACTTTTCGCTTCATCAAATACCCTTACACTTGAGATTTGCTTGTCCTCAAGCAAATGTGCTTTTATTCTAATCAAAATACAAGTTAGGGGTCATTTAATGCTAACATAAAAGTAATTACAACAAATAATCGTTCCACTTTAATCATAATAAGCACGGAGATTACATACTAGCACCTCACAAGTAGTGTTTAGATACTCACATCTCTCAAGTGTCATCAAAATAAATCTCATAAATGAAAACGGATAATATCTCTCACTACCTGTCATAGCAAATAGATTACCATAGGCTTGGGAAAGGATCGAAAACCTCCTCCACTAGGCGTAAGCACCTAAGATAAACTATCAAAGAGGGCTTTTAAATGGGTTATAATGTTAGGTGTAGGGAAAAGGAAAACACGGTTTTGTTGGATAAAGGATATTTTACTGGTGGCGAGTTAAAAATCTTGATCAATTACATGTACTATACAATGTTGCTAAGCCAAGACTAGACTCGATCTTAAGCTAGAAATGAAATAACAAAATAACAAAAAACATAAAACAAACATAAAATGAAACGGGATGGTAGTCCGTATGTTTATTTCTCATTTTCTCATTTTTTTTTTTTTTTTTGTATTTTTTTTTTTTTTTTGTATTTTTTTTTTTTTTTTTTTTTTTTTTTTTTTGCATACACTTTTGCCCTACCATCCAAAATAATACATCATAGGGGCATTGCATTCCCCTTACACTTGAATTTTTACATAACTTTACAAATACTAATCTAATGACTCGAATTAAGATAATTGAAAAACTTGGAGTACTTTTAAAACATTTAGCACATATGGGGGTAATAAATGATGTTCTTCCCCATTACTCCATTATACTAGTACTTTGCCCATGAGTCCCAATCGTCCCAAAACAATATGTACAAGGATATGACTCGACTTAGCAACCATGTAATCAACTAGATAATTAACTTGGGTTTAAACAAATGTTGTAACAATAATGCACTAAAGATGAGTGCATACAAGGTAGGCTAAGGCGATTTGGGTGTACATTTAAGTGGGGTGTAAACAAATTCTTCCTTTAAGTAAAATGCTTAAAGGTCGAAACGAAAAGATAGGCTCTGAGGGGTGTACTAGGGGTATCGTGTACTAAAAATGAGCACAACGCAAAGGGTGTGGGAGAATTACTTGACCAATGTAGCCAAAATAATTATAACAAAAACACAGGTGTAAAACAATGGGTTAATCCTAATGCCTCTTATCATGTAGTAAATCTAACTACACGAATGTAGTCTCACTTGTGGCCTTAGAATGGTCCTAACGCAAGTTCTAGAATCTAAGTGCTACCGGTACACACATCATAGCATAAATGCTTTTCCTACCAATTCTAGGGGCGAACCTCACATATTTGGGGTGGAAAAATTTTTTAGTGGTACGGTTTTTGTGCTAGTCATATAACTCCTATCCATGAGACGCTCATTAAGATCAAAGTTTCACTCCTATATGTTGTAAAAAATTTTAAATTTGGCACTAAAATTACCTTAACAAGTATTTCTCTCAGTTTTATTACACATCTACTATTAAACAAACAAAAATCAAGCGCAATTGTATTCTCTAAAATCGTACTTTTACCCTCCCCTTACACTTAAGATGAACATTGTCCCCAATGTTCAAATAACAAGATGTAAAAGCAAAAAGTAAAAGAATGAAATCAAATACTCCCTGATTCGCTCGGTGGATAATGAAATTACACGGTTAAATCTTCCTCCAAAGAGAATGTTGAAGCTCCATGACTAATGCATCGCCACAAGCTTGATTCAAAACATTTCCTTGTCCAAAATAACCTGTTAAACCTGAGAAAACAAACACGAAAACCTGCATAACATCGGCGGGAAAAATCTATATATAAGGATATAATGCTTGTGGAATGATAATTTTGCAGATTCCTGGAGATTATAAGTTGGAGATTTTAATAAAAACTTTTTATGAAAACAAAACTTTCAAAAATTTCTGGAAATTAAATCTGACGCCGTCAGGTTATAACCCCTGACGCCGTCAGAAATGACCTGACAAAAATTTTCATTTTAAGTTTCCGGAAAATTTCTGGAAAAACCTTTACCTTACTTCCTGGAAATCCTGCAAAACATCATTATGACTCGATACAAGCATTTGACTCAAACAAACACTAATATGTATGCTAATTTATTATTATTACGATTCATGTTAATTTGTGTTCTAATAAACCGATTTAGATTTCCCTTACACTTATCTTTTGCAAAATACCTTTATATGTAGTTAAGACGAAGTTAAAAACAAAATAAAGCATTTTCACAAATTACTTTTGAACATGAATCAATAATAATAAAAATTAAACACACATACGGAAACAAATAAAACAAACAAACAAATAAATAAACACACAAAGCAAATAAAACAAATAAAGCTTGGGTTGCCTCCCAAGAAGCGCTTTTCTTTATTAACGAGTCTTGTAGCTAGACTCAAAGTCACGCTACCCTATGTAAGTGAGCTCGTCATCAAGGACGTCTTTAGGGTTAAGCTTGGATTGAAGTTTCCTATTGGTTCGCTTAGTACGATATATCTTTTCAAACTTCTCTCCATCCGGGTCATACAACGTCATCTTAATATGCCATGACCCATCTCCATCTTTGGGTGGTTTATCCCAATTCCATTTATGATCATCTTCCTCACTAATCCACTTATTCATTCCTAGGTTAATTGGCAAAACTCCTAGGAAATCAATCATCTTTCTAAAAACTAGAGGGTCTTCAAATGGATCCAATTCGGTGTCCCTAGCCAAGAGTTGCTCTACCGAATGCGTTCGGTTAACAAAGTCCTCTTCTAGGTAAAATGGGCGTTGGGGTCCTATGAAGTCTCTATCAATCCAAGGTCCATATCTAGATGGTCTCCTATTTGATTCTAGCCAATGTGGTGTTGGTTCCTCACTAGTATCATAGGCATGTTTCTTAACATCATAGACTGACCAAGTATCTCCTTCTCCTACCGCTATCTTGGATTCCTTACAATCAATCATAGCACTAGCGGTCGCCAAAAATCCTCTACCTATCAACAAGGGGCATGTAGGGTCGTTAACCATATCAAGGACGTGGAAATCGGCTAAAATGGTTAGTTTTCCAATGTGTACTAACACGTCCTTAACTACTCCAACCGGGTAAGCAACACTTCCATCCGCTAAACCTATTATCACCTCGGTTTCTTCAAGTTTTCCTAGTTTTAGAGAGGTGTAGAGAGGTAACGGAAGTAGGTTAAGGCTTGATCAAAGATCGGCTAATGTGTCATAAGCCTCCGAATTACCGATCTTGCAAGGTAGAACAAATAAGCCCGGATCATCTAACTTCTTAGGTAGTTTGTTTTGAACGAAGGCGGTCCCTTTTTCGCCTAATTTGAGCTTCTTCTCATCCAACTCATCAACAACCGGACTTTCAAGGTGGAGCTCCTTGAATTCTTCATCAAGGTTTTGAGTGGGAGGTGTTTCAACTATGTTGTTGACCAATTTGGATGTCATAACTTCTTGGTCATTTGGAACGACTTGGGTTTGTTTGAAACACGTGCTCATGGAATTGACCGAATAATATTGTGGACAAGAACTAGGGGACGAAACCGATGAAACAGCGTTGACGTTCAGTTTCGGGTTCTTGACCGTGTTGCTAGGGAGTGCTCCCATTTCTCGGTCATTGAGGGCTTTCAACAAGGTGTCAATCTTATCGGTCATCTCGCTTTGTTTTTGTTTGAAATCGGCTTCAAACTTGGCTAAACGAGCTTCTTGAGATGCCATAAATTGAGACATCAATCCTTCAAAGTTATTGGTACTACCATTGCCGGAAGGATTGTTGTTGAAAGTACGGTTCGAGTTGGAACCGCTTGATTGAAAATGATTAGGTGGGTTGGAAGAATTGGTTTGTTGTGAGTTTTGGTTTTGTTTCCACCTAAGGTTCGGGTGATTTTTCCATGAGGGGTTGTATGAATCACCATAATGGTTTGGCTCGGGTTTGAAAGTGTACCACTTGTCTCCCGCTCCGTCGGTACGCGAGGATGCGTAGTCCACAAAAGCTTGTTCGGGGAGTTCCATGCAATCACGAGTGTCGTGGGGACCACTACATAATTCACATGAAGAAGTGATTTTGTTCACTTGGCTTGAAAGTTTAGGAGCCTCGTAAGATTTCATAAGAAACTTGACTTGGTCTTCAAGTTCTATGATCCTACGGTCGGAAGTGCTTGAATTGTTCGAAGGCAAAGATATTGCCTTGACCGTTTTGTTCAAATCACGGGGATCACTCCAACTTTCGTTGTCATAAAGAGCAAGATCCTCTAGGAGAGCCCATGATTGTTCCGCACTTAGATCACGTAGCTTGCCACCGGCCGCTTGGTCAATGGTTTGCCTCGTGGAGAGATTGATATGGTCATAGAAGATTTGAACTTGGAGCCAAAGTTCCATGCCATGGTGAGGGACTTTTTGGAGTAAGTCCTTGAATCGAGTCCATGCCTCGTAGAGAGTTTCGCCTTGACGTTGTTGGAACATCAAGATATCATTCCTTAGCTTGGTAGTTCTTCCCGGTGGGAAAAACTGAGCAAGGAAACGAGTGGTGAGATCATCCCAAGAGGTGATGGATCCTGCGGGTTGACGTTCTAGCCACTGACTAGCTTGGTCCCGCAAAGAGAATTGAAAGAGACGCAATCGGGTCGTCTCTCGAGTGGCAACATCAAGGTCTATAGAATCAACGATTTTAAGAAAGTCCTTGAGATGTTGATTAGGATCTTCAGAACGAAGTCCATGGAATGCGCATCCGCTTTGCACCAACCGGATGGTGTCGGATCGCAAGGGTGTGATATTGGCTCCTTGAGTGAGCTCAATGGTGTTTCGATAGCCATGGTGGCTAGGACGGGAATACTCTCCTAAAGTACGGGCTCTAGGAGGTGGTGGTGGTTGTTGTGGTGGTGGGTTGTGGGGGTTAAGGATATTACCATCTTCCATGATGTCGGATGGTATGGTTACGAACAAAGACACGAAGAAAATAGATAGACTAAAGAAAACCTAGAAAAATAAAATAAAAATCTCACTAGAAAGGAATCTAGTGAGTAGACCTAATAGAAATAAAAATTCAACCTAAACAATAACTATTCCCCGGCAGCGGCGCCAAAAACTTGATGCGTGGGTTTTGCAACCTTACAACAGGTTTTACCTCTCAAGGGATCTCAAGAGGCTTACAACCCCACCAGGCAGTGTACCTGACCGATGTAGTATAGTGTAGTGGTAAGTACGGGGGATTGATCGTTCTCCACAGGGAATAGTGTTCGTTAGGTGTGAAAGGCTACTCTAATTAGGTCTAAGGGTTGAGGAAGATTCTTTTTATGTTTTTATAGTTTTTATGAAAGCAAGTAAAATCTCGGTTTTGAAGGAGTGGGCGGAATTAGTTGCTAGTCAACTAACCCAAATTACTACGAATGCAAATAAAATAAAATAACAAAAATGAAATGTGGTGAGAAACTTATGTGTAGAGAAATGTGTTTACTTAGATTTCCTTACTCCCTAACTATCTTTTACCGGTTAATTAGTGTGTATTAGTCGCGTGGATGACGGGTGTATTCCTTAATACCATTCGTGGGGTGGCGTACTTACTTCCCCAACTCTACAAGCTCCTACTTCACTCCTATGTCGAGCCGGCTAGGAAGCTCCTAACATGGGATCACTAGAATTCGCTTGTGCATTAAATACAACCATAAAAACCTTTAGTACGCATTTGGTTCATGTTTCTTAAGACGTTCAAGCAAGTTACCGAATAGGAAGTTAGCCAGTTTTCTTAAGCCTAACATAGATAAACAATCATCCAATACAACTAACAACACACTAACAACCAATAATCAATAGCTAGGTTTCATTAGATCTAAGCACACACAAGATAAATTTAGCCTAACATGTTAAACAAAAGACAAGAATAAGATAGAATCAAACAACACATAGACATATTGAATGATTAATTGATAACTTATCTTTCAATGAAACATGGAAGATCTCAAGGCAAAAAGCCCTGAAAAAGTAGCTAAAATCGTCTTAGGGTTTTCTCCCAAAACTCCACACACTAAGCTCTCCTTAATGACAAAAAATTAGAAAACTATATATAGACTTTTGGATCTGACGGCGTCACCTTATGGAGTGTGACGCCGTCACCTCGCCGCTTTTAGGGTTCCCGGATGACCTTCTTGACGCCGTCCCTCTTTAGCTCTTCAAAAATCCATTCTGGCTTATCAAGGGTTGACGCCGTCAGATCGTGAACGTGACGCCGTCCCCTTATGATTTAAGCCGTGACGCCCTCGATCAAGTTAAAGCGTGACGCCGTCAGAATTCACATGCTATTTTCACTGGCCCGTCATGAGTAAATTTCACATCCAACTTTTCTTGCCAAGGCATGACGCCGTCTGGAGTTAATCTTGACGCCGTCAAAGGTAACTTTCAGCCGATTCTTGAGACTTTGCCGTTTTCTTCACTTTAATGCTCCAAAAACGTCCAAAATGCCTCCTTTTCCAGATTTCTCCTCAAAAGTACCTAAAATGACAAAAGGAACGATTTAGGGCGATATTTGATCAAATAAATACGTTTTAGGGCTTAAATGACCCCTTAAAAGCGGTACACTTTTCGCCTTATCGTTTGCTCAAAATCATTTGGTTATCATTGTACCAAAGTATCACATACTAAAACATTGGCTACTCCAGAAGTAATGGCTTTTGGTAAAGAGATAAAATCCATTAAATTTTCATAAAAGATTGCTAGGGACTAGCAATAGTTTAGTGTGGGGGATTGATGAGTGTCTAAATACTCATCATTTTATTCCCATCTGAACTGCAAAAACATTTAAAAACACTCAGAAATGCTTCAAAATACAAAAAATATCCTTGAATTGTGTTTTTATCTGTTTCATGTGCAAAATGATTAAAAATGGGACGAAAACGAACATTTTTGGATTGACTCGGAAATAATTGTGCATTTGATCAAGTGAAGACGAAAGTCAAAGATGGAGTCAAAGTCAACCCCCAAAATTCCAAAATAAAACAAATGGTCCCGGAATTAATTTTCACTCTTGGCAATTTTGGTCCTTGGATTTTCAGCTTGGTACAACTATGGTCCCTAAGGTTTAACTAAACCATATCCTAATCCTAAAAATCTAATCCTGCTAAATCTAACCCAACCCAATCCCTTTAATAACCCAAGCCCACCTCACTAATAAACCCAACCCAATCCTATTAAAATAAATAAACCCGATCCAATACCACCCTTTTTAGCTAATACCAGGTTTGACTTCGGTCAAACCTTTCCACTTCCTCACTCACCGATCCAATGCCCCCCATCAACTCAACCCCCCTCCTCCTGCTACTACACATCAAACCCACATGCAAAACCCATATCCCCACACCCCCACATGGTCTGCTATACCACAAAGCAGTCAACAAAGTCTTCCCGCCAAAACCACATTGGACTGCTGAGATCATTTCAAGCCAATCCAAGGGGTGGGATTTGATCAGAGGGTTGAGTGGAAGCCTTTTGGATATCTATAAAGTGAAGAGAAGACTCACAGAAGAAGTTGTCATAGTTTTTAGACCAAATTCGTAGTGTAATTTAATTTTAAGTCATTTAGATTAAGCTTTTAGTTGTAATCAGTCTCATTTATTGTAATTTCACATTCTCAGTTTAATTTAATTCCAAAAACTTTGCACCAATTCAGTTTGAATTCTAGTTCAAGTTTAATCTTAAATCATTTGAATCAAATCAGTTGTTTTTAGTTTAAAAGTTCTTATTACTTGTTAGATAAGCTCATATAAGCCATGTGACAACTTATGATAAGTTTATTATAGCTTGCTCAGTTCTGTTCCAAAGAAAGAAAAATAGTCAAAAAAGTCAATAAAACAGTCAAATAAGCAGTTGAGTGGGAATAAGCTGTTCTGGAAGGCTTAATTGGGTTTAAAGCTTGGTTCTGACAAGCTAGGTTTACCCCTGATCACCTTCCTTTGTTTCATATTCCAATTCAGTTGTAAGCATTATTTCAAGTTGTTGCATTATTCTCCATTTTACTGTTCTATAGCTTAACTATAGCTTATTGTAATCTATTTCTGCTTATTAATAGTTTATAAGTGTATTTCTTCTGTTTTATCAGTTTTATATAAGCCTTTTTTTTATTTGCTTAAAAAACAGTTAAAAAGCCAAAAATAGCCACATATTATTTAACTTATTGTATTGCTTATTTCTATATTAAAAGTTGTTAATTACAGTCAAAATAAGTTAGTTAATCTATTAAAACCAGAAATTATAAGTTAAAATAGACTGTGCTAGTTTAAAAAATCACCACAGACCCCTATAAAGGGCTGTTTGGTTTGAGAAGTCAAAACAGCTTTTACTGTTCAATTGCCATAAGCTCAACTTTGATCAGCTTATTCTTGACCATATTAAGCTATTTTCAAGTCCTGATTAGCAATCTAGATTGGTATAGTAGATTTGCACAGTCTGTGCAATTTTCAGTCCATAAATAGACCAAATAAGCTATCAGCAGCTAGAAGCTTATTCAGCCCTCAATTTTGGCATTCCTAAGTTCACCTTAGTCTATTTAGTGAGTTCCCAAAAACCTAGAACCTCTATACACCTCTGCACAACAATACACCATAACAGTCCACATTTTCAGTTTTTGAAGGTTCTTTGTAGAATTTTCATTGATTCATAATAAGCCCTCATAAGCTGAAACCTTGGACTATTAGACTCACCCAGCTCACCTACAAGCTAGTAATTTTAGTTTATTTTTAGTAATTTTTTAAGACCCATAAAACACCCCTGCAAAAAGGGCAATTTTGCCCTGTGCCTGCAATATCAGCAGACCCTAGGGGTTATTTTAGCTTATTTGAGCTTAACAGCTTATTAAACAAGCTTTTTCTTTAACCTTTAGCTTATTTATAGTGTATTCAGTCCCTTTTAGCTTTTTCCTTTAGCTCTTAGCTTATTTTCAAGCTTCTAGCTTATTTTGTAAAATCTAAGTCCTAAATAGCCTAAATACCTTACTGTTGAGATAAGCAGCTTGTTTGTAGCTTATTAATAAGTTTTAAAAATAATTTCCAGTTTTAAAGTTGCTTAATTATAGCTGTAAAATAAGTAGCAAAAAGAAAAATATCAAAAAAAATAAGATTTTACAAAAAGGCCTGGGTGCAAACTCAACACCCCAGCCAACGTGCCCTTGGGACTTTTCCATTCGAGTTTGCATAAATAATTTATTTAACCCTTGTTTCAGTTTTTAGCTTATTTAACTAATTAGCTTAATTGCAGCTTATCAGAATAAGCTGTGACACCCTTTTTATTTTTATTAGCTTTGTAACATCTTAAAATAATTTAGGAAAAAGTTTCATAATTTTCTGAATAGTTTTAATATTTTTAATCTATTAATTAGTTTATCATAGTTTTTAAATCATAATAAATAGAATAATAATCTGAAAAATATAATTTTAATTTTCTAAATTTTCTTTTATTAAGTAGATTCTAGGAAAAATATAATAATCTCTGTAGACCTTAGGAAAAATAAAATATAAAATAAGTGATAGTTTCTATATAATAGATTTTATCTTTTTAATTTTTTTTTAATTAAGCACTTTTCATTTTTATAATTTTCTTAGCTTCTTTTCACCTCATAATATTTATATAAAAAGTTTTAGATTTTTCTTTGTTCATTTAGTATTTATTATAAATTAAAATAGTTTAAAAAGTAATTAAATAATAAATAATTATTAAAAATATAAATTTTAATTTCTAAAATTTTCTTTTATTATTTAGGATTTAAGAAAAATAATTATACACTTGTAGGATTAGTTTTCTAATATTTCAGTTTTTATCCCGTTTTAGATTTCCCGTTACGCGTTTTTAGTTTAATTAAATCGCGTTTAATTTTATTTTGTATATTTATTTTCTCATTTGTTAATTAGATATAAAAAAAACAAAATCCAAAATATCTAATCATCAGTCATTCTAATCCAAAACCTTAAACAATTTGCCCATTCCAGCCTCGTTGGGAAACGATCCGGGTAATCACTTACCTGGTTTCACACTACACACACAAACATGAGTTTTTGCAAGTATCCTTTTTCACAAAGGGGTGATTTGTATTTATTCACGTGTATCCGTCGTTGTATAATATTTATATATTTATTTAGCACGGATCAATTAGGGTTTTGGTTTTATAGAAATATGAAGGGAGGGGGTTGAGTGAGTGAGTTACCGAGAAGAAGAAGGTGAAAAGGGTGGTGGTGATGGTCTCGCGGTGGATGTGAGGCTGAGGTGATAGTTTTCAGTAACAAACTAGCTCCGATTGAGGTCAAACCTTCCAGAAACAATAAGAGGCCTTCGATCTACGTGTGGGTGAAGTTTGGAGGTTCGACAAAAACTTTTCCGGCGACGGCGGAGGAGGCGAGCAGCGGTGGTGATGATTTTTCCGGCAAGAGGGTTAGAAAGAGAGAAAGAGTGGTGTAAGTGTGTGTGTTTTTATTAGTGGAGAGAGAGAGAGAGAGAGAGAGAGAGAGAGAGAGAGAGAGAGAGAGAGAGAGAGAGAGAGAAAATTGATGTTTTATAAAAATAGAGGGACCATTTGTGTGCAAACACAAGTGAAGGGGGTGTTAGTGTAAAAAGGGTTGAAGGGTAAAAAGAGAGTTTTTATCAAACTTTTAATATATTCACTGCGGGACCCATTTAACGTACCAAACATAATCAAAAATTTATGAAACTTGCGCCATTGTTCTCGAAATAATTTTTCCAATATATACGAGTATAAATACGCATAACTTTCTCGAAGTTAATTTTATTTGGCAAATCGATTTGTTTCGTGCTTTCTAGGTTGTGTTGGCTCAATAAAGGGATAATGTTCTCGGTTCTCAAGATATGTATCATTTCTCAAGTTCAAATAAGTCCAGAAAAAATTTAAATGCTCAGGTGATGCAAAAATAAATATTTGGCTAGTGTAAAAGGTTTTGGAAAATTACCGGGTATTACAATATATTTTATTGATTTTTCACGACAACTTCAAACATGAAAGCTAGTCAATTGGGTGTAGGAACTGCAGCCTAGCACATATATTGACATATTGTAATGATACTACCACCACCCTTGGGACTTGGTAGTAGTATTTGTTACATCCCGTGCACGCTTTGACCAAAAACTAAAACTTTACACGCAAAAAGCGTGAACTAAAACTGACCTTCTATTACACTTTTTCCCATTTACAAAAATCTATAAACTTTCAGACCATGAGACTATTTATAAATGAAACTAGACTCAATTACCTTCAAAACGTCGGGTGGCGCGACCCGTGACGACTTACGGATTAAAAGATATGTTTTTTCAAAGATTGCCAAAATCTGTCAAAGGACCTCCATCCGATCGGATGGCCCTCCATTCGATCGGATGGAGGCTACTGTCCTCCAGGGGCACTTTTCAAGTCCCGTTCTTGGAAACCCGACCTCCTAAACTCGGTATTTCACCAAACCTTCCAGATTTCATTAATATATCATTGGGCTCATTTTCATACAAAAACATTTACCGTTTGACTCTCGGAAGTACTTTACAAGATGACGGGTTTTGCACCCAAAACCCGTTTTAACCCATTTACACTACAAACCACTTATACCACTCCATTTTCCCACCAAACTTAACCAACATCATTACTTTAACATACTAAACATGTTCCATAGACATTTGACCCATTCACAACCCAAAATGGGTATATTTACACTTAATCCAAACACCCCTTTAACTTTGACTATAAACACATAAAGCATACTTTGACACAACGGTTGATCACCAAATCGATAGGACAACCTTAACATACAATTTTCAATATGGCTACACTTTACCAACCAATAAAATACCAACGGGGGTACAAACTTTACACTTGAGCTCGGTATTCTACCTAAGCTCCTAAACACATACTACCTTCATTCTTGAATATCCAAATCTTTAATCCATATATCCAAGCCAATCCATAATATCATGCCAACCTACAAAATGGTTAGACAACTAAACCATAAGCTTTCGCTTAGTAAGTGACCCGACATAAAACACATATCATACACATATTAACACATAAGCATCATGATCACTTACTTTGCTTCAAAACAATAACATTCAATTTACCACATAAACCTTCATCACATAAACTACAACAAGTCTCGCTAGCAATTATTCGTATACTTGCTTGACTAGCTCATAACTAGTCACCACTTTCCTAATCTTCATCCATTGCTCAATCCAAGTAATAAACTTTATCACAATCATAACACATATATGGATAACACACATATAACACATGTCTTAGTACAAGTTACTTACCTTAGCTTCCAAAGCTAAGCATAGAATCAATATCCCATCATCATCAACCTCGAACCATCATCATCATCCTTTACAATTTACCAAGGCCTAATAACCTAATAATAAATAACATAAACAAGATTTAACATAACCCATTAAACATACTCATCTTTCTTTTTACATCATCATATGATATTACCTTGATCATGTGATGAAATCCCATTTAATTCATACATCTTAGCCTCATTAACAACAAGATAGAAATACTTACTTGTGGGTTATTGTTGCTTATGATCTTAACCTTTGATTGGAACACATAGACTCTTCATAAGCTAATCATCAAACTTAGCTTCTTTCCCTCCTTCCTCCCTTGAACCGACATTTACAAACACACCTAGATAACATGGTGGAATTCCCTGGAACTCTCCACACAACTAGATATTTATATAGTTAGGTGGAGAATTTTGGACATGGGGCACATATAGTCACTTAAATCTCTTTTCTTTTACTTTGGCCACACCTTATCTTATAATACATTTATCACTTATTACAACTTTAGTTCTTTAAGTCTATTTCCTTTCTAGTTGTGTGTAACCACTCGTAAAATTTCCTACTTACTTTACAGAATTATTATCCTTTTTCCACGGATAATTTTTTTTTCTTTTTATTTGATTGTATCTCCTATCTTATGTGACGTAGCTCACATCCCTGATAAACGTGCTCCCACACAGACCTGCCTAACGAATCTAATATTTATTTTTTAAACATAACGATATAAAAACATTACAATATACCATTTACCATTTTATGATAAATCCCTAACGAACGTATCAACAAAACATTCATTATCTTCATAGAGTTTCTAAGAAAACCTAAAATTCATCACAACACCAAATATGAATAACTAAACCCTAGAACATAAAAATACAATTCATCTGAGCTAGTGTACAAGTTACTAAGGCACCAGAAACCCTAATTCTAATATAACTCCCGGTAAAACCCTAAATTCATAAATCTATGATTTTATGTATTCATTTCACAAACCCTAAATTATTTATACAATATTTTTACAAAATATTAATTTTACAAGTCATATAAGCTAGAGTACAAGTCTTTTATGCATGAAATCATTTATTCGTAAAATCCTTATTAAAATCCTATTTATAACTATTTTTAAAGCAAGATTTATAAACCATTCATGCATAACTCTTATACATTATTTTTCCTAAATTCATTAAATATTTTTACAAGTCTTTTAACACAATGTACAAGTGCCTAAAGCATAAAAACTAAAAATCTTATTTATTTACTTTTTAACTTAATAAAAGTCAACAAATCATTCCTATAAACTAATTAATAAAACTATATTTTTCTCATATTCTACATAAAAGTACAAACCTATTAAGCTTAAAATACAACTTCTTCAATCACAAACCATTTCTCTTTTCATTCTTATACAATTCGAAACTAATATGTACATTTATATTTCTAAATTAAATTCTAACTAAACAAATTACATGAAATACCTAAAGACTAATTTAGTTAAGTCTCAAAACCCTAAAATACTACTCTCTAAACTCATTGTACTACACCACAAAGCCATTTGAAATCTCATGTCCTAAAACTGGTTCGATCTCAATGAAATCCCAACTAAAAGTTACTTCTACATATAACCTACACCAAATATCCCTCACATTTCCCCCTCCTCCACATCATCAATGACCTCACCATGAAAGCTACTTGTGTGGAAAAGAAGAGAACACATCACCTCCCACTCCAAAGGCCATGTCCAAACCCCCTCCTCATACACATGGAACCTATAGTATTTGAACACATCATCATGTTCCCTTTTGTGCCATGCAATGAACCTAGAAAACCCTAGCTTTCCCTCTATAAGTAACAGCCTGTATTTCACCTTCTATTCTCACAACAATTCAACTAAACCTTCTCAATTTATCTCCATTTCACCCGAACCATATCCAACTCAGAACCATTTCCATTTCTTTCTGATCCACAACCCAAAATAGAAGCCAAACAAAACCTTAAGAGTCTTAGAAGAGGAGTAGAATCACCAGTGATCAGGAAACAACCCAAGTCCTCATAAACCCTAAGTCAAACCAACCCTAAGTAAGTTATACTAACCCTTTTTATTTTCAGTTTTATTTACTTATTATGTCTCTAAAAACCATAATACATGAACTTATAATAGTAAACATAATCAAAAACTCAAGTTTCTTTTTCCTTTTTGTTGCCTGTTCGATCAGATACACAAGCACACCCAAACTATTCGTATAATTGTAACAACAAATCAAATATATGTAAAACATGTTAAGATATATTAGATCTTATCACAACACGCATAAAAATTAAGTTACAAACGTTTAAAAACACAAAAACCAAACCGGGTTGTTTTTCTGTGTTCCAGTCGAACAGAAAACAACCCCAGGAGGCCAAGTTTTGACCTGTAAACCAACTATCAAACGATCTTTATAACATCTGATTTTTGGTGAAAATAAAGTCTACCCAACCGACTTTATATAGGAAAAAGAATCACGAGAAATGATTTAGTTTTCGCTAAGATATAGAGCTCTAAAGTTTGTCTTAAATCGCTAAAACTAAACCTAATATTTCCAGTTATTATTTTTTATTTTAAGTCGACTCAACTTACTGATTTTGAGACCAGTTTTCGACCCTTAAACAAGCACCATAAAATCTGATTTTTGGCATGATTAAAGACCACCCAGTAAGCTTTGATTAGGAAGAAAAATCACGTAATATGGTTAATCGAGTCAAAAGATATTTAAGTCCAAAGTTTGTGTCATATCGCTAAAATAGAAACTTGATTTCCAGTTATGATATTTCAATAATAGCCGACCAGTAGCCTAAGTTTCAACCCAGTTTTCGACACTCATATGTACTCTAAAAATTCTATATTTCTGGCATAATAAAGTTTACCTAGCAAACTTATTTTAGAAAGAAGAATTTTCTAAAACAAACAATCGAGTAAAAAGTTATTGAATCTTAAAAACCACCCCATCGCTATGGTTAAAAACCAATTTTCAGATTTTCATTAAAACTTGTTCTAACCTAGCAACTTTGACCAAATATTTCGAATAGCAAATGAATATCATAAAATACGGAACTTGGCTCATTTTAAAGTCGACCTGACCAACTTTTTATAGGAATAGAAAGTTTGTAAAATGATTTAGTTATCGCGTAAATATTTAAATCCAAAACTCTAGTGATATCACTAAGTCTATACATATATTTTTAGTTAATTAAAGTTTTCTTGGGCTGATTTTGTTAATATATTATATCAAGGGTCATTTTTGACAAAATTAAATAAAAAGAGGTGAAAGTGTTATTTTTGAAACTTAAGGGTAGAAACTGTCATTTTCCAAAGTTCAGGGTATAAACTGTCATTTGACCAAACCTTAAGGATTAAAACGTAACTTTTCATAACCATTATTTTTATCATTCCTATTTTTTATTTTTATTTTCCGACTTAATATTAACATAATACGCTTATTTTATTAACGAATCAACGAACGAACGAATAAACAGAAAACATAAGAACGAAACGAAAAGAACAAATAAACATATAATCATCTGAAATGAATACTGAAATTTGACATAACAACCCAGGTTTCTTGTCCGGAGACGTTTATCAACTTTCTTTCATTTTGTATTACATCCAGAATGCTAAGGTGAGTTTCATAGCCCCTACTTTTATATGGTTTGAACTATTTTTGGGGGAGATACATGCTCAACTATTTGTTTTATACTAAAAATATTTATACTCTTATGATACGCTTTACTTATGATACTTTTGGACATGAAATATAGTTACGATATGTGCCTTAATGTGTTACACTTATTCTATACATTATTCTTTGCAACTGTTTAACTCCTGGATGGAGCCAATGGAGAGGTATTGATAGTACTATCGGGTTGACACCCCCACCCTTGTGTCCAACACTTATTCGAGACCTTGGGTGAATATAATCCAGTTTATTCATGATACTTATTTATTCTAGTCGTGAGGTTCAGTTTGCTGTTATGCTTTACATTAAGTGCTTACATATATCGTATATACTCATGTCATACTTATTCTATATTTTAGCAATGGGTTGTAAACACACAGGTTGCAAGTTTTGTATGGGCGGGATTTGCAACTGAGTGGATTTACAATGCCTTTGTTGTGAAAACATTCTTATTCATTCTATATTTTAGCAGTGGGTTGTGAACACACAGGTTGCAAGTTTTGTATGGGCGGGATTTGCAACTGAGTGGATTTACAATGCCTTTGCTGTGAAAACATTCCTTAAAAACCATTTCAATATATTTTCAATAAACTCTATGAACTCACCAACCTTTGTGTTGAGACTTTTTAGCATGTTTATCTCAAGTTAGAAAGGCGATAGTGGATGCATGGATCGTAGAGTTACTTGCATGATTTGAAGTCTATCATTTACCATTCAACCTACATTAAAAAACTCTTATGTATTAGTATACTTAGGGACCTCATGTAATAACTCTGATTTAAATAAATTGAATGGTAACTTTTCAAAACGTCTCATTTAGAGGTTGTTTTCTATACCTTGTGCTTTATATTGAGAAGTAGCACCCCAGTAACACTATCGTTCCGCTGCGATATTTTGGGGGTGTTACATTGTGCCACATAATAGTTTCTATAAGTATACAATACATTCATTGACCATTAATTGACTTTCGAGTTTGACTATAATGCTACATTCATTGACTAACCAATCACGTAAGGCCTTTGGTCACTTTTCATCTAGGGTGGGGTACAAGTACCCGGGAAATGGGTCTAACAATTCTATCCCCCTTATTTAGATTTTGTCCTCGAAATCTCTCATCTAATGTTGTCCAAAACTAAATCACAACATATACCTGTCCTTATTCTCATTCTCTCTAAGCCATTACCTTGCAACGATCTAAGTGATCTTGCAACTCTAAACTTCTATATCATAATGATCACTCACAATCCACTAAAGACACACTTCTCATCATAAAATTATCAAAAATTTCCCACAATTGATGACTAGTAATATGGAAAGTTTACTATTTTGACTTTATATAGTTCAAAATTCAACATTATTTCCACGTCATACGTCCATGCACTAACATGACTAAAAGTCATATACCGGTTAATTTCGCATTTTACATAATACCAACACTTATCAACTTCAAAAGCCGGTAACTTATTTCAATTTTTTATATCTAGTACCATCTAAATGGCACTTTCAAAATCTTTTCTCACACATCACTTAAAAAATCATTCTTATTAAATCTTGGGAATACAACCCATCATCTCCTCAACTTAATACATAAATTCATCTAGGCGTCTATCTTAAGGTTTTACCCATAATCTTAACGCTGCTATAAATTTTATTCATATCTATCTTTTCTTATGGCGTCTAACTTGTTTTAGTTTTCACTTTCTCATATCACGATCCGTACTCATGTCATATCGGCTACACATAAGCCCACTCATTTATAATTCTTTATTTACATAAAAAGGCATCCCAATCTATGTAAGTAAGGAATTATAAACTTATGGTTCGGCGATTTACAATTTCTTCATTTAAACGAAGAGGCATCCCAATCCATTTAAACAAAGAGATTATAAATCATCCTATTTACGTACTTCCGACACAACAATCATACTTGCTTTACTTTCCATCATTTCTAGCCTTGGATTCAATCTCACTAACTTTTCATCCATGCCATAAAGGCAAGCTAAACAACCATGCCGTGAAGGCAAGCTAAACAACCATGCCATAAAGGCAAGCTAACAACCATGCCATAAAGGCAAGCTAACAACCATGCCATAAAGGCATGCTAACAACCATGCCATGAAAGAAAGCTAAACAACCATGCCATGAAGACAAGCTAACAACCATACCATAAAGGCAAGCTAACAACCATGCCATAAAGGCAAGCTAGGCTATCCCAAAGGTTACCAAAACACATGCCATAAAGGCAAGTTGGGCTATCCCGAAGGATGCAAAACTAGAGCATTGGATCCAAGCTATATCTACCTTATCATCTTTACTCATTTTATCTTTCATGTACTTTTATCGATTGGTACACACTATCATTTCCTCAATTTTCATTGCCTTAAGCAATTTCAACATTCACTGCCATGTTTAATTTCATCTGAACAAGTTTCTATATAACACTTGCCCATTTATTATATTTGCATTTTCACAATGCAACTTATCATTCATCCGCCAACCCCAAGTTGACTCACACATTCACTATGTGCCATCTTTATTTTAGACAAGTTATGTATGATGCTTGTCCATTACACTTTACACATTTTCTATGTGTTCTTATAACGCACTTTTACTATTACCCGTCAACCCCTTGTTGACCATATTCTCAACTTATACTATCATTTCATTTAGTCTACTTAACTTTTATGCATATAAATCTTACATAGGTTTATTCTATAACACTCTCATTAATCTCATCATACACATTTCAATATATATTAACATGATTATATTCATGTTTTACAATTCTTTCTAGCGCACTTCGTATCACTTATGACTTCTAGCGCAATCTGTATCTCATTCATCACTTCAACTCATCACGCTTAACCATTTATTACTAACACATTTTACTTATCATGTTTTATATGCAATATGACCTCATCACGACTTTACTATACACTATAACTTTCTCATTTTAGTTCCACATATAAGAAATCGTGCCTCCAAGCATCACATCATTTTCATAATTAATTTCAAGCCTTCTAGACATCTAAGCTTATCACACTTATCATGCTTCTTAACTTATTTCACATGTCAATGTGTTCTTTCAACTTTCTTTCATCACTAGGTCATCACATATAATGTGACATTTATTCATTACTTTGGAGTTAAATGTGCTTTCTAAGCAACTTCTGTTATCAACCATACAATAAACATTATTCACACATATCCATTAAGTCTTACATAATATGCATTCCAATGCATTTATCATATCTCATACACTTCTATGTATGCAATGCTATCAAGAGCAATCTCATTCTACTTAGACATATAACCAACTACCATAGACTTAACATCGCATAAACAATAACACTTAACATTTAACACTTGCCAAAAAAGTGTTCTAACATTCATAATTATAATCAACTCACGTAGTCTATGGTTCATACATCACCTTGCACAATTAATCTATGTCTAAGCATCTACATTTTGATTAGCCACAAACATTAATCTACCTTATAACTAAGGCATCATAACACTTTAATTCATTTATTATCCCATCTCTAATACCGCTAAGCATTCCTACTTGCATTCCATTACCATTACTCTATCACACATTCACATAATCACAATACAATCACCGGCACCAACCGAGGTGCTCGGCCAACTAATTATTTAAGCACTTCAAGTCCCCCACAGATTTATACCTCATACTCATCAGTATTATTACACACACCCATCTCTTATCATCATTAAGCTCATCTAACATAAACATAATTCATCTCATACTTAACAATTACTTTATGCATTACTAACACTTACGTTAAACGCTTTTACGAGTGGTTTAAGACTAGGCAACCTATAGTGGAAACCTAATTCACATAAACCGAATCTCTAATACCAATTTGTAACACCCCGTGCACGCTTTGACCAAAAACTAAAACTTTACGCGCAAAAATCATGAACTAAAACTGACCTTATGTTACTCTTTTGTCAATTTACAAAAATCTATAAACTTTCAGACCATAAGACTATTTTTAAATGAAGCTAGACTCAATTATCTTCAAAACGCCGGGTGGCGTGACCCATGACGACTTACGGATTAAAAGATACGATTTTTCAAAGTTTACCAAAATCTGCCGAAGGACCTTCATCCGATCGGATGGAGGCTACTGTCCTCCCGGGGCACTTTTCAAGTCCCGTTCTTGGAAACCCGACCTCCCGAACTCGGTATTTTATCAAACCTTCCAGATTTCATTAATATATCATTGGGTTCATTTTCATACAAAAACATTTACCGTCTGACTCTTGGAAACGTACTTTACAAGATGACGGGTTTTGCACCCAAAACCCGTTTTGACCCATTTACACTACAAACCACTTATACCACTCCATTTTCCCACCAAACTTAACCAACATCATTACTTTAACATACTAAACATTTTCCATATACATTTGACCCGTTCACAACCCAAAATGGGTATATTTACACTTAATCCAAACGCCCCTTTAACTTTGACTATAAACATATAAAGCATACTTTGACACAACGGTTGACCACCAAATCGATAGGACAACCTTAACATACTATTTGCCATACGGCTACACTTTACCAACCAATAAAATACCAACGGGGGTACAAACTTTACACTTGAGCTCGGTATTCTACCTAAGCTCCTAAACACATACTACCTTCATTCTTGTAAATCCAAATCTTTAATCCATATATCCAAGCCAATCCATAATATCATTCCAACCTATAAAATGGTTAGACAACTAAACCATAAGCTTTCGCTTAGTAAGTAACCCGACATAAAACACATATCATACAAATATTAACACATAAGCATCATGACCACTTACTTTGCTTCCAAACCATAACATTCAATTTACCACATAAACCTTCATCACATAAGCTACAACAAGTCTCGCTAGCAATTATTCGTATACTTACTTGACTAGCTCCTAACTAGTCACCACTTTCCTAATTTTCATCCATTCTCCACCTAACTAGATTAATATCTAGTTGTGTGGCGAGTTCCACCTTATCTTATAATATATTTATCACTTATTACAAATTTAGTCCTTTAAGTCTATTTTCTTTCTAGTTGTGCCACATAATACTTTCCATAACTATACAATACATTCATTGACCATTAATTGACTTTCGGGTTTGACTATAAAGCTATATTCGTTGACTAACCAATCACGTAAGGCCTTTGGTCCCTTTTCATCTAGGGTGGGGTACAAGTACCCGGGAAACGGGTCTAACAGTATTCTTAGAATATCCTATATTTACATACCATTAATAAACTCAAACATGTACTGAGGTTATTCTATGAGGTATCACTAATAGGATGTCTAATTGCACCAAATTAAATTATATGTTCCTTGCAAGTATCCGAAGGCAAACACAAATATTGACAAGGGAAAAAAGAAGGGAACAGCTGTGATCAATTAAATGAATCAAGTCCCTTAGTATAGAAAAGGACATGAAAACTTGCAGCAATGTGTCAAACATTTATAATATATTGGCATTATATCAATGCTGAAGTATAAGTATGACACAGTACTTCTTTGATGCTTGTTTAGTACTTAAAAATTCATAAAAAATCTAAAGAATTATAATACATAGTAAGATATAAATGGTTGTGTACAAATTTTGAATTTCAGCATCCAGATGTGCCCAATAGGGCAACCAGTAAACAATAACAGATCTAGGATTTTCGATCCCAATATGTGCTACCATGACTAATCATTTTCGGCTGATGCATTAGACTAACCGTCACTTTTCTTAATCTTTTGAATATGCATGTGCATCCTAGGTGATTATGAATGCCCACGCCCATGTGTTTGCTTAATGTCAAGATCCACATGAATACCATTGACCATCTAGTAAGCGCAATTGCTACAACTAAGTAACACCACATTGTAAGCACCAAACATTCCTCTTGTCCCAAGTTGAACAATTGGGTCATCGTACCTGCATACCAAAATATCAGTTATAACCTTAAAATTTAACAAACATGGGCAGAAGTCTCACCGACACACGAATGTACTATGACAACCATTAACTCATTAAACGATTGCTATAGTGCAATAAAACATGGGTAGCATTTGTAATTTCAGAACATACCAAGAATTGCTTACTTATGTTCATGGCAGGGGGCACTGTGTACTGAATCAATAACACAAAACTAAAGACGGGATCAGAAGGAAGTAATCCTAGACTAGTCGATGTTTTAATCACTAGGATTCTGATCATTGGAAGAATCACAATGTTGATCCCAGTTGAGCTACCGATCTTGTTAATTATCTTAGATATAAATCTAAAATAATAAGTATAGAAACTGTTTTTGAACGATTATTAAACACTATGCGGAATCTAATGTTTAATATTAAGAAGAATTATTAATGAACACAATCGAATTCTCTCAACAAACACATCAATATATTAATACGGTTACTCAAAAGTAACAGGGTTACAAAAACCTTGAAGTGAATCGACTTAACAATAATACTTATCTAACTCTAACCCTATATCCTCCTTTTATAGACTAAGGAGTCCTAGTCGGTTACAATAGCTTTTTACACAAGATAAATCTTTTTCGTATCTATTCTATAATTATCCAAATATACTATACATAGTTATCTCTTAAGCAGCACAATACTATCTCCAGCAGTAGTATCTTCTATGCCCAGCAGTAGAATCTACTTAGTATATTTCCTTAATCTTTTCAGCAACTTCAGCAGTAGAATGAAATACACTAGCAGTAGTATGATTAAGCCTAGCAGTAGAATGAAACTCAGACAATTTTCCAATTAGCACCTTGAGAAGTAGTATCCATTCTGAGCAACAGCATCTCCAAACCCAACAATCCTCCCCTAAACTTGATATTTTACTCCAAAATCATCAAGTTTCTTTTAATCCTTAATCCATTACCAGGAGAATGCTTCCAAAGACTCACTTCTCCATCTTTAGTTGTCTTTGCATTTTCCTTAGAAGATCAATAACCATTTAACTCCAACGATCTACATGAATTTTAATTGTTCCATTAACCATCATATCAAGTTTAGTCCTAGCAAGAGGATAATCCATCTCAACCAACATGTAAATTTGAACTCCTCCTCTCATTTTAATATTATGAACTTGATGCGTTCGCACGATGTTTTAAATTTATAAACAAGAATTATCGATTAACTAGGAACACATTCGGGCAAGTATACCCTAGTCATATGTATTATAGGGGTTGGTAAGTCAAGGTCGTCCCAAGAGACTTGGTTGCACTCAAGCGTCGTTTGTTTGTTTAAGCAAGTAACAAGTTGATGGTTATGATTGTCATGGATCAAACCAACAAGAAAAGCAATATAAGAACAACCACACAAAGAGCATACATGTTTGGACAAATGATCACATGGATATTAGGATGGTTAATTTGGAAAACATATTATCAAAGGTAATCATTTCGACCTTTATACCAATAATAATTTAGTGTTTTATAAATCAAATATGTATAAGCCTCAATCAAATGGTCATGTCATGAGCCTGATGCCTATAACAAGAAAGAATCCTTTCGAACCTTAAACTTTAATGTTATTAATTCGTAAAGTTCCATTTACTTGAAAGATGATTAGAACACATACTAAAAAAATGCCTTTCGACCCTTAATCTAAATTAAACTTTCACTTGTTATGTTTATTAAGTTTCTCATACAATCTAAATCAACCACTATTGAGAATCCTTGTATACCCAACAATGTTTAATCAAAACAATAAACAATAACAAGATCCAATTTAACCAAATATGATGTTATCATCATAATACAAAAAAATACTACAAATATCCAAACATCCCTTTATCGCAAGTTATCATATGAATCAAAAAAGTATTAAGACATCATTCACAAGACAAAGCACATAAGAATAATCACATCATCAACACAATCATAAAACCAAACATGCTTAATATTAAAATAGAAAATACCAAAGTCCATAAGAATTTCGACCAAGGCAACCCCCCAACACCTTTAGAAAAGGGTGAAGGGTGGTTAAGAGAGATAGTTTGAGAGTTACATGAGAGTTGTATGATAGATTCTAGAGTTGGGATTGGATCAATAGTTGGATGATGAAAACACTAACCAAATGGGTCCTTTTATACTACTCTCAAGGCCTTGAGTATTAATTCGTTTTCTTGGGGACAAAGTAGCTTAGAATGGACTGGAATTTCTTGGGAATGATCTAGAATTGGCTTGTACACAAATGAAATATTAGTGATGAAGAAATAACAAGGTGACCAACCGATCGGATACGGGCTCCATCCGATCGGTTGGAGAATTTTAGCCACTTGAAAATTGTAGATCTTTCTCTTAGCTTTCCGTGGCCGCTTGAATCAACTAAATCCGATTTCGTATGCTTAAGTTATGGCCAAAATGGTGAAGGTGTGTTGGGAACAACGAGTCTGTTGATGCAAATAATGTTCTAAAAACGTTATTTATATCTTTCGATTTTGGTGGAGGTGTGTTGGGAAAAACCAGGATGACAAAATGTGAAATCACGTTACGTTAAAATTAACGTAAACAAGTTTTTAATCGGAAGATCCCGTTTCTACGCAAATCATTCTAGAGCAAATTTACAACTTGACTAGTGATCAAAGAAGTGAATTTGTATTTTAAGACTTCACATTTTAATGTAACAAAATATTTTTTCGAAAATACACATGACAAATTATTTTTGAATAATTAATAAATATTTTAATGGAAAAATAAGTTTAAAAATCATAACAATTATTATCCCTCCCAAAATCAGCTCCAAACTTCTTCAAATAAGTTTTCACCAGAAAAGACAAAATTTGGAGCGTCTTTTTCTGGGACGGCTCCACGGTTCCACTAAATTTAGTGGAGCCGTGGCATGTTTAGTAGAGTCGTCCCCCTGTAACGTTCAGATTTTCCTTGCCTATAAATACCAACCCCATTCACAGTTTTTAGGAATCCTTTCACACACAAAACTTTCTGAGTTCAATACTCTCTTCACACTTTCTTTCTTTGAACATTTAGATTAGTTTTTCTTTTGTTCAAGAGTGATCCTATCATCCAAACAAGTGATCATCTTCATTCCTCTTCAATAGCAAGAGAAGAACACAAAGTATCCTTGAAGATACAAAGTGTTGTGATTCCTCTTCAAGTACAAGAGAAGAACTCAAGGTATCAAATAAGATACAAGAGTTATAGTTGTTAGGTTTATTGTAACACTTGTTACATCCATGTTGTATCCTAGCATACATCAAGATTATCTTTATTTTGTGAGAGTATGAGTAAAGATCATTGTGATCTTAAGAGATAGTGAAGATCTCTTGAAGCCATTGGGCTTGTGTGAGTGATCAAAGGATCTAGAGTAGATAGATTAAGTTGAGTGAAGTAAGAGTTGATCATTGTGATCGTGTTGAGATCTTGGTGATCTCTTGAAGCTATTGGGCTTGAGTGATTGGTCACATGGACCTTGGTAGATTGGTGCTAGCTAAGATTAGCACTCGACATCTAGCTTAGTGTCGGTAATAGGATAAGCGACCTGTATGGTTTTCTCCGCCTGAAGGGAGGTTGTTGACATAGTGTTTGAAACTCTCGAGTGTGGTACTCGGGGAGTGGAGTAGGGTGAAGAAGAGCTCTGTAGCCGAACCACTATAAATCCTTTGTCTCGGTTTGATCTTTCCAACTCTACTCTTTACTTTCATTATTTAGAATTAGTTAGCTTAGTGTGTAGTTCATATTGCTGTTGTTTGATTACACATAAAGTTCGAATCAAAATTTCCAATAGTAAAATTTTTTAAAACAAGAAGTTTTAAAAAGAACTTAAAACCGGTAAACTATTCAACCCCCCATTCTAGTTTTCTACAATTGGTATCAGAAGCCACGTCAGTCAAGATTTTAAAGTATATTGTATTTTAAAACTTGAATCGATCAATAGATTCCGACAAATATCTAGAAGGGCAATCTATGCAAAGACCACCACTTTTCGAAACTGATTATTTTATTTATTGGAAAACTAGATTCGAAACGTATGTGAAATCAAAAGAAATTGATCTTTTGCATGTTATTACCGAGGGTGACTTTGGCATGTTATTACCGAGGGTGACTTTCAACCAATTCAAAAGAATCCGGAAACTAAAAAGGATGAAATAGTTTCTTAAGATAAACAAAGTGATGAACTTAAAAGGAAATTATCCAAAAATAATGAGGCTAAAATGATGATTAACAATGCTTTGCCTAAAAAGGAATTTGAAAGAATTTTTATGTGTAATACGGCAAAAGATATTTGGAAAACTTTGTTAGTCACTCACCAAGGTAATAACCAGGTCAAAGAGAACAAGATAGATCTTCTTGTTCAACAATATGAACAATTTTCCATTACGGAAGATGAGTCAATAGATAATGCTTTTGCTAGACTTAATACTATTATCACTAGTCTTTAAGCTTTTGATGAAGGTTACTCTAGCAAGAATTATGGTAGGAAGTTCCTTAGGGCTCTACATCCTAAATGGAGAGCAAAGGTCACCGCCATAGAATAGTCAAAGGACATGGCGACATTGTCACTCGATGAACTTATAGGAAACTTGAAAGTTCACGAGATGAAAATTAAGAAAGACTCCGACATAGTCAAAGGCAAAAGGAAGAGAGTTAGATCTCTAGCATTGAAAGCCAAGAAGGAGTCTAGTGATGAGAAATGTTTGAGTTCCGATAGTGAAGATGAAGAGTATGCACTAGCCATTAGAAACTTTAGAAATTTCTTTAGAAGGAAAGGCAGATTTCCGAGACAACCTCGCGATGAAAAGAGGTCTTTTCAAAAGAACCATGATGAAAGAAAAGGGACAAGTGATAGGAAATGATATAGATGCGGAGATCCTAATCACCTCATAGGAGAATGCCCTAAACCACCAAAGTCCAACAACCAAAGAGCTTTCGTAGGAGGCTCTTGGAGTGATAGCGGTGAAGAAGAAGAGAAGAAGCTTAACGATGAAACATGCCTAATGCTTCAAGCTTATAATGAGGTACATTCCGACTCTTCTTATTATAGTGATGATAATTCTTCAATAGATGATAGTAGATTGCATGACGAATACAACAAACTATGCGTAGGTAGTACTAAGATCTTAGGTAGAAACACAAAACAAAAATTAAAACTACAAGAACTAGAACTACAAGTTTTAGAATTAAAAGATCATGTCAAGAGACTTGAGAAAAACAAAGAAGTAGACTTAGGATGTGGGTCATGCATAAGTCTTCAAGTAGAAAATGAAAAGCTTAAAGAAAATGCTTTAAGAATCATTAAGTTTGATGAAGGAACCAAAACACTTAATGATATACTTGAAAACATTAGATATAGTGAACATGATCGTGCGGGTTTAGGATTTGACCCAAACCAGGCTTCTACAAGTGGTACTATACAAGTAAAATTTGTAATGCCTTGAGTCCTAAACCAAGTAAAATAGTTGTAAAAGGTACTAGAGTGTCTACTTCAAGTAGAGAGGAAGCCAAAGGCCTTTACAAACCATGATGAACTCAAATAAGTACATATTATTACCATCATTTATCCTATTAATTTGACTTGTTTTATTATATTATGTATGAGGATTGATACTTAATCGTTTACTTTTGTAATTCTCAGATAAAAACAAGCGTTTGGTGAAACTTGGCGATTTTGGACCAATTATGGAGCAAAACAAGCAAGAAAGTTAAGAGTCTACTAAAGTGTACAAGATCAAGACATTCTGCTCCAGATGCGCCGCATCTTGCTTATTACATACGGCGCATCACAATCAATATTTCACCAGATACGATCCAAGATACAAGAGGACATGCGCCGCATCTATTTATGGAGTTACGCCGCATCTTCTGGCGATGTACGAATATTCCTGAATATATTAATCTTGGACCCCACGCGAAGTTAAGTCAATGCGCCGCATCTACTCATTAGATGCGCCGCATCTTACCCTCAGACAGAAACTATAAATACCCCAAGACCAGACGAGATTGGGGAGGTTTTACCGAATATCCGAAGTTCGACAAGAGGAGAAACCTAGGACGAATTCAGACGAATAGGCAGCACAAGACACACCCAAACGAAGATACAAGAGCTGTAAGAAGGTGCTGCATGTGTTTAATTCATTAAGTAGTTTTATTTTATTGTGTTAGTAAACTTTAATTCATCAAGATTGGTGGCTTGTGTAATGTGACAACTGAAAGATTGCACTCCCTTAAAACTGCTTTCTCATTAATTAAAGTTTATATGTTGATGTCTTTGGTGACTTTTATTAGTGCATTGATAACCTCTGTGTCTAGCTGAGCGTTGATCGGGTCGCCATGCCTCTGCCCTCGCCTATTTATTAAATCGCCTATGCATTCTATGGTCTGTAGAAAAGTAGGAAGAAAGATAAATAGGATAGTCATAAGTAATCATTAAGGGTTTACTCGCCGATAAGATTAGAACCAACAAGAAAGGACTTAATCTCGGTGCGTTGCATCGAACTATACACTTCATATAAGACTAGCAATAAAACAAGTGACAAACTACTTATCTATCAGGACAGCCCTCTTATTGTCTCAAGTATTTATCTGTGTACGTGTGTGCTATTCGCTGATTCGTGCCTATTGGTTTAGTTTATTATTTAATTGCAACCAAATCGTGCCAGTCTCTCAGGCTGAACCCCTTTGCGTTAGATTAGGTTGTATAGCTAACTTAATTTATTAAAATACTGATTAGAATAACGAGATAATACGTTCCACTCTTAGTGATCGACACTCTACTTACCATTATATTCATACTGACCGGGTACACTGCTCGTTAAGTGTGTGTGTTATTGATAAGTCGGCTAAATATAAATTTAAAACTTGAGTAGGCATTAATACTGCTAAACCGCAACGACACATCGCACGCATCAAGTTTTTGGCGCCGTTGCCGGGGAGTGAATTGTTATTATCTGTTAATTTGATTAGTATTTTAATTAGGTTTTTAATTTTTTTATCTAACCGCTAATTCTGTTGTGTATTAGATTAATTTGCATTCATTGTACTATTTTGCATATTTTCTTTTTTGTGTGTTATTTGTTTGCTTTTCTTTGTGTTTATTTTCGTTTGTGCTTTTATTTGTTTTTATTTTTATTTTTATTTTTCGTATTTTTTGTGTGTTCTGCTATCGTTGTTCTGAGCTAAATCAAGCGATACGGCGCATCTGATTTCTCAGATACGGCGTATTGCGTTTAATTTTTATAAAATACAACGCGTTTAATTAATTCAATACGACGCATCTTTTCCCCAGATACGGCGTATCTGTTTTTGATTAAAAAAAAATTCTAAACGTCAACGCCATACGACGCATCTGCTTTGGCAGATACGTGATGGTGCATGATGTGTCGTTGCGGTTTAGCAGTTTTAATGCCTACTCAAGTTTTAAATTTATATTTAGCTGACTTATCAATAACACACACACTTAACGAGCAGTGTACCCGGTCAGTATGAATATAATGGTAAGTAGAGTGTCGATCACTAAGAGTGGAACGTATTATCTCGTTATTCTAATCAGTATTTTATTATCCTAACGCAAGGGGGTTTCAGCCTGAGAGACTGGCACGATTTGTTTGCAATTAAATAATAAAATAAACCAATAGGCACGAATCAGCAAGTAGCACACACGTACACAGATAAATACTCGAGACAATAA
This sequence comes from Artemisia tridentata subsp. tridentata, assembly GCA_021014915.2. Classification (NCBI taxonomy): domain Eukaryota; kingdom Viridiplantae; phylum Streptophyta; class Magnoliopsida; order Asterales; family Asteraceae; genus Artemisia; species Artemisia tridentata. Next base: position 520,148,330 of record CP139509.1, on the reverse strand, counting down.
GAGGGCTGTCCTTATGATTAAGTAGATTGTCACTTGTTTTATTGATAGCTTTATATGAAGTGTATGTAGTTAACCCTTTCTCGTTGGTCCTAATCTTATCGGCAAGTAAACCCTTAATGATTACTTATGTCTAAAAGTTATTCCTAAGTGATCAATTTAGTAATAACCGTGGGAGCCACATTATTTTCCGCAGTCAAATGCCCGCAAGCCACTAATAAACACAGAGGTTATCAATGCACTAATAAGTAGTAACCAAAGACATCAACATATAAACTTTAATTGATGGGAAAGCAAGTATTAAAGGGAGTGCAATCTTTCGTTGTCACATTACACAAGCCACCAATCCTGATGAATTAAAGTTTGCTAACACAATAAAACAAAACTACTTAATGAATTAAACACATGCAGCACCTTCTTACAACTCTTGTATCTTCGTTTGGTGTGTCTTGTGCTGCCTTCTTGACTGAATTCGTCCTAGGGTTCTGCTGTTCGGTCTTCGAATCTAATATAATGCACCCGAAATTCGTCTGGCTTTGGGGTATTTATAGTTTCTGTCTAAGGGAAGATGCGGCGCATCTATTAAGTAGATGCGGCGCATTGACTTAACTTCGCGTGGGGTCCAAGATTATAATATTCAGGAATATTCGTACACCGCCAGAAGATGCGGCGTAACTCCATGATTAGATGCGGCGCATGTCCTCTTGTATCTTGGATCGTATCTGGTGATATCTTGATAGAGATGCGCCGTATGTAATGAGTGAGATGCGGCGCATCTGGAGCAGACAAAGTTGGTTATTCTTCGTTGACCAAAGTTTCATATGCGGCGCATGGGATAAATCCATGCGGCGCATTCTTCAAAGTCAGGCAGTGGTCTTTATTTTCTTCATTCCAACAACCAATTCCAATCTTGATCATTTTACTCCGTTTTTAGTCCATAATCGCTAAGTTTCACCAAATGCTTGTTTTCAACTGAGAATTACAAAAGTAAACGATTAAGTATCAATCCTCATACATTATATAGTAAAACAAGTCAAATTAATAGGATAAATGATAGTAATAAAATGTACTTATTTGAGTTCATCAAATATCCCCCCACTTGAACTTTACTTGTCCCCAAGTAAACCTTAGAATTTCTCTTATGAAAATGTATCCTAAAAGATGTTAGGATTTATTTTTATATTTAAGCATGTATTCGTTTATTTCATAATCACACAACTAAACACTAAACGAATTAGAAGTAAAATAAAATAATCTGATAAAAGCAAATCTAATCGTTTAACTGTCCAGTCGTGACGAATATTCTATCATAAGCTTGGCAAGTATACACATCTCCTCCACTAAAGCTAAGGAATAACAAGTCTAAAGCGGTAAAAAGGGTTTTTAGGCTTAAGGGTTAATCATTCTCCTTAATCTCTATCGATCTCAAATTCCAGAAAAGGCGACAAAATCACAAATACATGATCGAATCCACGAACACGATACTTGAAATTGCTCAAATCCTTAACTCGAATAGGCTAAAGATAGGTCCAAACTTCACCAATAATAATATATCAAAAAGGGCGACAAAATCATAAATACATAGCCGAATCCACGACTACGATACTCAAGATTGCTCAAATCCCTAATCTCAATAAATCAAAGGTTTGGTTGGATAAAGAATAATATAGGGTATGGATAATATTTGGGATATAAATTGGTGTAAAATGAAAAATAAATAAAACAAATAAATTAAAATCCTAAGTGTGGTTAATCACTATCCCAACCATCCCATGAATAAGACTCATATCATCGAATAACTCACGCTTTAACACTTGAAATACACGCTTTAGGTAGACACGAATTATACTCAACAAGATCTTAATCAAAGAATAAACCTTAATTGGCGTTCCCATATCTGCCAATTCCCATTCAATCCATAGATATAGTACAACAAATAGTGGTGATATCGACCACTTACATAACTTTACATAAGTTGGTTAAAACTAACTTCCAACTTTTCTTTCTTTCTTTTTCTTTTCTTATTTTTTTCGATTTTTTTTTTTATTTTTTTTATTTTTTTTATTTTTTTCAAACATAAACATAGATGTGTAAAATTTCACCACATCACTATAATGATAATTCTGGATAATTTTTTTCATACTTTTCATACTTCAGAAATAACGGTATTAGTGAAAGTAGTAAACACACGAAAAATAAACTTAAAAATATACAATATTTACTTTCACTCCAATTGCATTGTGCAATTTCCCGACCTAACCAAAGATAATGAATTACGCACGCGAACACAGGTAATGTAAGGAAACACACTTTGCCTATAGCAATTAACCAACCACGGATTCTAATCTACAGGGTAGGCTAAGGTGTAAGGGTGTAACGAAACATTTTAAACATAGGTGTAAGAAACGAAAGGAATGGCTCTGAGTGTTTTTCTAGGGGTATCTTACTCTAAAAATGAGAGTAACAAAAGGGTTTATACGGGGGTTAACTAACCAGTGTAGTTAGTTAATAACACATAACATATAATAGGCTATTTGGGTGTAATCCTAGAATTTTACCAATTTAGACAAGTCATTCCAATTATATAAATAATACTCATTATGGTGGTCTCGAATAGTATACAAGCCAAGTTCTAAAGTTTACAAGTCACCGGCACACTCATAGATTTGTGAATTTTGAAAAATCACAATTTTTGAAAATAACGTCTTGTGTGCAGCTATGCAACTTAGATCTTAAACAAAAACATGCTAAAAAAAAATTTAAGTTTGATATATTAAGCACATTTTAAGCATAATTTTTGAAAAAGTTCAGGACAAGTAATTGTTAAGTGTTCTAATTCTCCAATCCCCCCACTTAAGTTAAACAACGTCCTCGTTGTTTGTATAAAAGATTAAAAACTGGAAAATAAAAGAATTAGAACAGGAAAACTCCCCTGAGATTTGCTCGGTATGATCTTCCATTAGTATAAGAGCAAAAATCAACTTCTTGTGGATTAGAACGTTAAAGCTTAATACTTGATGTATCCACAGGAAATCCAGGAAACTATAATACCACCAACACTTTAAAACACACCTAAGATAAGAAAGGTTCAAACTTGCATAATACATTAGTAGTTAGGAACAATAAAACTTAAAAATTAAAACTGAAAATCATCAGGTCAGTCGATGCGCCGTATCTTATGGAAGAAGATACGCCGTATCGAGCCTGGAATTAATACGGATCAGAATAAAGATGCGCCGCATCCTTAACCAGGGATGCGCCGCATTAAAATAAACTGATAAATAGTTTTAAAGTCGAGAATAAAAATGCAGAAAAATAAAATAAGATATGACCGTTGCAGGAGATGCATCGCATCTCAGAATTGAGATGCACCTTATCCTCGTGCGGGCCTGACTGACTCGACACAAAAAACAGAATAATATAAAGATAAATCCGGGTTGTCTCCCGGTAAGCACTTGTCTTTATTCCAGAGTCTTCAAGTTAGACTCACGTTCAGCTCTTTAATATCGATCATTGACTCCCACATTGCTTACGTAGGATCCATTTAGCAACTAATTCGTCATGTATATATTCAGGTCCCAACTTCAACACCCCATTGTAGAATCCTTCCATCAATTGGTATGGGTACTCAATCCCTCTCTTATTGTCATCATCACTAACAAAAAGGAATGGAGAAAATTTGTAGCAGATCCTACTAGTAGCATGTTTAAATCCAGGATGAGTTCGGGGCATCATATAAGTGATAACGTCGCTTCCACATTGAAAGGTGATCTTTCCTTCAAATCGTTTCGCATTAATAGTGATCTCCCTACAAAATGGTTTTCCAACAATCACGTCACCCATATTGCTGTCACAATAGGCATTCATGTCTTCAACAACGGCGAACTCAGTTACAATAGTAAAGCGTCCCACGAATATCGGGACATTAATGAAGGCACCAACCACATTCTTTCCCTTATACTCTACTTTATTTCTCATAATGGAATTGTAAAACCTTCTTGACATGACATTGATTGGTAAAATAGGAAAGAAATTGGCGTCAATACACTTGTACCCAATCATGCATGTGAATTGCAAATTGTAAGCACAATCGGCGTGGATCCTTCTACCGTAATCCCAAGAACCATCATATCCCTCAAATTCATCGTAATTCCTAGTAGTAATAGCGTTGACTTTTGGACTATCTAGGATTTCTCCATCTTCCAGCTCAGATTCCGCATCATCCATGAACAGGTCACTGGATTCTAATGGTCCATTAAGGTCATTAAGTTCAATGTAGTCCCCATTGTAATGTTCGGGTGATTTTTCATGCACTAATACTTCATTCATAAAATTGGCTTCGAAGTCTAAGTCAATCAGCTCTCCGAACCCTTCCATTATCCTTCTGAAACAATCACGAAAAGCATCAGTAGGATTTGTTCGCTAGAAGAGAAATTAATGAATATAGAAACGGATATATGAATACAAATAGCTGATATCTGCAGACGATGCGCCGTATCCAAAAAGTTGGATACGCCGTATCTTATAATCGTTAAAACTTAATCAGACTTTATTCAGAAAATAGATACGCCGCTTAGAATTTATGAATGCGTCGTATCGAATTAATTAATCAAAAATCGATATTTATTTAAAATTAAATGCGTCGTATTAACGAAAGTTAATGCGCCGTATTTTCGTTACGTTTAAAAATACGAGATTTTTGATTCAGATGATACGCCGTATCGACAGAGATCGATACGCCGTATCTGTTTAATAATTCGCAAACTGTTTTTAATTAAAATAATAGATACGCCGTATCTGCTAAAGCAGATGCGTCGTATGGCGTTAACGTTTAGAAAAAAAATTTTATCAAAAACAGATACGCCGTATTTTAGGGAAAAGATGCGTCGTATCACTTTATCGCTTAGAAAAAATTTTCTTATTAAAAACAGATACGCCGTATCTTGGGGAAAAGATGCGTCGTATCGAATTAATTAAACGCGTTGTATTTAAAAAAAAATTAAACGCAATACGCCGTATCTGAGAGATCAGATGCGCCGTATCGTCCGATTTAGCACAGTACAACGACAGCAGAACAGAAAAAAAAATACGAAAAATAAAAACAAAAATTAAAACACAAACAAAAATAAACACAAAAACAAATAAAAGAAAACAATTAACACACAATACAACAAATATGCAAAATAATACAATGATGCAATTAATCTAATAAAAAGAAAAACCTAATTAAAATACTAATCAAATTAACAGATAATAACAATTCACTCCCCGGCAGCGGCGCCAAAAACTTGATGGTGCGTGATGTGTCGTTGCGGTTTAGCAGTTTTTATGCCTACTCAAGTTTTAAATTTATATTTAGCCGACTTATCAATAACACACACACTTAACGAGCAGTGTACCCGGTCAGTATGAATATAATGGTAAGTAGAGTGTCGATCACTAAGAGTGGAACGTATTATCTCGTTATTCTAATCAGTATTTTAATATCCTAACGCAAGGGGGTTTCAGCCTGAGAGACTGGCACGATTTGTTTGCAATTAAATAATAAAATAAACCAATAGGCACGAATCAGCAAGTAGCACACACGTACACAGATAAATACTCGAGACAATAAGAGGGCTGTCCTTATGATTAAGTAGATTGTCACTTGTTTTATTGATAGCTTTATATGAAGTGTATGTAGTTAACCCTTTCTCGTTGGTCCTAATCTTATCGGCAAGTAAACCCTTAATGATTACTTATGTCTAAAAGTTATTCCTAAGTGATCAATTTAGTAATAACCGTGGGAGCCACATTATTTTCCGCAGTCAAATGCCCGCAAGCCACTAATAAACACAGAGGTTATCAATGCACTAATAAGTAGTAACCAAAGACATCAACATATAAACTTTAATTGATGGGAAAGCAAGTATTAAAGGGAGTGCAATCTTTCGTTGTCACATTACACAAGCCACCAATCCTGATGAATTAAAGTTTGCTAACACAATAAAACAAAACTACTTAATGAATTAAACACATGCAGCACCTTCTTACAACTCTTGTATCTTCGTTTGGTGTGTCTTGTGCTGCCTTCTTGACTGAATTCGTCCTAGGGTTCTGCTGTTCGGTCTTCGAATCTAATATAATGCACCCGAAATTCGTCTGGCTTTGGGGTATTTATAGTTTCTGTCTGAGGGAAGATGCGGCGCATCTATTAAGTAGATGCGGCGCATTGACTTAACTTCGCGTGGGGTCCAAGATTATAATATTCAGGAATATTCGTACACCGCCAGAAGATGCGGCGTAACTCCATGATTAGATGCGGCGCATGTCCTCTTGTATCTTGGATCGTATCTGGTGATATCTTAATAGAGATGCGCCGTATGTAATGAGTGAGATGCGGCGCATCTGGAGCAGACAAAGTTGGTTATTCTTCGTTGACCAAAGTTTCATATGCGGCGCATGGGATAAATCCATGCGGCGCATTCTTCAAAGTCAGGCAGTGGTCTTTATTTTCTTCATTCCAACAACCAATTCCAATCTTGATCATTTTACTCCGTTTTTAGTCCATAATCGCTAAGTCTCACCAAATGCTTGTTTTCAACTGAGAATTACAAAAGTAAACGATTAAGTATCAATCCTCATACATAATATAGTAAAACAAGTCAAATTAATAGGATAAATGATAGTAATAAAATGTACTTATTTTAGTTCATCAATACGGCGTATCTATTATTTTGATTAAAAACAGTTTTCGAATTATTAAACAAATACGACGCATCGATCTCTGTCGATACGGCGTATCTTTCTGAATCAAAAATCTCTAATTTTGAAACGTAGCGAAAATACGGCGCATTAACTTTAGTTAATACGACGCATTTAATTTTAAATAAATATCGATTTTTGATTATTAAAACTGATACGGCGCATTCTAATTTCTAAGCGGCGTATCTATTTTCTGAATAAAATCTGATTAAATTTTAACGACTATAAGATACGGCGTATCCATCTTTTTGGATACGGCGCATCATCTGCAGATATCAGCTATTTTTATTCTTATATCCGTTTCTATATTCATTAATTTTTCTTCTAGCGAACAAATCCTACTGATGCTTTCGTGATTATTTCAGAAGGAAAATGGAAGGATTCGGTGAACTGATTGACTTCGACTTCGAAGCCAATTTTATGAATGAAATATTAGTGCATAATAAATCACTCGGACGTTACGATGGGGACTACATTGAACTTAATGACCTTGATGGACCATTAGAATCCAATGACCTGTTCATGGATGAAGCTGAATCTGAGTTAGAAGAAGGAGAAATTCTGGATAGTCCAAAAGTCAACGTTATTAATACTAGGAATTACGATGCATTTGAGGGATATGATGGTTCTTGGGATTACGGTAGAAGGATCCACGCCGATTGTGCTTACAATTTGCAATTCCCATGCATGATTGGTTACAAGTGTATTGACGCCAATTTCTTTCCTATTTTACCAATCAATGTCATGTCAAGAAGCTTTTACAATTCTATTATGAGAAAGAAAGTGGAATATAAGGGAAAGAATGTAGTTGGAGCCTTCATTAATGTCCCGATCTTCGTTGGACGCTTTACTATTGTTACTGAATTCACCGTTGTTGAAGACATGAATGCCTATTGTGACAGCAATATGGGTGACGTGATTGTTGGAAAACCATTTTGTAGGGAGATCACCATTAATGCAAAACGATTTGAAGGAAAGATCACCTTTCAATGTGGAAGCGACGTTATCACTTATATGATGCCCCGAACTCACCCTGGGTTTAAACATGCTACTAATAGGTTCTGCTACAAATTCTCTCCATTCCTTTTTATTAGTAATGATGACATGAAGAGAGGGATTGAGTACCCATATCAAATGATGAAAGGATTCTATAAAGGAGTTTTGAATTTGGGACCTGATTATATACGTGACGAATTAGTTGCTAAATGGATCCTACGTGGCGATGTTGGGATCAATAAGACTAAATAATGAGCTGAACGTGAGTCTAACTTGAATACTCTGGAATAAAGACAAGTGCTTACCGGGAGACAACCCGGATTTATCTTTTAATTTTCTGTTCTGAGTCGAGTCAGTCAGGCCGCCGAGGATACGGCGCATCTCAACCATGAGATGCGACGCATCTCCTGCAATGGTCATATCTTATTTTATTTTTCTGCATTTTTATTTCCGACTTTAAAACTTTTTATCAGTTTATTTCAATGCGGCGCATCCCTGGTTAAGGATGCGACGCATCTTCTATTCTGATCCGTATTTATTCCAGGCTCGATACGGCGTATCTTCTTCAATAAGATACGGCGCATCGACTGACCTGATGATTTTCATCTTAAATTTTTATGTTTTATTTTTACTAACTACTAATGTATTATGCAAGTTTGAACCTTTCTTAACTTAGGTGTGTTTTAAAGTCTTGGTGGTATTATAGATTCCTGCATTTCCTGTGGATACATTGACTATGAAGATTAAACGTTCTAATCCACAAGAAAGATGATTTTTGCTCTAATACAAATGGAGGATCATACCGAGCAAATCTCAGGGGAGTTTTTCTGTTCTAATTCTTTTATTTTCCAGTTTTTAACCTTTGATACAAACAACGAGGACGTTGTTTAACTTAAGTGGGGGGATTGGAGAATTAGAACACTTAACACTTACTTGTCCTAAACTTTTCAAAATATGCTTAAAATGTGCTTAATATATCAAAATTTAAAATTTTTAGCATGTTTTTGTTTAAAGTCTAAGTTGCATAGCTGCACACATGACGTTATTTTCAAAAATTGTGATTTTTCAAAATTCACAAATCTATGAGTGTGCCGGTGACTTGTAAACTTTAGAACTTGGCTTGTATACTATTCGAGACCACCATAATAAGTATTATCTATATAATTGGAATGACTTGTCTAAATTGGTAAATTTCTAGGATTACACCAAATAGCCTTTATATGTTATGTGATATTAGCTAACTACACTGGTTAGTTAACCCCCGTATAAACCCTTTGTTACTCTCACTTTTAGAGTAAGATACCCCTAGAAAAACACTCAGAGCCATTCCTTTCGTTTCTTACACCTTTGTTAAAATGTTTCGTTACACCCTTACACCTTAGCCTACCCTGTAGATTAAGATCCGTGGTTGGTTAATTGCTATAGGAAAAGTGTGTTTCCTTACATTACCTGTGTTCGCGTGCGTAATTCATTATCTATGGTTAGGTCGGGAAATTGCACAATGCAATTGGAGTGAAAGTAAATATTGTATATCTTTGAGTTTATTTTTCGTGTGTTTACTACTTTCACTATTGCCGTTATTTCTAAAGTCATGAAAAGTATGGAAAAATTATCCAGAATTATCATTATAGTGATGTGGTGAAATTTTACACATCTTTAATTAAAAAAATAAATAAATAAATAAATAAAAATAAAAAAAAAATAAAAAAATCGAAAAAATGAGAAAAGAAAAAGAAAGAAGAAAGTTGGATGTTTGTTTTAACCAACGATGTAAAGTTATGTAAGTGGTCGATATCACCACTATTTGTTGTATTATATTTATGGATTGAATGGGAGTTGGCAGTTATGGGAACACCAACTAAGGTTTATTCTTTGATTGAGATCTTGTTGAGTATAATTCGTGTCTACCTAAAGCGTGTGTTTCAAGTGTTAAAGCGTGAGTTATTCAATGATATGAGTCTTATTCATGGGATGGTTGGGATAGTGATTAACCACACTTAGGATTTTAATTTATTTGTTTTGTTTATTTTTCATTTTACACCAGTTTATATCCCAAAAATTATCCATACCCTTTATTATTCTTTATCCAACCAAACCTTTGATTTATTGAGATTAGGGATTTGAGCAATCTTAAGTATCGTAGTCGTGGATTCGGCTATGTATTTATGATTTTGTCGCCCTTTTTGATATAATATTATTGGTGAAGTTTGGACCTATCTTTAGCCTATTCAAGTTAAGGATTTGAGCAATTGCAAGTATCGTGTTCGTGGATTCGATCATGTATTTGTGATTTTGTCGCCTTTTCTGGAATTTGAGATTGATAGAGATTAAGAATAATTAACCCTTAAACCTCAAAACCCTTTTTACCGCTTTAGACTTGTTATTCCTTGGCTTTAGTGGGGGAGATGTGTATACTTGCCAAGCTTATGATAGAATATTCGTCACGACTAGACAGTTAAACGATTAGATTTACTTTTATCAGAATATTTTACTTTACTTCTAATTCGTTAAGTGTTTAGTTGTGTGATTATGACAAAAATGAATACATGCTTAAATATAAAAATAAATCCTAATATCTTTTAGGATGCATTTTCATAAGATTTAATCTAAGGTTTACTTGGGGACAAGTAAAGTTCAAGTGGGGGGATATTTGATGAACTCAAATAAGTACATATTATTACCATCATTTATCCTATTAATTTGACTTGTTTTATTATATTATGTATGAGGATTGATACTTAATCGTTTACTTTTGTAATTCTCAGATAAAAACAAGCGTTTGGTGAAACTTGGCGATTTTGGACCAATTATGGAGCAAAACAAGCAAGAAAGTTAAGAGTCTACTAAAGTGTACAAGATCAAGACATTCTGCTCCAGATGCGCCGCATCTTGCTTATTACATACGGCGCATCACTATCAATATTTCACCAGATACGATCCAAGATACAAGAGGACATGCGCCGCATCTATTTATGGAGTTACGCCGCATCTTCTGGCGGTGTACGAATATTCCTGAATATATTAATCTTGGACCCCACGCGAAGTTAAGTCAATGCGCCGCATCTACTCATTAGATGCGCCGCATCTTACCCTCAGACAGAAACTATAAATACCCCAAGACCAGACGAGATTGGGGAGGTTTTACCGAATATCCGAAGTTCGACAAGAGGAGAAACCTAGGACGAATTCAGACGAATAGGCAGCACAAGACACACCCAATCGAAGATACAAGAGCTGTAAGAAGGTGCTGCATGTGTTTAATTCATTAAGTAGTTTTGTTTTATTGTGTTAGTAAACTTTAATTCATCAAGATTGGTGGCTTGTGTAATGTGACAACTGAAAGATTGCACTCCCTTAAAACTGCTTTCTCATTAATTAAAGTTTATATGTTGATGTCTTTGGTGACTTTTATTAGTGCATTGATAACCTCTATGTCTAGCTGAGCGTTGATCGGGTCGCCATGCCTCTGCCCTCGCCTATTTATTAAATCGCCTATGCATTCTATGGTCTGTAGAAAAGTAGGAAGAAAGATAAATAGGATAGTCATAAGTAATCATTAAGGGTTTACTCGCCGATAAGATTAGAACCAACGAGAAAGGACTTAATCTCGGTGCATTGCATCGAACTATACACTTCATATAAGACTAGCAATAAAACAAGTGACAAACTACTTATCTATCAGGACAGCCCTCTTATTGTCTCAAGTATTTATCTGTGTACGTGTGTGCTATTCGCTGATTCGTGCCTAATTGTTTAGTTTATTATTTAATTGCAACCAAATCGTGCCAGTCTCTCAGGCTGAACCCCTTTGCGTTAGATTAGGTTGTATAGCTAACTTAATTTATTAAAATACTGATTAGAATAACGAGATAATACGTTCCACTCTTAGTGATCGACACTCTACTTACCATTATATTCATACTGACTGGGTACACTGCTCGTTAAGTGTGTGTGTTATTGATAAGTCGGCTAAATATAAATTTAAAACTTGAGTAGGCATTAATACTGCTAAACCGCAACGACACATCGCACGCATCACCTTTACAAACCATTGTCATCTCCCGAACATGGATTTCATAAAGCGTGATACTAGGTCAAATACTCCTCCTCCTAGAAAAATAAATTCTCCCAAACCTCGATCTAGAACTCCTCTACCGAGAGGTAACTTTAGAAGACAAAATCATCCAAGTAACTTTCCCGTAACTTGGAATGACCGTCCACCACAAAGTTACTTACCATGGGAAATGTGTCCTCCATTCTCACATCCTAAACTGACGCAGCAAATGCGTAGGATGTTTAACTCTAACAACTTTGGACCCATGAGATATTGGGGACCAGATGTTTGAACTCTTGTTTTGCTAGGAAAACATGATTGTAAATAAATTTTGGAGTCTAACAAATGGATTATGATTTGTGATCAAACAAATCTTGTGATGCAAAAGTCAATTCGTGTCTCATTTGCTTAACATTCAACAAAGGTAGTCTAATCTTCTAGTTTTAAGGGCAACACCTCAGGCTCAGGTACGCTTCCTTAAAACACCCTTTGTTGGTAGAAATGCTAAGCATGCAGTAGTGTTAGAATCTAACATAGTAGGCACTATCATAAAGAAACAAAATTCACAATTCATCATGACGAACTCAACTTGTCCAGAAATGTACAATGATCGCTTTAAGATCATGCGTGACAAGTTTGAAACAAAAATGATGAGTGAATTAAGTTTCTTCCCTAGCCCGTATATAACATTATTTGAAGAAAGTATTTGCATAAACTTTAGTATACTATATATATATATATATATATATATATATATATATATATATAGTGAGACTTTCTTGCGAGAACCATTTTATCTGCGAGAACTGAGAGAATCACCAAAAACATACATGCACGCCTTCAATAATTGTATTTTTGCACATATGTTCTAAAAACAACATATATGTTTTTAAAAAAACATAGTTGTTCTAAAGAATTTGATAAGAAATTGGAAATACAACATTTTTCTTTGAAGGTGTGCATGTATGTTCTTATAAGGCGTGCAACGACAATATTGCGGCCTTGTGTAAGGTTTTTGTGAAAAAAGAGGATGAGTTCATGATGATATTGAAGAACATAGGTGGATACTTACGATTATTGATGATTTGCATGTATTTTTATTTTATTTTAAAAGGCGTGCATGTATGTTTTTTGTGGTTCTCTCAGTTCTCACAGATAAAATGGTTCTCGTAAGAAAGTCCCCCTATATATATATATATATATATATATATATATATATATATATATATATATATATATATATATATATATATATATATATATATATATATATATATATAAGATACTTAGCTTATATAAATAATAATTGACACTTACGCCCATATCCACAAATACGAATCTCACAAGAGACGATGAAGGTGAGTGAGTGGATATCACTAAGTTAGGGGCATGAAAGGTAAATTAGTTTACCTAACGGCAAGTAGGTCCATTATCATGAATAGTGTTTGGCTTTCTGCCCACTTGTAAGAAGTGTCCAAAACTTCTTACATTAAAGTGTTTGATGTATCTTCCGATACATTAAAGGTACTACACAATTGAGATTGTGATATCTCAAGGAGATTGGTAAAGCAATTGTTGTCTATACCAACTCTGATAATGCGAGAGTTAATGTGGATTGATGCATATAGAGTAACGTTTGTACCTTCATAGGTTGTTAACAAACTTCTTGGTTCCCCAAGAAACAAACTACTCGTTGTCTCCACGACCGAAGCCGAATACGTAAGCGCTGGAAAGGCATGACAACAAACACTATGGATGAGACAATCTCTAATTAGATTAGACGTCCGTCTCAACAACGCTCCTGTGAAGTGTAACAGCCGAGATGCAAATAGACCTGACCGAGAACCCCGTAATTTTCTCATGAACGAAGCTCATCGAAGTACATCATCTCCTCCGTCGCGATAATGTCAAAAGAGAAATCTTTTATTGGAAAAGTTTCTCTCAAAAGACAACATCGTCAATACTCTGACCAACACATTCTCGTCACCCCTCTTATGACTATTTGAATACTTCTTCGGAAATATTAAAGTCATCTCTTATCTCATGTCTCATGACATTTTAATATTTCACCAGAAATATTAAACTCATCCCTTACGTCCTATCACGTGACTTGTTAAATATTTCACGGGAAATATTAAAAGTCAATCCTCATCCAATGACAACTTAGTCAATTTCCTTGGAAATGCTAAGGTCATCCTTTGTCATCTCGCCTAATCATTTTTGTCAAAAAGTTTATTAGGTATACACTCTTTCTCCATTTTAAAAAGTCTTACTAAATAAGTAAGATTAATCAGTCAAAAGTCGAAACGGAACGAAAATGGGACATACAGACCCACGGCTCCACTAAAGTGGCAAGGCACCACTAATGTTTAGTGGTACTGTGGTACCGTGTGTCTAAGAAATTCCCGTTTTCTTATTCTCTTTTCTGCATAACCATTTCAAACATAACACCCTTTCCCTCTTGCTATCAAAAACAGAACCTAAACACCCAAATTCAATTAAACTTTTGAAAATCAAGATCGTGGCATTGGAATCAACAAATCTTAATCACAACAACACTAAATGTAAGTAAATTATCCTTAATTTCTTTTAATTTGAGTCTAGGGTTTGTTCTTGAGTAAAAATCCGAATTGAGGATTTTCAACTTTTACTGAACTTTTGTAAAATTAAGACTAGAATTAGACAATGTAGCATTCACATGATTTCCTAAACCTAGGATTTTCATAAACCCATTTATGTTACAAAACCTAGTCCGAATTTAATCACTTAAATCGAATTATGATTGGTTAGTTGTAGTGGAATCATGTCTAGGATGATTAAAATTGGATTAGGAACCATTTACATTGAGGCTTTTCAAACTTAAGCTTTTTGGCGCCACATCGAGGCATTTGCCAAACACCCCCAATTCCATCATTTTATAAAAACTTCACGAGTCTAGGATCATGAAACCTTTTTCATGCATCGTTGATGCAAATTAAAAACGTTTTTGCATGCATACATGAACTCTCAAATATGGATCGAATTACATAACTAATATGTACTGTTCAACATATTTGATTGAGCAAAAGTGAAAATTAGGAGCGTTTGGGTAATCTCATTAGTTTTGTTTTAGAGTCGGGATTACCGCACCTCCACATTGTTTGCATCTCGGCACACACACTATAAGTGCAATTATTAAAATGCAACGAATTAACATATATAATTACATTTTTGTAGGTAGCAATGCCTCGTGTTGATTACAAAGAAACCCATCATTATATTCCTCGTCTAGTAGACGAACCAAACATCTCCATTGACCAAAAAGCCTATTTTTCCAAAGTCCAAAATCGATACATACACGAAGGTCGTGTGGTCGATGCCCATTTCGTTCTCTTGGATAATATCCAAGAATGTTTTCCCACTATTGACTTAGACTGTTTATACAAAATAAACGGTCAAATTTGTCCTCGTTTTGTCCTCGAGTTTTATAGTCGAGTCCGTACCTTCACTGATGATGATGGTAATGTCTTTCTTGATTTTTGGATTCAAAACCAAAATATCATCCTGTCCGTCACCGAGATCGGTCAAATTCTTGGAGTTCCTTCATATGGTCAGTGTGCATACACTGAAGACCATTCCCTTGATTCTCTTTTCTACAATCTTGAGAATGTAGGTACTTATCGTACTGAAGTTCCAGATCTTGAACTCCTCAAACAAGTCATACAAACACCTCGAGTCGTCCACACGTATCAAAAACGTGATGGCTCCATTATTCCTCTTGACCCAAACAAAATCTATCTCAAAGAGCTTCTTCTCGATCTTAGAAATTAGGAACTCCTTCTACGCGAGAACGTGTTGAGCCTTGCGGGCAATCGTGATCACATCTCGACGAGTCTCGCCCATATGCTCTACTGTCTTAGTGTCGAGGAACCATACAACCTCGCATACTATATGGTCAAGGGAATGGCCAACATTCATGGTCGTTCCGATAAGCTCATGCCATACAGCATGTTGCTTACTCATCTATTCACGTGGGTTATGGAAACCTACCCACATCTCCGTAGTGTCGACTACGTCCTAGTCAATCCTGTCATGAAATCCCTTGATGGACCACAATGTCGCACAAAGTAACATAAGGACAAAGGGTCCAAACATGGTCGTAAATCCACTTCCGATATTCCTCCTCCTTCCTCCTCGTTCGATCATTGTTCGTCATCACAACCTATGGATGAGGACAATGATGATGAGAATGAAGAAGGAACGTCTCATCCTCGTTCTCCATCTCTCGATACCTTCATTCGTAACCTCAATACATCATTTTTTGAACGAACATCAGGCCACGCCATAATCAACTTGGCCACGGTAATGAAAACGCAAACTGAAATGTACAATCGACAAGTTGAGATGTGTTGATGCAAATAATGTTCTAAAAACGTTACGTTAAAATTAACGTTAACAAGTTTTTAATCGGAAGATCCCGTTTCTACGCAAATCACTCTTGAACAAAGTTACAACTTGAACTAGTGATCAAAGAAGTGAATTTATGTTTTGAAAATTCACATTTTAAATGGGACAAAACATTTTTTCAAAAATACACATGACAAATTATTTTTGAAATATTAAGAAATGTTTTAATGGAAAAATTAGTTTAAAAATGACAACAGCTATTCCCCCCCCCCCCCCAAATCAGCTCCAACCTTCCCCAAATAAGTTTTCACCAGAAAAGACAAAATTTGGAGCGTCCTAGTCTACCACGGCTCCACGGTTCCACTAAATTTAGTGGAGCCGTATGGTATTTAACGGAGCCGTCCGTACCATTTTGAATTGTAACGTTCAGATTTTCTTTGCCTATAAATACCCACCTCTTTCACAATTTTAGGCACCCTTCACACACAGAAAAATCACTTAGCTAAATCCTCTCACACCTTTCACTTCTTAGGGTCATTTAGATTAGTTTTTCTTTGTTTCAAGAGTGATCCAATCATCCTTCAAGTGATCCTCTTCATACCTCTTCACTAGCAAGAGAAGAACACAAGTATCCAAGTTGATACAAGGTGTTGTCATCCCTCTTCATTAGCAAGAGAAGAACTCAAGTAATCAAGAAGATACTAGAGTTATAGTTGATAGGTTTTTGTAACACTTGTTACAACCTTGTTGTGTCTTAGCATACATCAAGTTTATTTTCTTTTTGTGAGTGAGAGTGAAGATCAAGTGTGATCTATAGAGATAGTGAACATCTCTTGAAGCCATTGGGCTTGTGTGATTGATCAAGAAGATCAAGGGTCATTAGGTTAGTGTTAGTTGAGTAGAGTGAAGTGAGTGTTAATCATTGTGATCGTGTTGAGATCTTGGTGATCTCTTGAAGCCACTGGGCTTGAGAGTTTGGTCACGTGGACCTTGGTAGATTGGTGCTAGCTAAGATTAGCACTCGACATCTAGCTTAGTGTCAGTAATAGGATAAGCGACGTGTACGGTTTTCTCCGCCTAAAGGGAGGTTGTTGATATAGTGTTTGAAACTCTCGAGTGTGGTACTCGGGGAGTGGAGTAGGGCGAAGAAGAGCTTCGTAGCCGAACCACTATAAATCCTCTGTCTCGGTTTGATCTTTCCAACACTACTCTTTACTTTTATTTGTTATTATTACTTAGATTAGTGTGTAGTTCATATTGGTGTTGATTGATTACACATAGAGTTCCAATCAAAGTTTCCAATAGCATACTTTTAAAACAAGATTTTTAAAAGAAGTTTTTAAACCGGTAAACTATTCAACCCCCTTCTAGTTTCCCACAATTGGTATCAGGAGCCACGTCAGTCAAGTTTTTAAAGTATATTGTATTTTAAAGCTTGAACCGATCAATGGATTCCGACAAATATCTAGAAGGGCAATCTATGCAAAGACCACCACTTTTCGAAACTGATTGTTTTATTTATTGGAAAACAAGATTCGAAACGTAAGTGAAATCAAAAGACATTGATCTTTGGCATGTTATTATCGAGGGTGACTTTCAACCTATTCAATAGAATCCGGAAACTAAAAAGGATGAAATAGTTTCTTATGATAAACAAAGTGATGAACTAAAAAGGAAATTAGCCAAAAATAATGAGGCTAAAATGATGATTTATAATGCTTTGCCTAAAAAGGAGTTTGAAAGAATTTTCATGTGTAATACGGCAAAAGATATTTGGAAAACCTTGTTAGTCACTCACCAAGGTAATAACCAAGTCAAAGAGAACAAGATAGATCTTCTTGTTCAACAATATGAACAATTCTCCATTTCGGAGGATGAGTCAATAGATAATGCTTTTGCTTGATTTAATACTATTATCACTAGTCTTAAAGCTCTTGATGAAGGTTATTCTAGTAAGAACTATGTTAGGAAGTTTCTTAGAGCTCTACATCCTAAATGGAGAGCAAAGGTCACCGCCATAGAAGAGTCAAAGGACTTGGCGGCATTGTCACTCGATGAACTTATAGGAAACTTGAAAGTTCACGAGATGATCATCAAGAAAGACTTTGACATTGTCAAAGGCAAAAGCGAGAGAGTTAGATCTCTAGCATTAAAAGCCAAGAAGGAGTCTAGTGATGAGGAATGTTCGAGTTCCGGTAGTGAAGATGAAGAGTACGCACTAGCCGTTAGGAACTTTAGAAAGTTCTTTAGGAGGAAAGGTAGATTTCCTAGACAATCTCGCGATGAGAAGAAGTCATCCCAAAGAAATCATGATGAAAGAAAAGGGACAAGTGATAGGAGATGCTTTAGATGCGGAGATCCTAATCACTTCACAGGAGAATGTCCTAAGCCACCAAAATCCAAAAACTAGAGAGCCTTTGTAGGAGGTTCTTAGAGTGATAGCGGTGAAGAAGAAGAGAAGAAGCCTAACGATGAAACGTGCTTAATGGCTCAAGCTTATAACGAGGTACACTCCGACTCTTCTTATTATAGTGATAATAATTCGTCAGTAGATGACAGTGAATTACATGACGAATACAACAAACTATGCGTAGATAGTATTAAGATCTTAGGTAGAAACACAAAGCTAAAATTAAAATTAAAAGAACTAGAACTACAAGTCTTAGAACTAAATGATCAAGTCAAGAGACTTGAGAAAAACAAGGAAGTAGACGTAGGATGCGGGTCATGTATTAGTCTTCAAGTAGAAAATGAAAAACTTAAAGAAAATGCTTTAAGAATCATTAAGTTTGATGAAGGAACAAAAAAGCTTAATGATATACTTGAAAATATTAGATATAGTGAACATGACCGTTCGGGTTTAGGATTTGACCCAAATCAGGCTTCTACAAGTGGTACTAAACAAGTAAAATTTGTAATGCCTGAAAAGTCCATGTCTGAAGGTGACGACACCATTAAAGATACAGACGGCACCACTAAATTTAGTGGTACCGTGGTACCGTGTGGTGCTAAGGACAAAACTGGGTCAATTCTGAAAAGTAACTTAAGTCCTAAACCAAGTCACGTAGTTGTAAATAGAACTAAAGTGTCTACTCCAAGTAGAGAGGAAAACAAAGGCTTTAACAAACCATTGTCATCTCCCGAACATGGATTTGTAAAGTGTGACACTAGGTCAATTACTCCTCCACCTAGAAAGGCAAACTCTCCCAAACCTCGGTCTAGAACTCCTCTACCGAGAGGTAATTTTAGAAGACAAAATCATCCAAGTAACTTTCCCGTAACTTGGAATGATGGTCCACCAAAAGGTTACTTACCATGGGAAATGTGTCCTCCATTCTCACATCCTAAACTAACGCAACAAATGCGTAGGATGTTTGACTCTAACAACTTTGGACCCATGAGATATTGGGGACCAGATGTTTGAACATTTGTTTTGCTAGGAAAACATGAGTGTATATAAACTTTGGAGTCTAACTAAAGGAGTATGATGCGTTATCAAGCAAATCCGGTGACGCAATAGTCAAGTCGTGTCTTTCATGTTTAACATTCAACAAAGGTACCCTAGTCTTCTAGTTTTAAGAGCAAACACCTCAGGCACATGTACGATTTCTTAAAATACCCTTTGTTAGTAGTAATGTTTGGCATAAAATAATGTAGTTAGAATCTAATATGGTAGGCACTGTAACACAGAAACTCTATTCACATCTCATCATGCCAAATTCATCTTGTCCAGAAATGTTCGATGATCGCTTGAAGATCATGCGTGACAATTTTGAATTAAGCATTGATGAGTGTATCAAGTTCCCTTCCTTGCACATATGTAATCTTGCCTAAATTAAGTATCCCTTTAAACTTATGTATACTGATGCGTGGTTTTGCGACCTTACAATAGGTTTTACCTCTCGTGGGATCTCAAGAGGCTTGCAATCCCCACCAGGCAGTGTACCTGACCGATGTAGTATAGTGTAGTGGCAAGTAACGGGGGATTGATCATTCTCTAGGGGAATAGTGTCGTTAGGATTGAAAAACTACTCTAATAGGTCTAAGGGTGAGGGAAGATTCTTTTTTTGTATTTTTATATTTTTATGAAAGCAAGTAAAATCTCGATTTTGAAGGAGTGGGCGGAATTAGTTGCGAGTCAACTAACCCAAATAACTACAATTGCAAATAAAATAAAATAACTGAAAATGAAAAGGTTGTAAAACTTATATGGGGAGAAATGTGTTTACTTAGATTTCCTTACTCCCTAACTATCTTTTACCGGTTGATTAGTGTGTATTAATTGCATGGATGACGGGTGTATTCCTTAATACCAATCGTGGGGTGGCGTACGTACTTCCCCAACTCTACAAGCTCCTACTTCACTCCTATGTCGAGCCGGCTAAGAAGCTCCTAACATGGGATCACTAGAATTCGCTCATGCATTAAATACAACCATAAAAACCTTAGTAAGCATTGGTTCATGTTTCTTAAGACGTTCAAGCAAGTTACCGTATAGGAGGTTAGCCAGTTTTCTTAAGCCTAACATCGATAAACAATCATCCAATACAATTAATAACACACCAACAACCAATAATCAATAGTTAGGTTTCATTAGATCTAAGCAAACACAAGATAAATCTAGCCTAGCATGTTAATTAAAAGACAAGAACAAGATATAATCAAACAACACATAGACATATTGAATGATTAAGTGATTACTTATCTTCAATTAAACATGGGAGATCCAAGGGTATAAAACCCTTAAAAATGGCAGAAAATTCGTCTTAGGGTTTCTCCTCACAAAGTTGCACACTAATGACTAAAAATTATGAAAGTATATATAGGAAAACAGATCTGAAGGCGTCACTTTATAGAGTGTGACGCCGTCACGTCACCGCGTTTAGGGTTTCTTGATGGCCTTCTTGACGCCGTCCCCCTTTAATCCTCTAAAATCCTCTCTGGCCCGTCAAGGGTTGACGCCGTCACAATTGTGCTTGACGCCGTCTCTCTTTAACTTAAACCGTGACGGCCTTGATCACCTTAAAGGGTGACGCCGTCAGATTTTCATTGTAAAACTCTCTGGCGCGTCATGTGTATTTTGTCATATCCACCTCTTTTTCCAAGCCGTGACGCCGTCTGGAGCAATCCTTGACGCCGTCATGTGTACTTTTCCAGCAGCTTTGGAGACTTTGTCGTTTTCTTCACCTTTATGCTCCAAAAACGTCCAAAATGCTTCCTTTTCCAGATTTCTTCTCCAAAGTACCTAAAATGACAAAAGGAACGATTTAGGGCAATATTTGATCAAATAAATACGATTTAGGGCTTAAATGACCCCCTAAAAGCGGTACACTTTTCGCTTCATCAAATACCCTTACACTTGAGATTTGCTTGTCCTCAAGCAAATGCGCTTTTATTCTAATCAAAATACAAGTTAGGGGTCATTTAATGCTAATATAAAAGTAATTACAACAAATAGTCGTTCCACTTTAATCATAATAAGTACGGATATTACAAACTAGCACCTCACAAGTAGTGTTTAGATACTCACATCTCTCAGGTGTCATAAAAGTATATTGTTGGGAATTACATATTTGATGATTACAAAACCTACAGGCAAGAATGAAGAATGAAGAAACAATAGGGACCTAATTGTTAATAGATAGCTTTCTTATTAAGCTAGGGTTTGTAACCTCCCTCTATTATATAAAGAGGGTTGGCGTCTAGGTTATAAACTCATTTTTCATTGATAGATCGTCTCCTTAATGAGAGTCGATTGAAACGCTCAGAGCGTGTTTAGTAGTTTGTAGTAGGTTTTTATTTTTATGTTCAATAAAGAAAAACCTTGTTAAGTAATATTGGTTGTTCTTATTATTTCCGCTGCGAGTCTACACTACTACAAAAATTGGCATAGAGCCCGGTTGAAAAGGCTAATAGAGCCCGGTTTTTCATGAGGGCACAAAAGGGGGGGGACTCTATTAGGAAGTGCCATAGAGCCCGGTTCCAGAAACGGGCTTTATGTTGTTTAATAGAGCCCGATTTTTTCATTGAAAACCTTGCTCTATGTGATTAAAAAAACCATTTTTAATAAGCATAGACCCCTGTTTTTTGCTTACAAAACATGGCTCTATGAATTTTTTTATTTATTTTTTTTTCTACTTTTCAGTTTTTGTTAAATGCCACATGGGTTACATTGTATTTCCACAGCAGAAACAAGCAAAACCAGTAACAAAACAAAACTGTAACAAAGCCATAACCATAACCATGAAGGTCTACCAAAACCAATGGATTGAAGATCCAAGATCAGTTTCACAACAATCTAATACGGGTCCTATGGACTACCGAACATACTAAATACCACTAACTAAACATCACAACAACAATTTCACAATCAAGTGTTTTATTAGGCTAAGGGAAAGGAGATATACAAAAAGACATTAGTACATGCCAACCTTTCCTAAATACTAACATGATTGATGATCAGATGCCACACACTGAAATGCACGAGCTCACGATGTTGTCCAGCTCCTTAGTAGTAAAAGGCTTCTTGTCATTCCAAGGCATCTATAAAAAAAATCCAATTTTTCTTACTGATAGATGCATGGCCTCAACTTCATAGAACCAGATTCAGCTTGTTTACTAATAACTGAATTTGCATATTACCTTAAAGCATTGATATGCTTGTTGATCACAGTCATCTGTTCAGCATCAAACTCGAACCAACTTTCACTTGATTCAATTGTATCATCCCCAGTTCCTATATCTGCGTGATGAACAGTAATAAGCACAAACAAGTGCCACATTTTAATGGCAAATAGAATCATTCACAAAACTGCAGTTAGAGCTCACCTTGAAGTAGAACATCCAATTTGTCAGAAAAACCTTTTAATCTCCAGTAAACACGCCCTTCACTGTCCCTGAAGATCGGCTCTGTTTTTACAGCATCAGGCCTTTTGTTATCTATATAGACAATAATAGTAACAATTGTTTAAAGGAAGATCTCAGAAATGATTGTTAGATTAATAATGAAAACATTTGTACCAATTGGAACCATTTTTTTGCATTCAAGCATTTCATCATGAGCTTGAGCTGTGTTTTTCTTGATTTCAGAAACAAGGGATTCGTGTTCTTGGATAGTAAGAGGAACACCATTTTTTGCTATAACTGCTTTAGCAATATCATCCTGCATTTTCTGCTTCAAGCATTTTTCCTATAAAAGTTTGGAAATATACAGCATTAATACAGACTGAATTAATACTTTGCAGGCAACTGTTGTTGTTCCATGATACCTTATCTTTTGCAGCTGCAAGTTTCTCTCTTGCTTTCTTTTTCTGTTCAGCAAACTTGACGTTTTGATCATCAATCCAGTTTCTTATTTTCCTGTTAAATAATTTCAAACATTAGGAGACCAAGTTCAGTTAAACCCATTATTATGAGTTAACAAATGAGTTTATGCTAAACTTACTCAGTCCCAAGAACCTCATCACATAGAAAATTTAAGAGCCTAAGCTTCATCGACGAGTTTAAATGATCGTAATTACCACCCTTTTTATCTATACAAGCAAAAGCCTCCTGTGTATGTTTGGAATCAGGAATGCAACTTTTAAGAGCCGTCAACCATGTATCACTGTTTGGAGACCTGAAATACGAAAATGAGAAAATGACAATCATGACGTGAAAATGTAAATAATTAGATATTTGTAGTAAGACTACGAAGCATACTCTGATCCAATGTCCTCTTGTATAACAGAAAGCAACTGAATTTGAAATTGGACAATCACAGAATATCTTCCACGGCGTGTACTTCGTCCATTTATTAGTTCTCTGAGAACTACTTCACCTTGGCCTTTTCTCAGATTAAGAATCTGAAAATAAATAATGAAAGTAAGCCAGATCAGAAATAAAACTTCTAAAAACCTTGGTGTAAAGACGTTGCAATGAAGTTACCTCTCCAAAAGTAGCACAAAACTCCAAGAATTGCAGCGCGTTACCAGCATCTTCTTTTGGAATGTCAACACCAGCTATTTTCACTAACTCGGTCCCAGTTGGCAAAGGGGCAACAGCCTCAGATAATTTCTCATGCAACTTGATATCATTGTTTTGATGTTTCTTAGTATTCACACATGGCTTTGTGTTTTGATCACTCTCTTTATCCAAAGCATTGCTACATTTATGAAGATTATCCATCTGTTCATCTTCGTCTATATGAATGATAATCTCGAAAGCCTTTACATCCTGTTGTATACCGGCATCAACCTTTTCATTAGTTATACCTTTCTTAGGATACCCACTTGAATCTTTACAAACAGTATCAGCATCTTGCTCGGGCATTTCCTTAAATCCCTCTATCTTCATTTTCTTAAGTTTCTTCTTGCCAGGACAGTGACTAGTCTCCTTTAACACCACAGTATCGTGGGTTTGAGTCAACACTTTACCTTTTAGATCCTTCGGGTGTGTATCGTTAAGGGTACCGCTAGCTTCGTTTGGTGAAGCAACGTTTACCCCATTGACATCATGTATAACCTTCAAGGCTTTCCTCTTCATTTTCTTGGGTTTCCCCTCAACAGGGTTCTTGACTGAAGATAAAGGAATGACGTTCAGATCTTTCTTGCCATCAAGTACGTTTTCCTTCCCCGGCTTCTTAGCTGAAGTAATCATGTTTCCCTATTCAAAATAAGAGGTGACAAACTTATAGATCAAAATATGACACGTAGATTGTTAGTTATTATTCAACAGCATAAATAGATGCATGGCCTCAACTTCATAGAACCGGATTCAGCTTGTTTACTAATAACTGAATTTGCATATTACCTTAAAGCATTGATATGCTTGTTGATCACAGTCATCTGCTCAGCATCAAACTCGAACCAACTTTCACTTGATTCAATTGTATCATCCCCAGTTCCTATATCTGCGTGATGAACAGTAATAAGCACAAACAAGAGCCACATTTTAATGGCAAATAGAATCATTCACAAACCAAGCAAAACACACTGTCCCAGCCAGACCCATGTTACCAATACAATTTTTCTTACTGAAGTACTTACACAATCAAAAAATTAAAAAAATTAGCCAAACTAAAATACTAATCACCTTATTAGAAACTTGAATAAATACAAGCTTAAAAAAATGTACTAACTATGCATTTTTAAACCTTAAACAAACAAGCAATCAAGATTCTTGTAACAAAAACATGTAATACTATAAATTAAGCATTTAATGAGAATATATTATAGGAAATTACTTTGTAAAGAGCATCAATTTCAGCAGAAAGCACGTACCAAGTTGATACAGATTCGAGTTTACATGAACCCTAATACCTAAAATCGCCAAAACACGAAATCGACCCATGAACACCTGAAATTGATTATTAAATTTAACATATTACACAATAAAAGTACCTTATTGGTGGATAAAGAGGCTAAAATTCATGGAGTGAGGCTGGTTGGCGAGGATGCGACTGATTTATGGTGGGAGGTGACTAGCTAGGATCCTGAAAGAATAACAACGACGGGTTATGGTTGGCACTTGGCAACATAGATGTGAGAAGATGTGAAAGCTGAGATAAAGTGGATAAGTGTGGCTTAAGTGACCTAGATAAGAAGTGGAGGGATAATGAAAATGTGATTTTGATTTTGGGGAAAACTCTGGGCGGGAGTTCTGAAAATATGTGTGTGGGAAATATCAAATTTTAGAAGATTTCATTATTAGGAGCCGTTTGTGGTGGGTAAACGAATAGAGCCCCGTTTTGAAGAAGAAGGCAGGGGTCTATTGGTTTTAAGCATAAAGCCCGGTTTGGAAACAAGGAACATGGCTCAATATCTGTAATAGAGCCCGTTTCTATAGTAGAAAAACGGGCTTTATTTATTTTTCCTTTTAGAGCCCGGTTCTCTTATAAAAAACATGGCTTTATACTCTTTCTTATAACACAGGATCTCTTTAGAGCCCGTTTTTCACTATAACCGGGCTCTATTAAGGGGACTCTATTCCCAAATCTGTAGTAGTGGTATGTCAATCAATATTTCTATAATCCTAGTTGAGCTAGATCTTGGTTTTAACACTTGGCATCAGAGCGGGTGGTTCTTGATCTAGGGTTTTACAAGGATTTTCTATCAATAAGGAGTAGATTCGAAGCAGTTTTGGAGCAAGGACTGAAGCAGATCTGAAGAAGGTTATCGTTATGAGGTAATTATTATTTTTTGTCAATCTGTTGAAAATATGTTGCGACAAAAGTTAATAACACAAATCTGTATTGCAATTACGCTTCTTAACATACTGGGTTATTAATTGGTCGGTGATGGATTTGTGGGGCCGAATGTAACCTCGTACGTTTGATTGATTAATTGGTTTGTGTGGCGCATGGTCGTTGATCAATAAATGGGATAATTGGTGGTGACGTTTCGTAAAGTATGGGATTAATTTAATTGTGGGGACGATTTGTGTAATCGAATTATTTTGTGGGGGCTGATTCGCATGATCACGTGGGTATAATGGACTGTGATTGGTGTGATTTAATTCGGTATTCATTTGTCGCCTTCTGATATTTAATTCACTTGGAGAATTCTTATTGTGGGACTGATTTAATTCAATATCAAATGGTATTGAATATTATATTTGGCGATTACTGGTTATGGGGCGTTGATTATTTAATTCGATCTTGTATTGATTGGACATTGGTTTATTTGTATGGGATTGAATTGATCTGTTTGTCGCTCATTCTTTTTGGTCAAATACATGGGGCTCGTATATTCTATTGATCCTCGTACTGATGCTATTAATGGGTACGATTGGAATATTTGTGGCTTGTGATTAATCAATTGACGAATGTGAGTTTGTAGCCTACTGTTTGTTGATTGGTTAATGTATTGAAACGTGTGGAGCTGTCACTATGTGGTATATCGAATTTAATTTGTCGCATCTGAGAATTAATTCGTTAAACTGATGTCGGTGGCAAACGTGGGGCTATGAGTGTGTATTTGTATCTGATTGGTCTATTGGATGATATCATTGTGGGGCTACATTGTTGAATGGGAAATTAATACTGCTGCTAGTATTATTTTGTTCCTACTGTTACGATTCATGTTTCTGCTGCTCTCACGTGTTACGATTCATGTTTCTGCTGCTCTCACGTGGATACTGCTGCTACGCTGGAATGGTTTCTGCTGCTCGGTTCCTGCTGCTCGGATTCTGCTGCTCTTCGTAAAAAAAAAAAAAAAAAAAAAAAAAAAAAAAAAAAAAAAAAAAGGGTACTGATCGGTTTCTGCTGGTTGCTTTTGTTTCTGCTGGTCGGTTCCTGCTGGTAGTTATTTGTTTCTGCTGATTGGTTCCTGCTGGTAGTTATATGGTTTCTGCTGATCAGTTCCTGCTGTTTGATTTGGTTGGTTATATTTAATATAGTAGGTCCTCAGACGCCCTTGGATCTTGGACGATGTGATGCTTATGGCTTGGTTACTTTTATTGATTTGGTTTGGTGTTTACAGGTTGTTTAGTATATAACGTAATGATGTCGTGGAAGGTCCGGGACCACACGCATTATTATAGGGTTTGATCTGGGATCAAATGTGCGGTTGTGGGTGATGAACGTCCGGGACGACAATCCAAAACTGATATGTAATAAACATGTCTTGTTTGCACTAAATCAGATAAAGATATTTTAATCAATTATGTAACAAGTTCACCCTTTTTGTGAGATGCAAAGAGGATTGAGGTAGATCGCCGGCTGAGGCAACAGTTACATGAGAGAGGAGGATGTTCTTGCACTTTCAAGCCGATTAAAGTCCGAGATTCATGAGATGGTTAGTATATTTTTAAGGGGAAGCTTATTGATCATATACTTATCATCTACATCCATCACTTAAGGGGAAGGGTTTACGAGATGCACAAGACCCCTATTGGATGATTACAAAAAGGGGAAGAAGATTTATGATGTGCAGCTTATTATTTGTGATGACATGTTTTAGTATTGTTTCTTCATGCAGATTGTTTTGTAATATCAAATAGGGGAAGATTGTTGGGAATTACAGATTTGATGATTACAAAACCTACAGGCAAGAATGAAGAATGAAGAAACAATAGGGACCTAATTGTTAATAGATAGCTTTCTTATTAAGCTAGGGTTTGTAACCTCTCTCTATTATATAAAGAGGGTTGGCGTCTAGGTTATAAACTCATTTTTCATTGATAGATCGTCTCCTTAATGAGAGTCGATTGAAACGCTCAGAGCGTGTTTAGTAGTTTGTAGTAGGTTTTTATTTTTATGTTCAATAAAGAAAAACCTTGTTAAGTAATATTGGTTGTTCTTATTATTTCCGCTGCGTATGTCAATCAATATTTCTATAATCCTAGTTGAGCTAGATCTTGGTTTTAACATATATCTCATTAATGAAAACGGATAATATCTCTCACTACCTGTCATAGCAAATAGATTACCATAGGCTTGGGAAAGGATCAAAAACCTCCTCCACTAGGCGTAAGCACCTAAGATAAACTATCAAACAGGGCTTTTAAACGGGTTATAACGTTAGGTGTAGGGATATGATAAACACGGTTTTGGTTGGATAAGGGATATTTTACTGGTGGCGAGTTAAAGATCTTGATTAATTACATGTACAATATGGCGTTGCTAAGCCAAGACTAGACTCGACTTAAGCTAAAAAAAAATAACAAAAACATAAAATAAACATAAAATGAAACGGGATGGTAGTCCGTATGTTTTTTCTACTTTTCTTTTTCTCATTTTTTTGTATTTTTCTTTATTTTTTTGATTTTTTTTAATTGACATACACTCTTGCCCTACCATCCAAAATAATACATCGCAGGGGCGTTGCATTCCCCTTACACTTGAACTTTTACATAACTTTACAAATAACTATTCTAATGACTCGAATTAAGATAATCGAAACACTTGGAGTCCTTTTAAAATATTTAGCACATATGGGGGTAATAATGTTGTTCTTCCCCATTACTCCATTACACTAGTACTTTACCCATGAGTCCCAATCATCCCAAAACAATATGTACAAGGATATGACTCGACTTAGCAACCATATAATCAATTAGATAATTAACTTGGGGTTTAAACAAATGTTGTCACAATAATGCACTAAAAATGAGTGCATACAAGGCAGGCTAAGGCGATTTGGGTGTACATTTAAGTGGGGTGTAACAAATTCTTCCTTTAAGTAAAATGCTTAAAGTTAGAAACGAAAAGATAGGCTCTGAGGGGTGTACTAGGGGTATCGTGTACTAAAAATGAGTACAACGCAAAGGGTGTGGGAGAATTACTTGACCAATGTAGCCAATGTAATTATAACAAAAACACAGGTGTAAAACAATGGGTTAATCCTAATGCCTCTTATCATGTTGTAAATCTAACTACACGAATGTAGTCTCACTTGTGGCCTCGGAATGGTCCTAACGCAAGTTCTAGAATCTAAGTGCTACCGGTACACACATCATAGCATAAATGCTTTTCCTACCAATTCTAGGGGTGAACCTCACATATTTGGGGGTGGAAAATTTTTTAGTGGTACGGTTTTGTGCTAGTCATATAACTCCTATCCATGAGATGCTTATTAAGACCAAAGTTTCACTCCTATATGTTGTAAAAAAATTTAAATTTGGCACTAAAATTGCCCTAACAGGTATTTCTCTCAGTTTTATTACACATCTACCATTAAACAAACGAAAAATCAAGCGCAATTGTATTCTATAAGGTATCGTACTTTACCCCCTTACACTTAAGATGAACATTGTCCCCAATGTTCAAATAACAAGATGTAAAAGTAATAAGGTAAAAGAATGAAATCAAATACTCCCCTGATTCGCTCGGTGGATAAAGGGGTAACATGGTTAGATCTTCTTCCAAGAGAATGTAGAAGCTCCAAGACTAAAGCATCGCCAAAAGCTTGATTCCACATACATCTCCTTGTCCAAAATAACCTGTTAAACCTGAGAAAACTAACACGAAAACCTGCATAACATCGGCGGGATAAATTTGTATAAGGATATAATGCTTGTGGAATGATAATTTTGCAGATTCCTGGAGTTTATAAGTTAGAGATTTAATAAAAACTTTTTATGAAAAAAAAAACTTTCAAAAATTTCAGAAAATTAAAACCTGACGCCGTCAGGTTGTAACGCCTGACGCCGTCAGAAATGATCTGACAGAATTCTCATGTTAAGTTTCCGGAAAATTTCTGGAAAAACCTATACCTTACTTCCTGGAAATCCTACAAAATTTCATTATGACTCGATACAAGCATTTGACTCAAACAATTACTAATATGTATGTTAATTTATTATTGTTATGATTCATGTTCATTTGTTCAAATAAACCGATTTGGATTTCCCTTACACTTAACTTTTGCAAAATACCTTTATATGTAGTTAAGATGAAGTTAAAAACAAGATAAAGCACTTTCACAATTTAGTTTCGAACATGAATCAATAATAATAAAAATTAAACATACATACGGAAGCAAATAAAATCAAACAAACAAATAAATAAACACACAAAGCAAATAAAGCTTGGGTTGCCTCCCAAGAAGCGCTTGTTTTTGTTCGAGTCACGAGCCTGACTCTACCCTTATTTAACGGAAATAGGGGAGGTTTTCCCTACACTTAGGATTAAGTGTGGGTGAAAGTAGCGATACACACCCTTAGGGTGGAAATATGCCACGTGAGGAAAGAGTGACGGGTGAATTATATGCTCAAAGGTGCGGGATCCTATCATCATAACCTTACCTAATTCAATTGGGTTAGTGGGCGGATTAAGATTTTCTCCTAGAAAGGGATCATCTTCTATCAACTTCGAGAGACTCCAAGTTAAGAATCCACTTTGACCTAATAAACCCGGTTTAAACCCATAATGTTTCTTGTGATCAATCATAAATGGGTGATGTAAGTATGTAAGGTCATGGTTCACTCCTATGTTAGCTTCCTCTCTACAAGGCCTAGAGTCTACTACCTTAATCTTAACATTACCCGGACTACATGGTTTGATGGGTGGATCGGGACCTAATTCAATTCCTAAGTTCACATCTAAGGATGGAAGATTAGGTAACGGTTTTGGTTTAGGCTCCGGTTTATCAAAACTAGGAACTTCCATAGAACTAAAAGAAAGGTTATGACTACAAGTATTCAAACCTATTTCTTCTAGTTTTATTTCTTCCAAAGGTTCTACTTCAATTGGGGTTCCTATAGTCCCTTCTACTTCTTCCGGGTAAGTCATGGGCGGTGTGTATGCCTCGAATGATGGTAGGACTTGTGGGGTACTTTGTAGGTTTGTGTTATTTACCTCATCCTTCCTTGTCTCTATATCAATTATATCCACATCATGTGTTTTAGTAGAATCTAACCCAAACATGTTCCTAAGTATCTCAAATCCTTCTCTAGCCATTTCAAGTTCTAAGTCCGATTCATAAGAATCTTCCCCGATAACATGATTACTATGTTCAATTTGCCTAAAGGATTCATCATGTGTTCCTTGAGATTCAAAGTCATTGATCATAAAACCTAGGTCTTTTTGCTCAATATGCTCATGTTCGGCTAAATCCTCCTCAATTGTTTCCTCAAGTTGTGATGTATACGAACCCATTAATTCATTAAACTTATGGTTCACGGTTAGGAGGCTTTCCTCAAATTTTTTCCAAATGGTCTTATTAAAAGGAGTTGATCCTAACAATGATTGTTTAATAGAAGCCACACATGCACATAATTCATCAAACCTATCAAACTTTATACCCATCTCCTCTTGTATATATCTAAGATCACTTAAAAAATTCATTGGAACAACAGGAAGCAAATCTATCCGTGTAAAGTAATTATTCCTCTATTGTTAATGATCTAAATGGAATTTCATCCGCCATGGTGACAAATGAAAATGGTTTTACAAACAAAGGGCACAAAGAAAAAGATAGACTAAAGAAATCTAATAAAAAGAAAAATAAAAATCTCACTAGAAAGGAATCTAGTGAGTAGACCTAATAAAATAAAAATTCAACCTAAACAATAACTATTCCCCGGCAGCGGCACCAAAAACTTGATGCGTGGTTTTGCGACCTTACAACAGGTTTTACCTCTCGAGGGATCTCAAGAGGCTTGCAATCCCCACCAGGCAGTGTACCTGACCGATGTAGTATAGTGTAGTGGCAAGTACCGGGGGATTGATCGTTCTCTAGGGGAATAGTGTCGTTAGGATTGAAAAACTACTCTAATAGGTCTAAGGGTGAGGGAAGATTCTTTTTTTGTATTTTTATATTTTTATGAAAGCAAGTAAAATCTCGGTTTTGAAGGAGTGGGCGGAATTAGTTGCTAGTCAACTAACCCAAATAACTACAATTGCAAATAAAATAAAATAACTGAAAATGAAAAGGTTGTGAAACTTATATGGGGAGAAATGTGTTTACTTAGATTTCCTTACTCCCTAACTATCTTTTACCGGTTGATTAGTGTGTATTAATTGCGTGGATGACGGGTGTATTCCTTAATACCAATCGTGGGGTGGCGTACGTACTTCCCCAACTCTACAAGCTCCTACTTCACTCCTATGTCGAGCCGGCTAAGAAGCTCCTAACATGGGATCACTAGAATTCGCTCATGCATTAAATACAACCATAAAAACCTTAGTACGCATTGGTTCATGTTTCTTAAGACGTCCAAGCAAGTTACCGTATAGGAGGTTAGCCAGTTTTCTTAAGCCTAACATCGATAAACAATCATCCAATACAATTAATAACACACCAACAACCAATAATCAATAGTTAGGTTTCATTAGATCTAAGCAAACACAAGATAAATCTAGCCTAGCATGTTAATTAAAAGACAAGAACAAGATATAATCAAACAACACATAGACATATTGAATGATTAAGTGATTACTTATCTTCAATTAAACATGGGAGATCCAAGGGTATAAAACCCTTAAAAATGGCAGAAAATTCGTCTTAGGGTTTCTCCTCACAAAGTTGCACACTAATGACTAAAAATTATGAAAGTATATATAGGAAAACAGATCTGACGGCGTCACTTTATAGAGCGTGACGCCGTCACCTCGCCGCGTTTAGGGTTTCTTGATGGCCTTCTTGACGCCGTCCCCCTTTAATCCTCCAAAATCCTCTCTGGCCCGTCAAGGGTTGACGTCGTCACAATTGTGCTTGACGCCGTCTCTCTTTAACTTAAACCGTGACGGCCTTGATCACCTTAAAGGGTGACGCCGTCAGATTTTCATTGTAAAACTCTCTGGCGCGTCACGTGTATTTTGTCATATCCACCTCTTTTTCCAAGCCGTGACGCTGTCTGGAGCAATCCTTGACGCCGTCACGTGTACTTTTCCAGCAGCTTTGGAGAGTTTGTCGTTTTCTTCACCTTTATGCTCCAAAACGTCCAAAATGCTTCCTTTTCCAGATTTCTTCTCCAAAGTACCTAAAATGACAAAAGGAACGATTTAGGGCAATATTTGATCAAATAAATAAGATTTAGGGCTTAAATGACCCCTTAAAAGCGGTACACTTTTCGCTTCATCATATACTATATGTATGAGATACATAGTTTAAGTAATAGTCTTTATTGACAATAACGCCCATATCCGCAAATGCGAAACTCACAAGAGAAGAAGAAGGTGAGTGCACGGATATAACTAGGTTAGGGGCACAGTAGGTAAAGTAGTTTACCTAACGGCAAGTAGGTCCATTATCATGAATAGTGTTGGCTTTGTGCCCACTTGTAAGAAGTGTCCCAAAACTTCTTACATCAAAGTGTTCAATGTATCATACGATGCATTGAAGATACTACACACTTGAGACTACGATATCTCAAGGAGACGGTTGTAGAAAATGTTTCTATACCAACTCTGATAATGCGAGAGTTGATGTGGATTGAGACATAAAGAGCAATGTTTGTACCTTCATAGGTTTGTTAACAAACTTCTTGGTTCCCCAAGAAACAAACTACTCTTGCTATTTCCACGACCGAAGCCGAGTACGCAAGCGCCGGAAAAGCATGACAACAAACACTATAGATGAGACAACTCCCTGTGAAGAGTAGCAGTCAAGATGCCATTAGACTTGTCCGGGAACCCTATAGTTTGCTCATGAACGAAGCTCGTCGAAGTACGTCTCTCCCCGCGGAAAGACATCTCCACCGTCATGATAACGTCGAAAGATAAATCTTTTCTTTGAAAAGTATCTCTTCTCACCTTAACCTTTACATTCTCGTCAAATGACCTCTTAATACTCCATTGGAAATATTAATGTCATTTCTCACGTCCCATCATATGACTTTTCAAGTCATTCCTCATATCCTGCTCATGACTATTTCAATATTTCTATGGAAATATTAAAGTCATCCCTCGCGTCATACCTTATAACCTTTCATCCCCTCTTATGACTATTTGAATATTTCTCCAGAAATATTGAATTCATCTCACACATCCATCTTATTCTCGACTCATGACCCTTGAATATTTCATTGGAAATGTCAAGTCATTCCCTAAGTCTCATCTCATGACTTCGTAATATTTCACTGGAAATATTAACGTCATTCCTCGCATCTCGTCATATGACTTTTCAAGTCATTCCTCTCATCCCGCTCATGACTATTTGAATATTCATTCGGAAATATTAAAGTCATCCATCACGTCATACCTCATAACCTTTCATCCCTTCTATGACCTCTCGAAAGTTTCGCGGGAAACATTGAAGTCATTCTCTACAAATCGCTCATGACTTTTTAAGTCATATTTTTCACTCGTCACATGACTCATGAATATTTCACGGGAAATATCAAGTCATTCCTTGTGTCGCGTACTCCGACTAATTAAATATTTCATGGGAAATATTATAGTCATCCTCCTAAACACAACTCATAACTTCTATTTATTTCACGGGAAATACTAGAAGTAAATCCTCATCCAATGACAACTTAGTCAATTTCCTTGGAAACACTAAGGTCATTTCCGGTCATCCCATTTAATCATCTTTTGTCAAAAAGTTTATTAGGTATAAACTTTTTCCTTATGTCAAAAAGTCTTACTAAATAAGTAAGATTAATCAGCCAAAAGTCAAAACAGAAGAAAAACTGGACCATCAGACATACGGCTCCACTAAAGAGCCACGGCTCCACTAATGTTTAGTGGAACCGTGGAGCCGTGCATCTGAAAAACGCGCCCAGTTACTCTTTTCTTCTACACAAATTTTCCAAACACACAAAACCACTTCCACTTGCTGTCAAAACCAAACCATAACACCATAATTCAACTAAAATCTTGCAAATCAAGATTGAGGCATTGGAATCAACAAATCCTAATCATAACATCACTAATTGTAAGTAAATCACTCTTAATTTTATTTAATTTGAGTCTAGGGTTTGTTCTTGAGTATAAATCCGAATTGGGAGTTTTCAAAATTAGTTAAACCCTTGTGAAATTAAGACTAGGATTAGACAATGTAGCATTCACATGATTCCCTAAACCTAGGATTTCCATAAACCCATTTATGTTGCAAAACCTAATCCGAAATTAATCACTAAATTCGGATTATGATTGATTATTTGTAATGGAATCATGTTTAGGATGATTAAAATTGGATTAGGAACGTTCTGCATTAAAGCTTTTCAATCTTAAAGCTTGTTGGCACCATGTTAAGGCATTTTCCAAACACCCCAATTCGATCATTTTTTGAAAAACTTCACAAATCTAGGATCATGAAACCTTTTTCATGCATTGTTGATGGAAATTAAAAACGTTTTTGCATGCATACATGAACTCTCAGATATGGCTCGATGTACATAATTGATATGTATTGTTCGACATATTTGATTGAGCAAAAGTGAAGTTAGGAGCGTTTGGGTAATCTCTTTAGGATAGTTTTAGAGACGAGATTGCCGCACCTCCACATTGTTTGCATTTAGGCACACACACTAGAAGTGTAATCATTAAAATGCAACAAACTAACATATACAAAAAAAAAAATTTGTAGATAAACAATGCCTCGAAATGATTATCAACTAACCCGAAATTACATCATTGAAACACTTGAAAACCCAAACATCACTGATGAACAAAAGGCTTATTTTGCCAAAGTGCTAACAAGATACATACACGAAGGGCGTGTAGTCGATGCACTTTATGTCATGTCAGACAGAGTCTGTGCTTGTTTTCCTTCTATTCGGTTCGATTGTTTATACACAATAAACGATCAAATATGTCCTCTTTTCGTTCTCGAGTTTTACAGTCATGTTCGTACCTACACTGACTCTGACGGAAACGTCTTTCTTGACTTTTGGATTCGTCACCAAAATATCACCCTGTCTGTCACTCAGTTTGGTGAAATTCTTGGTGTTCCCTCATATGGTCAGTGTGCTTACACCAACGACCATTCCCTAGAGTCTCTTTACTACAATGTTGAGATGGAAGGTGCCTATAGTACCCAAATTCCCGACATTGAAGTAATCAAACAAATAATCCAAATTCCTCGAGTCGCCAACATGTACCAAAAACGTGATGGATCCGTTGTCTTTCTCGACCCATCCAAAATCTACCTCAGGGAACTCTGTCCTGAACTTAGAAGTTGGGAACTTCTTCTGCGTGAAAATGTGTTAAGCCTTGGAGGCAACCGTGATCACGTATCGGCAAGTCTTGCTGATGCGTGGTTTTGTAACCTTACAACAGGTTTTACCTCTCGAGGGATCTCAAGAGGCTTACAACCCCACCAGGCAGTGTACCTGACCGATGTAGTATAGTGTAGTGGTAAGTACGGGGGATTGATCGTTCTCCACAGGGAATAGTGTTCGTTAGGTGTGAAAGGCTACTCTAATTAGGTCTACGGGTTGAGGAAGATTCTTTTTTTATGTTTTTATATTTTTATGAAAGCAAGTAAAATCTCGGTTTTGAAAGAGTGGGCGGAATTAGTTGCTAGTCAACTAACCCAAATTACTACGAATGCAATAAAATTAAATAACTGAAATGAAAATGTGGTGAGAAACTTATGTGTAGAGAAATGTGTTTACTTAGATTTCCTTACTCCCTAACTATCTTTTACCGGTTAATTAGTGTGTATTAGTCGCGTGGATGACGGGTGTATTCCTTAATACCATTCGTGGGGTGGCGTACTTACTTCCCCAACTCTACAAGCTCCTACTTCACTCCTATGTCGAGCCGGCTAGGAAGCTCCTAACATGGGATCACTAGAATTCGCTTGTGCATTAAATACAACCATAAAAACCTTTAGTACGCGTTTGGTTCATGTTTCTTAAGACGTTCAAGCAAGTTACCGAATAGGAAGTTAGCCAGTTTTCTTAAGCCTAACATAGATAAACAATCATCCAATACAACTAATAACACACTAACAACCAATAATCAATAGCTAGGTTTCATTAGATCTAAGCAAACACAAGATAAATTTAGCCTAACATGTTAAACAAAAGACAAGAATAAGATAGAATCAAACAACACATAGACATATTGAATGATTAATTGATAACTTATCTTTCAATGAAACATGGAAGATCTCAAGGCAAAAAGCCCTGAAAAAGTAGCTAAAATCGTCTTAGGGTTTTCTCCCAAAATTCCACACACTAAGCTCTCCTCAATGACAAAAAATTAGAAAACTATATATAGATTTTTGGATCTGACGGCGCACCTTATGGAGTGTGACGCCGTCACCCTCGCCGCTTTTAGGGTTCCCGGATGACCTTCTTGACGCCATCCCTCTTTAGCTCTTCAAAAATCCATTCTGGCTTATCAAGGCTTGACGCCGTCGAACCATGAACGTGACGCCGTCCCCTTATGATTTAAGCCGTGACGCCCTCGATCAAGTTAAAGCGTGACGCCGTCAGAATTCACATGCTATTTTCACTGGCCCGTCATGAGTAAATTTCACGTCCAACTTTTCTTGCCAAGGCATGACGCCGTCCAGAGTAAAGTCTGACGCCGTCAAGAGTAACTTTTAGCCGATTTTTTTGACTTTGCCGTTTTCTTCACTTTAATGCTCCAAAAACGTCCAAAATGCCTCCTTTTCCAGATTTCTCCTCAAAAGTACCTAAAATGACAAAAGGAACGATTTAGGGCAATATTTGATCAAATAAATACGATTTAAGGCTTAAATGACCCCTTAAAAGCGGTACACTTTTCGCTTCATCAAATACCCTTACACTTGAGATTTGCTTGTCCTCAAGCAAATGTGCTTTTATTCTAATTAAAATACAAGTTAGGGGTCATTTAATGCAAACATAAAAGTAATTACAACAAATATTCGTTCCACTTTAATCATAATAAGCACGGAGATTACAAACTAGCACCTCACAAGTAGTGTTTAGATACTCACATCTCTCAAGTGTCATCAAAATAAATCTCATAAATGAAAACGGATAATATCTCTCACTACCTGTCATAGCAAATAGATTACCATAGGCTTGGGAAAGGATCGAAAACCTCCTCCACTAGGCGTAAGCACCTAAGATAAACTATCAAAGAGGGCTTTTAAATGGGTTATAACGTTAGGTGTAGGGAAAAGGAAAACACAGTTTTGTTGGATAAAGGATATTTTACTGGTGGCGAGTTAAAGATCTTGATCAATTACATGTACTATACAATGTTGCTAAGCCAAGACTAGACTCGATCTTAAGCTAGAAACGAAATAACAAAATAATAAAAACATAAAACAAACATAAAATGAAACGGGATGGTAGTCCGTATGTTTTTTCTATTTTTCATTTTCTCATTTTTTTGTGTTTTTCTTGATTTTTTTTTTTTTTTTTTTTTTTTTTTTTTTTTTTTTTTTTTTTTTTGCATACACTCTTGCCCTACCATCCAAAATATTACATCATAGGGGCATTGCATCCCCCTTACACTTGAATTTTTACATAACTTTACAAATACTAATCTAATGACTCGAATTAAGATAATTGAAAAACTTGGAGTACTTTTAAAATATTTAGCACATATGGGGGTAATAAATGATGTTCTTCCCCATTACTCCATTATACTAGTACTTTACCCATGAGTCCCAATCGTCCCAAAACAATATGTACAAGGATATGACTCGACTTAGCAACCATGTAATCAACTAGATAATTAACTTGGGTTTAAACAAATGTTGTAACAATAATGCACTAAAAATGAGTGCATACAAGGTAGGCTAAGGCGATTTGGGTGTACATTTAAGTGGGGTGTAACAAATTCTTCCTTTAAGTAAAATGCTTAAAGGTCGAAACAAAAAGATAGGCTCTGAGGGGTGTACTAGGGGTATCGTGTACAAAAAATGAGTACAACGCAAAGGGTGTGGGAGAATTACTTGACCAATGTAGCCAATGTAATTATAACAAAAACACAGGTGTAAAACAATGGGTTTATCCTAATGCCTCTTATCATGTAGTAAATCTAACTACACGAATGTAGTCTCACTTGTGGCCTCGGAATGGTCCTAACGCAAGTTCTAGAATCTAAGTGCTACCGGTACACACATCATAGCATAAATGCTTTTCCTACCAATTCTAGGGGCGAACCTCACATATTTGGGGGTGGAAAATTTTTTAGTGGTACGGTTTTTGTGCTAGTCATATAACTCCTATCCATGAGACGCTCATTAAGATCAAAGTTTCACTCCTATATGTTGTAAAAAATTTTAAATTTGGCACTAAAATTACCTTAACAAGTATTTCTCTCAGTTTTATTACACATCTACTATTAAACAAACAAAAATCAAGCGCAATGGCATTCTCTAAAATCGTACTTTTACCCCCCCTTACACTTAAGATGAACATTGTCCCCAATGTTCAAATAACAAGATGTAAAAGCATAAAGTAAAAGAATGAAATCAAATACTCCCCTGATTCGCTCGGTGGATAATGAAATTACACGGTTAGATCTTCCTCCAAAGTAATGTAGAAGCTCCAAGACTAATGCATCGCCATAAGCTTGATTCCACATACATTTCCTTGTCCAAAATAACCTGTTAAACCTGAGAAAACAAACACGAAAACCTGCATAACATCGGCGGGAAAAATCTATATATAAGGATATAATGCTTGTGGAATGATAATTTTGCAGATTCCTGGAGATTATAAGTTGGAGATTTTAATAAAAACTTCTTATGAAAACAAAACTTTCAAAAATTTCTGGAAATTAAATCTGACGCCGTCAGGTTATAACCCCTGACGCCGTCAGAAATGACCTGACAAAAATTTTCATTTTAAGTTTCCGGAAAATTTCTGGAAAAACCTTTACCTTACTTCCTGGAAATCCTGCAAAACATCATTATGACTCGATACAAGCATTTGACTCAAACAAATACTAATATGTATGCTAATTTATTATTATTACGATTCATGTTAATTTGTGTTCTAATAAACCGATTTAGATTTCCCTTACACTTATCTTTTGCAAAATACCTTTATATGTAGTTAAGACGAAGTTAAAAACAACATAAAGCATTTTCACAAATTAGTTTTTAACATGAATCAATAATAATAAAAATTAAACACACATACGGAAATAAATAAAATCAAACAAACAAATAAATAAACACACAAAGCAAATAAAACAAATAAAGCTTGGGTTGCCTCCCAAGAAGCGCTTTTCTTTATTAACGAGTCTTGTAGCTAGACTCAAAGTCACGTACATTACGTGACTCCATCATCGGTCACGGTTCCTAGGCCATTCTCCTTCGATCCTCTATCAGAATCACTTTCATAGCAAAGGTATTTCGGGTCCACGTGATCAAAAGGATTGTTTCGGTATTTAGAACTAAGTGCCTTATCGTGCTTAAAGAATCCGCTTGACAGGTCAAAAGTGTCCATACACCCCCTTCTCACATCATCATCACATAACACGAGTTGGGAACTTAACCCATCGAGCCCTTTATAATCATTCTCCTTGAATTCTCTCATCTTGTAAGGCGTTTGGTATGAGATTTCCCTAATCCCATCGGTGAAAGTCATGATCCCATTGAGCTCGTCCACAACCAAGCTTGTGGCCTGGCAAAAAGGTGCCCCAAAAACAACTTGTGATAACCTGGGATCGATGTACTCTTCGATATTATCGACGATTGCGAAGCTCATAGTGAATGTCATATTTCCTACAAACACCTGTACATCATCATCTATGCCGATGTCGTCCTTCCCTTTATGAATCATCCCCCATCTGCAAATGTTATTATAATGAAACAAGGACATCACATTTTTGGGTAAACATGTGTCAATGTAGACATTATAAAAATGCTTGTGACCAATCATGCAAGGTATTTTGAGGTTATTTGGATCATGTCGCTTAATTCGGCCAGGCCTTCTACCGTGTAACCCCCATGTGTTGCTACTTGCTGATGGTTGATACTCATACACTTCTTCACAGCCATCCCGAAAAATCACTTTCCTGACACCATCGGTAAATAATGCACTCCTATCATCCTCATCGAGTATCACTCCCGTTGCTTTTATGAATGGTTTGCCTAGAACAAGCCCAGTTAAGGATGGGCTGATGATAGAGTTCATGTTATTAATTACAGTCAACTCGATGTGAAAGAGGAACTTTTCTATCACAATTGGTACCCTCCTTATTACCTCGATGATATTAGACCCTTCATATTTGACTTGTTCAGTGAAGGCTTTGTTATATAGAGAGAGGGATATTGCGCTCATAGAAGAGTTGGGGTTTATGTAGGCATCTTTTATAAACTTTTTCCTAGTGGTGCAAGATATCTTAAAGACCCTAGGAGCGCCATCCTCTATTCTCTCTCCGAATCCCATAGGCGACCTAGCTGTGCCCCTCTCAAGTTCCTCTACCTGGGGGCGGTCTAGCAGTCCTGGGAGCCCATGAGGTATTTCGGATTTCTCTTCCGAGCCCTCCTCATCACTCACCTCTATTGTACTCGAGTTCTTTGGTGAGTCTAGATAGTCATCGGGCGCCTCGGGCTTCTTTTTGGGAACTTCACCCTCCATTTCATTGTCCACATTCTTGGCTGTTTGTCGGTCCAAATTTGGTTTAGGAATAGGTATTGTTGTAATGGTGTTCACGAAGTGGAGAGGTTTCGAAGGGGTATGAGTATCTCCTGTTTTTTTTTCGTTTTGTGATATGTATTTGAAGAGTTTACTAGGGTGCTTGATTTTTACAGGAGGGGGTGTTTGGTGGGTCACCGTAACAGATTTGATCTCATTAACTCGTGCCAACTCACAAGTTGACCTGCCAGCAAGGCGATCATTGATAACCTTTAACAGGTTATCAACCTTGTTGTTCATATCAACTTGCTGTTGTCTGAATTGATTCTCAAGTTTGGAGAGCTGTGTTTCTTGAGAGAGAATGAATTTTTGCAGTGATTCCTCGCGATTTTGTTGTTTATGCGTGTGTCGCTGAGGATAATGTTCAGACCAGGTGAGTGGGGTAGAGTCATTGAATGATACGCTACGAGTTTGGTTCCAACTAAAATTTGGCTTATTCTTCCATGCCTCATACCCATCTTCGGAATTTTTGGGCCCATAATTAGTGGCGAGCCACTTATCTCCCGCCTTATCGATTCGCGAGGATGCGAATTCTTTGAAAGCCTGTTTGGGGAGTTCCATGCAATCACGAGTGTCGTGGGGACCACTACATAATTCACATGAAGAAGTGATTTTGTTCACTTGGCTTGAAGGTTTAGGA
This sequence comes from Artemisia tridentata subsp. tridentata, assembly GCA_021014915.2. Taxonomy (NCBI): domain Eukaryota; kingdom Viridiplantae; phylum Streptophyta; class Magnoliopsida; order Asterales; family Asteraceae; genus Artemisia; species Artemisia tridentata. Next base: position 520,105,545 of record CP139509.1, on the reverse strand, counting down.
GCCTCGTAGGATTTCATGAGAAACTTGACTTGGTCTTCAAGTTCTATGATCCTACGGTCAGAAGTGCTTGAATTGTTCGAAGGCAAAGATATTGCCTTGACCGTTTTATTCAAATCACGGGGATCACTCCAACTTTCGTTGTCATAAAGAGCAAGATCCTCTAGGAGAGCCCATGATTGTTCCGCACTTAGATCACGTAGCTTGCCACCGGCCGATTGGTCAATGGTTTGCCTCGTGGAGAGATTGATATGGTCATAGAAGATTTGGACTTGGAGCCAAAGTTCTATGCCATGGTGAGGGACTTTTTGGAGTAAGTCCTTGAATCGAGTCCATGCCTCGTAGAGAGTTTCGCCTTGACGTTGTTGGAACATCAAGATATCATTCCTTAGCTTGGTAGTTCTTCCCGGTGGGAAAAACTGAGCAAGGAAACGAGTGGTGAGATCATCCCAAGAGGTGATGGATCCTGCGGGTTGACGTTCTAGCCACTGACTAGCTTGGTCCCGCAAAGAGAATTGGAAGAGACGCAATCGGGTCGTCTCTCGAGTGGCAACATCAAGGTCTATAGAATCAACGATTTTAAGAAAGTCCTTGAGATGTTGATTAGGATCTTCAGAACGAAGTCCATGGAATGAGCATCCGCTTTGCACCAACCGGATGGTGTCGGATCGCAAGGGTGTGATATTGGCTCCTTGAGTGAGCTCAATGGTGTTTCGATAGCCATGGTGGCTAGGACGAGAATACTCTCCTAAAGTACGGGCTCTAGGAGGTGGTGGTGGTTGTTGTGGTGGTGGGTTGTGGGGGTTAAGGATATTACCATCTTCCATGATGTCGGACGGTAATGGTTACGAACAAAGACACGAAGAAAATAGATAGACTAAAGAAAACCTAGAAAAATAAAATAAAAATCTCACTAGAAAGGAATCTAGTGAGTAGACCTAATAGAAATAAAAATTCAACCTAAACAATAACTATTCCCCGGCAGCGGCGCCAAAAACTTGATGCGTGGTTTTGTAACCTTACAACAGGTTTTACCTCTCGAGGGATCTCAAGAGGCTTACAACCCCACCAGGCAGTGTACCTGACCGATGTAGTATAGTGTAGTGGTAAGTACGGGGGATTGATCGTTCTCCACAGGGAATAGTGTTCGTTAGGTGTGAAAGGCTACTCTAATTAGGTCTACGGGTTGAGGAAGATTCTTTTTTTATGTTTTTATATTTTTATGAAAGCAAGTAAAATCTCGGTTTTGAAAGAGTGGGCGGAATTAGTTGCTAGTCAACTAACCCAAATTACTACGAATGCAATAAAATTAAATAACTGAAATGAAAATGTGGTGAGAAACTTATGTGTAGAGAAATGTGTTTACTTAGATTTCCTTACTCCCTAACTATCTTTTACCGGTTAATTAGTGTGTATTAGTCGCGTGGATGACGGGTGTATTCCTTAATACCATTCGTGGGGTAGCGTACTTACTTCCCCAACTCTACAAGCTCCTACTTCACTCCTATGTCGAGCCGGCTAGGAAGCTCCTAACATGGGATCACTAGAATTCGCTTGTGCATTAAATACAACCATAAAAACCTTTAGTACGCGTTTGGTTCATGTTTCTTAAGACGTTCAAGCAAGTTACCGAATAGGAAGTTAGCCAGTTTTCTTAAGCCTAACATAGATAAACAATCATCCAATACAACTAATAACACACTAACAACCAATAATCAATAGCTAGGTTTCATTAGATCTAAGCAAACACAAGATAAATTTAGCCTAACATGTTAAACAAAAGACAAGAATAAGATAGAATCAAACAACACATAGACATATTGAATGATTAATTGATAACTTATCTTTCAATGAAACATGGAAGATCTCAAGGCAAAAAGCCCTGAAAAAGTAGCTAAAATCGTCTTAGGGTTTTCTCCCAAAATTCCACACACTAAGCTCTCCTCAATGACAAAAAATTAGAAAACTATATATAGATTTTTGGATCTGACGGCGTCACCTTATGGAGTGTGACGCCGTCACCTCGCCGCTTTTAGGGTTCCCGGATGACCTTCTTGACGCCGTCCCTCTTTAGCTCTTCAAAAATCCATTCTGGCTTATCAAGGCTTGACGCCGTCGAACCATGAACGTGACGCCGTCCCCTTATGATTTAAGCCGTGACGCCCTCGATCAAGTTAAAGCGTGACGCCGTCAGAATTCACATGCTATTTTCACTGGCCCGTCATGAGTAAATTTCACGTCCAACTTTTCTTGCCAAGGCATGACGCCGTCCAGAGTAAAGTCTGACGCCGTCAAGAGTAACTTTTAGCCGATTTTTGAGACTTTGCCGTTTTCTTCACTTTAATGCTCCAAAAACGTCCAAAATGCCTCCTTTTCCAGATTTCTCCTCAAAAGTACCTAAAATGACAAAAGGAACGATTTAGGGCAATATTTGATCAAATAAATACGATTTAAGGCTTAAATGACCCCTTAAAAGCGGTACACTTTTCGCTTCATCAGCAAGTCTTGCCCTTATGCTCTACTGTCTTAGTATCGAGGAACCATTCAACCTCGCATACTACATGGTCAAACGGATGGCCAACATTCATCATCGGTCTGATGAGCTCATGCCATACGGCATGTTGCTTACTCGTTTATTCAGGTGGGTCATGGAACATTTCCCACATCTTCAAAGTGTCGACTATGTCCTAGTCAGTCGGGTTATGCACCCACTTGGTGGACCACAACGTCGCACAAAGCAACGTAAGGAAAAAGGGTCCAAACGTGGTCGTAAATCCACTTCCGATATTCCCATAATTCTTGCTAATTTCATTTGCTTTCCTATTGTAGTCATACTTATGTATGACATTTATTTTATATTTATGTAATGGGCTTTTCATTTTGGCTACTTAGCCATAATTCTCTTATTGTGGTTGGATATTTGTCTTATGTGCTACTTGTTAGATATTGTTTATTTGCCGTCTAACCTTGTTTTGTAGCACGAACCATTGCTTGATTCCTTTGTGTTCTCCAAATGAGGGGGAGTACACATCAAGGGGGAGCCTTAACCACATTTTTGATTTGACAAAAAGGGGGAGAAATGGGAGTAAACTCATTAAAAACTTGTTAAAACTAATTTTAACCTAAAATGAGTTTATATTTTGTCATCATCAAAAAGGGGGAGATTCTTGATGCAAATAATGTTCTAAAAACGTTATTTATATCTTTCGATTACTTCACGTTTTGAGGATGACAAAATGTGAACTCACGTTACGTTAAAATTAACGTTAACAAGTTTTTAATCGGAAGATCCCGTTTCTACGCAAATCACTCTTGAACAAAGTTACAACTTGAACTAGTGATCAAAGAAGTGAATTTATGTTTTGAAAATTCACATTTTAAATGGGACAAAACATTTTTTCAAAAATACACATGACAAATTATTTTTGAAATATTAAGAAATGTTTTAATGGAAAAATTAGTTTGAAAATCACAACAGCTATTTTTCCCCCCAAAATCAGCTCCAACCTTCCCCAAATAAGTTTTCACCAGAAAAGACAAAATTTGGAGCGTCCTAGTCTACCACGGTTCCACTAAATTTAGTGGAGCCGTGTGGTATTTAATGGAGCCGTCCGTACCATTTTGAATTGTAACGTTCAGATTTTCTTTGCCTATAAATACCCACCTCTTTCACAGTTTTAGGCACCCTTCACACACAGAAAAATCCCTTAGCTAAATCCTCTCACACCTTTCACTTCTTAGGGTCATTTAGATTAGTTTTTCTTTGTTTCAAGAGTGATCCAATCATCCTTCAAGTGATCCTCTTCATACCTCTTCACTAGCAAGAGAAGAACACAAGTATCCAAGTTGATACAAGGTGTTGTCATCCCTCTTCATTGGCAAGAGAAGAACTCAAGTAATCAAGAAGATACTAGAGTTATAGTTGATAGGTTTTTGTAACAATTGTTACAACCTTGTTGTGTCTTAGCATACATCAAGTTTATTTTCTTTTTGTGAGTGAGAGTGAAGATCAAGTGTGATCTATAGAGATAGTGAACATCTCTTGAAGCCATTGGGCTTGTGTGATTGATCAAGAAGATCAAGGGTCATTAGGTTAGTGTTAGTTGAGTAGAGTGAATGTAGTGTTGATCATTGTGATCGTGTTGAGATCTTGGTGATCTCTTGAAGCTACTGGGCTTGAGAGTTTGGTCACGTGGACCTTGGTAGATTGGTGCTAGCTAAGATTAGCACTCGACATCTAGCTTAGTGTCGGTAATAGGATAAGCAACGTGTACGGTTTTCTCCGCATGAAGGGAGGTTGTTGATATAGTGTTTGAAACTCTCGAGTGTGGTACTCGGGGAGTGGAGTAGGGCGAAGAAGAGCTTCGTATCCGAACCACTATAAATCCTTTGTCTCGGTTTGATCTTTTCAACTCTACTCTTTACTTTTATTTGTTATTATTACTTAGCTTAGTGTGTAGTTCATATTGGTGTTGATTGGTTACACATAGAGTTCGAATCAAAGTTTCCAATAACATACTTTTAAAACAAGATTTTTAAAAGAAGTTTTTAAACCGGTAAACTATTCAACCCCCCTTCTAGTTTCCCACAAGATGCATGAGCAGAAGATCGGGGGGTTCAAGTCGATCGGCAAGGCAATTAAGGGACTAGGGAACTCGATCAATAAGTTGGGGAAAAGGAAGGATTAGAGAATACTTACTTAAGTAGCTTTACTAACTTAAGTATTGATATTATAATATTACTAGTGGGATTATGGCAATGACCATATAACTTAGACTCGTTTGAATTGTTAACTTTGATAACCTTGTCCAGTTAATCAAGCTTAATGATTGGCTTGTTCCTTATTTCACATTTCCCATGCATGCACTAGATGTTAAAATTCCTTGATGCATGCTTAATATATAGTTACCTAAAAGCATAGATGATCACATGATGATATTAGTTGCTAGTTGAGACTAGTGTTAGTAATTCTATGTGCTTTTGCTTTAGTAGATTGAGGCTTTGGGATTTGCTGCAGAATTATCCACCCAGAATTACCCATTTTAGGTAGCCTAGAACCTGCAGAATTGGAAAAAGGGTCAACTGCAGGCCACGGCTCCACTAAATAAGGGACGGATCCACTAAATTTAGTGGTGCCGTGGTACCTTTAGTGGTACCGTGGCCCTGGGAGACGAAATTCACTATTCTCTTCCACTTTTTGACTTCCTTTTTCCTGGAATTCTACAAACATAACTTGATTCCCATACACCCAAGTCCCTAAAATTCACCATACCATCTATCCTTGCATGTCTTGATTTGGCTATTTAAGCTAACTTCATACATTGCTCATCCTCATCACTTCACATACACATTACAACTATCATGTCTTCCACCATTATCACCACTTCCCAAAAACCCAATAAGCCAAGAGTAAACATCAAACAAACAAATGAGATGATTCTCATTGATCTCACCTTAGATGATGATGATGATGATGTACAAACACCACTAACCTCAACCAAATCAACCTCTTCAATTTCTACACCCCTAGCCCCTTCAAAGGGTACCACAACCATGCCTACCACATCATCATCATCCTCCACCTTTAGGATTTCCACTTCCTTATCATCACCAATTTTACCACAACCTTTAGCACTTGCTAACCCAATCACCATCAACCCCATTTGAGCAAGGAAGTAACACATCATCATCCTCACTATCACCATCACCACAACCACTAATGGGTCATCCCATTATTTATCCCCTACGCTCACATACCTTAAGTTGTCCTTGTTGCCACTACAACCAACACCTCATTATGTGCCTTAGAGATGAATTGAGTCTTCAATTCTCCTACCTTGAGCACCTCCTCACACCACCAATGGGACCCACCATCCTTCCACCTCCTCAACCATACAATAGCCCAAACTAAACATGCTTATGTTTAGTCTTTCCAATAAAAGCTAGGAAACCCTTTTGAATTCGAAGCAAATCTTGAAGTCTCATACTACTAGGGATATCTATGTGACTTTTTGTTGTTTATTTTGCTTCCATGTTGTAGTCATACCTATGTATGACATTTATCTTATTTTTAATGGGCATTCATGTGGTTATTTTATTTTTCTTGCTACTTAGCAAATATTTTTTTTGTGTTTGAATATTTTTCTTAAGTGCTACATGTTAGATATTGTACATGTGTTATCTAACCTTGTTTGTAGCACGAATCATTGCTCGATTCCTTGGTATTCTCCAAATGAGGGGGAGTTGTAGGGTATTCACAATGCATACATCAAGGGGGAGCCTTTGTCACCTTTTTGCATTGACAAAAAGGGGGAGAAATAGAAGTAAACTCATTAAAAACTTGTTAAAACTAATCTTAACTTAAAATAAGTTTATGTTTTGTCATCATCAAAAAGGGGGAGATTGTTGATGCAAATAATGTTCTAAAAATGTTATTTATATCTTTCGATTACTTCACGTTTTGAGGATGACAAAATGTGAAATCACGTTACGTTAATATTAACGTAAACAAGTTTTTATTCGAAAGATCCTGTTTCTACGCAAATCACTCTAGAACAAATTTACAACTTGACTAGTGATCAAAGAAGTGAATTTGTGTTTTAAGACTTCACATTTTAACGTGACAAAACATTTTTTCAAAAATACACATGACAAATTATTTTTGAATAATTAAGAAATGTTTTAATGGAAAAATAAGTTTAAAAATCATAACAGCTATTTTTCTCCCCAAAATCAGCTCCAAACTTCCCCAAATAAGTTTTCACCAGAAAAGACAAAATTTGGAGCATCTTTGTCTGGGACGGCTCCACGGTTCCACTAAATTTAGTGGAGCCGTGGCATGTTTAGTGGAGTCGTCCCCCTGTAACGTTCAGATTTTCCTTGCCTATATATACCAACCCCATTCACAGTTTTTAGGCATCCTTTCACACACAAAACTTTCTGAGTTCAATACTCTCTTCACACTTTCTTTCTTTGATCATTTAGATTATTTTTTCTTTTGTTCAAGAGTGATCCTATCATCCAAACAAGTGATCCTCTTCATTCCTCTTCAATAGCAAGAGAAGAACACAAAGTATCCTTGAAGATACAAAGTGTTGTGATTCCTCTTCAAGTTCAAGAGAAGAACTCAAGGTATCAAAGAAGATACAAGAGTTATTGTTGTTAGGTTTATTGTAACACTTGTTACATCCTTGTTGTATCCTAGCATACATCAAGATTATCTTTATTTTGTGAGAGTGTGAGTGAAGATCATTGTGATCTTAAGAGATAGTGAAGATCTCTTGTAGCCATTGAACTTTTGTGAGTGATCAAAGGATCTAGAGTAGATAGATTAAGTTGAGTGAAGTAAGAGTTGATCATTGTGGTCGTGTTGAGATCTTGATGATCACTTGAAGCCATTGGACTTGAGTGATTGGTCACGTGGACCTTGGTAGATTGGTGTTAGCTAAGATTAGCACTCGACATCTAGCTTAGTGTCGGTAATAGGATAAGCGACGTGTACGGTTTTCTCCGCCTGAAGGGAGGTTTTTGACATAGTGTTTGAAACTCTCGAGTGTGGTACTCGGGGAGTGGAGTAGGGCGAAGAAGAGCTCCGTAGCCGAACCACTATAAATCCTTTGTCTCGGTTTGATCTTTCCAACTCTACTCTTTACTTTCATTATTTAGAATTAGTTAGCTTAGTGTGTAGTTCATATTGGTGTTGTTTGATTACACATAAAGTTTGAATCAAAATTTCCAATAGTAAACTTTTTTAAAACAAGAAGTTTTAAAAAGAACTTAAAACCGGTAAACTATTCAACCCCCCTTCTAGTTTCCCACAGAGTCTTCCATTATTTCTTCATTTTAGCTTCTTTTCTTCATTTATTTTCTCGTTTTCCTTCTTGTGCTTTATTCTTAAGTCTTTAGACCAATAACTTCATGAATTTATATTCTCGAATATACTCCAAGTGATTGCGTGGTTTTGTAACCTTACAACAGGTTTTACCTCTCGAGGGATCTCAAGAGGCTTACAACCCCACCAGGCAGTGTACCTGACCGATGTAGTATAGTGTAGTGGTAAGTACGGGGGATTGATCGTTCTCCACAGGGAATAGTGTTCGTTAGGTGTGAAAGGCTACTCTAATTAGGTCTAAAGGTTGAGGAAGATTCTTTTTTTATGTTTTTATATTTTTTTATGAAAGCAAGTAAAATCTCGGTTTTGAAGGAGTGGGCGGAATTAGTTGCTAGTCAACTAACCCAAAATTACTACGGATGCAAATAAAATTAAATAACTGAAAATAAAATGTGGTGAGAAACTTATGTGTAGAGAAATGTGTTTACTTAGATTTCCTTACTCCCTAACTATCTTTTACCGGTTAATTAGTGTGTATTAGTCGCGTGGATGACGGGTGTATTCCTTAATACCATTCGTGGGGTGGCGTACTTACTTCCCCAACTCTACAAGCTCCTACTTCACTCCTATGTCGAGCCGGCTAGGAAGCTCCTAACATGGGATCACTAGAATTCGCTTGTGCATTAAATACAACCATAAAAACCTTTAGTACGCATTTGGTTCATGTTTCTTAAGACGTTCAAGCAAGTTACCGAATAGGAAGTTAGCCAGTTTTCTTAAGCCTAACATAGATAAACAATCATCCAATACAACTAACAACACACTAACAACCAATAATCAATAGCTAGGTTTCATTAGATCTAAGCAAACACAAGATAAATTTAGCCTAACATGTTAAACAAAAGACAAGAATAAGATAGAATCAAACAACACATAGACATATTGAATGATTAATTGATAACTTATCTTTCAATGAAACATGGAAGATCTCAAGGCAAAAAGCCCTGAAAAAGTAGCTAAAATCGTCTTAGGGTTTTCTCCCAAAATTCCACACACTAAGCTCTCCCTTTAATGACAAAAAATTAGAAAACTATATATAGACTTTTGGATCTGACGGCGTCACCTTATGGAGTGTGACGCCGTCACCTCGCCGCTTTTAGGGTTCCCGGATGACCATCTTGACGCCGTCCCTCTTTAGCTCTTCAAAAATCCATTCTGGCTTATCAAGGCTTGACGCCGTCGAACCTTGAACGTGACGCCGTCCCTTTATGATTTAAGCCGTGACGCCCTCGATCAAGTTAAAGCGTGACGCCGTCAGAATTCACATGCTATTTTCACTGGCCCGTCATGAGTAAATTTCACATCCAACTTTTCTTGCCAAGTCATGACGCCGTCTAGAGTAAATCTTGACGCCGTCAAGAGTAACTTTTAGCCGATTTTTGAGACTTTGCCGTTTTCTTCACTTTAATGCTCCAAAAACGTCCAAAATGCCTCCTTTTCCAGATTTCTCCTCAAAAGTACCTAAAATGACAAAAGGAACGATTTAGGGCAATATTTGATCAAATAAATACGATTTAAGGCTTAAATGACCCCTTAAAAGCGGTACACTTTTCGCTTCATCAAATACCCTTACACTTGAGATTTGCTTGTCCTCAAGCAAATGCGCTTTTATTCTAATCAAAATACAAGTTAGGGGTCATTTAATGCTAACATAAAAGTAATTACAACAAATAATCGTTCCACTTCAATCATAATAAGCACGGAGATTACATACTAGCACCTCACAAGTAGTGTTTAGATACTCACATCTCTCAAGTGTCATCAAAATAAATCTCATAAATGAAAACGGATAATATCTCTCACTACCTGTCATAGCAAATAGATTACCATAGGCTTGGGAAAGGATCGAAAACCTCCTCCACTAGGCGTAAGCACCTAATATAAACTATCAAAGAGGGCTTTTAAATGGGTTATAACGTAAGGTGTAGGGAAAAGGAAAAAAACACGGTTTTGTTGGATACGGGATATTTTACTGGTGGCTAGTTAAAGATCTTGATCAATTACATGTACTATACAATGTTGCTAAGCCAAGACTAGACTCGATCTTAAGCTAGAAACAAAATAACAAAATAACAAAAATATAAAACAAACATAAAATGAAACGGGATGGTAGTCCGTATGTTTTTTCTACTTTTCTTTTTCTCATTTTTTTTTTTTGTGTTTTTCTTGAATTTTTTTTTTTTTTTTTTTTTTTTTTTTTTTTTTTTTTTAACATACACTTTTGCCCTACCATCCAAAATAATACATCATAGGGGCATTGCATTCCCCTTACACTTGAACTTTTACATAACTTTACAAATAACTATTCTAATGACTCGAATTAAGATAATCGAAAAACTTGGAGTACTTTTAAAATATTTAGCACATATGGGGGTAATAAATGATGTTCTTCCCCATTACTCCATTATACTAGTACTTTACCCATGAGTCCCAATCGTCCCAAAACAATATGTACAAGGATATGACTCGACTTAGCAACCATGTAATCAACTAGATAATTAACTTGGGTTTAAACAAATGTTGTAACAATAATGCACTAAAAATGAGTGCATACAAGGTAGGCTAAGGCGATTTGGGTGTACATTTAAGTGGGGTGTAACAAATTCTTCCTTTAAGTAAAATGCTTAAAGGTCGAAACGAAAAGATAGGCTCTGAGGGGTGTACTAGGGGTATCGTGTACTAAAAATGAGTACAACGCAAAGGGTGTGGGAGAATTACTTGACCAATGTAGCCAATGTAATTATAACAAAAACACAGGTGTAAAACAATGGGTTAATCCTAATGCCTCTTATCATGTAGTAAATCTAACTACACGAATGTAGTCTCACTTGTGGCCTTGGAATGGTCCTAACGCAAGTTCTAGAATCTAAGTGCTACCGGTACACACATCATAGCATAAATGCTTTTCCTACCAATTCTAGGGGCGAACCTCACATATTTGGGGTGGAAAATTTTTTAGTGGTACGGTTTTTGTGCTAGTCATATAACTCCTATCCATGAGACGCTCATTAAAACTAAAGTTTCACTCCTATATGTTGTAAAAAATTTTAAATTTGGCACTAAAATTACCTTAACAAGTATTTCTCTCAGTTTTATTACACATCTACTATTAAACAAACAAAAATCAAGCGCAATTGTATTCTCTAAAATCGTACTTTTACCCTCCCCTTACACTTAAGATGAACATTGTCCCCAATGTTCAAATAATAAGATGTAAAAGCAAAAAGTAAAAGAATGAAATCAAATACTCCCCTGATTCGCTCGGTGGATAATGAAATTACACGGTTAAATCTTCCTCCAAAGAGAATGTTGAAGCTCCATGACTAATGCATCGCCATAAGCTTGATTCCAAAAACATCTCCTTGTCCAAAATAACCTGTTAAACCTGAGAAAACAAACACGAAAACCTGCATAACATCGGCGGGAAAAAACTATATATAAGGATATAATGCTTGTGGAATGATAATTTTGCAGATTCCTGGAGATTATAAGTTGGAGATTTTAATAAAAACTTTTTATGAAAACAAAACTTTCAAAAATTTTTGGAAATTAAATCTGACGCCGTCAGGTTATAACCCCTGACGCCGTCAGAAATGACCTGACAAAAATTTTCATTTTAAGTTTCCGGAAAATTTCTGGAAAAACCTTTACCTTACTTCCTGGAAATCCTGCAAAACATCATTATGACTCGATACAAGCATTTGACTCAAACAAATACTAATATGTATGTTAATTTAATATTATTATGATTCATGTTCATTTGTTCTAATAAACCGATTTGACTTTCCCTTACACTTATCTTTTGCAAAATACCTTTATATGTAGTTAAGACGAAGTTAAAAACAAAATAAAGCATTTTCACAATTTTAGTTTTGAACATGAATCAATAATAATAAAAATTAAACACACATATGGCAATAAATAAAAAAAACAAACAAATAAATAAACAAACACAAAACAAATAAAATAACAATCAAATGAGGCTAGCATGCGATAAAAGAAAAATCAATGTAACAAATGTTTTAAGGCAAACAGATGCCTTCCCTAAATTATTACAGACCATATTGTTTCAACACATACAACCAAATATCAAATTGTTCAAACATCAAAACATCAAATCACAACATCACTGGTGAGGGGGTCCTTGGCGATAGTCATAGCCAGGAGGAAGATGCCCGTAGTACCCGTATGGAGGGTAATCCTGCTCACGACCCGGGAAAGGGTCAATCTGCAGATGCGGGTCTATCTGATCACGTGTGGATAGATGCTGCATCTGACGAACCGTGTGATCATATATCCAGTCGAACCTCTCGTCCGCCCTGGTCCTCCAAGCATCAACCTGGCCCATCCAGGTCCCCTGGTGAGCCTGCCAGTCCCCCCTGCTCATATGCCGGTAGTAATCAGCTGTACCGGCCTCATACCCATCATGCTGCTGCTGCTGGGGCTCCTCCTCCTCATCATCATCCTCATCACCATCATCCTCAGCTCCAACCGGGTGATACCACATAAAGGACCCGTCATGCATCTCCATGATCACCTCCATCTGCTTCAGGGACCTCTCCTTCACCGTCCTGCATTTATCACCACTCAAATACCTCATGACCTCGGGCCTGAGGACTCCATAAGACTGAGCCAGTCGGGTGATGAACATCCCACCATAAATCCTGTCACCTTCCCGCTCCCCAACTCCACCATGCATAAAGCTAGCAACCCAAAACGGGATGTTGCAGTAAACATCATTAGAGTAGATGGTGTACAGGTAGAAGAGATCAGAAGCTGTGACACGGTGGTGAGAGCTGTGACGCCCTGTCAAGCTGTAGGTGAGGCAACGATGAGTCAACCGAACCCTAGGATCCCTGATTTGGGATGCTACAGTGGTCGAGGTATACACCCCATCCCCAATAGTCTGCCAGAAAATAGAGCATCTAAAATCATTCTTCATCGACTCCCCATGCAACAACCTCTGCATGAATCCTGCCTGAATGGTATCATGCTGATCATACAACCCAAGTCTCCACCCAAACTCAGTAACAGAACACGTCCTTAGCTCACCCCCCAGCCTGAAGTAGATCGTGGTACCGCCCACATCGGTCCTTGCCTCAGCCATGTCAAAATGAAAGGTGGCAAAGAACTCCCGTACCAACTCCTCATATACCGGCTCCTGAATCTTAAACAGTCTTTCCCACTGTGGGCCGGTAAACCCATCCGACTGAAAACTTTGGAGAAAAGTCTGCTCAAGACCTACTCTCCTCAGAAAGCCCCAGTCAACCACTGCTCCATTCTCGACCTTGTGTAGTAGCAATTGTGCGTATTTGCTTGTAGCAGCATCATTGTCAAAGATACCCCAACTGAGGACCGCATCCCCAAAGTTTTCTTGAGATCGGGAAGAACTTCCTCGGCTGGGTCTTTGACGCTTACTCATTATCTGGAACAAAGCAGGAGGAACAAAAGTGTTAATATGTGAATTAAAGACTTGGTGGCGTATCAGACAGGTCTGACGCCGTCACCCTTTAATAGGTGACGCCGTCAGATTCGACCAGTGTTCAAATCCATAATTACGAGGGAAAAATCAATATTCAAACTTCAGGCTCAATAACCACACACCACTTTTTGCAGAAAAATGGGTGATTGGATCACAGGTTATGGTTCAAATTCGTGGCCACCCTATTAGTGAATTAACCCATTTGATTGCTAACAATCACATGCTTTTAATCATTGCTAAAATAACACTAATTAAAAGACATTATGAGTTCTAAGCATGAATCAACCCTAGGGTATCATGAGTAGAGGGTTTTCGAAATTGACAAATCCTATGAGTAATTGAAACGAAAAGAATGAATAAAAATTACTTACCACGTGGAAATTGATGACGAAAGTCGGTGAATTTGATCCTGGAAATTCGAAGGTGGGGTTGGAGAGGATATGGTTTGTGGGGTTTGTGATGAAAGTGATGGAATTAAAGCTATTATTGCTGTGCAGACGGGGTGACGGCGTCACGTTTAAATTCTGACGCCGTCAGATTAGCGTATTTTACTACTTTGTGCCAGTTTACAAATGAGCCCCTCGTACTTTAAGAGAGCAGCTAGTCAGGGTCAATAATCCTGATAGCTAGTCTCGTTAACAAGTTCCTCCTGGGTCAAATGTTTTGTTACTGTCACGGGGTGTAGTAAAATGTTGAAAAGGGTCGGTTGACGTCTTATTCGGGTCCCAATTTCCATCAAGGCGAGTATTCAGGGAGTGAGAGGAACTTTCCCAGGGGGATTTCAAAATGATGGTGTGCATTAATTGAGTTCTTCTCACACCCGGCTTAAAGCCAGAAGATCGTTTCCTAGCTTCATGAAAGTTAGGGAGCGTGACAACCATGCTCCCCACGAAGATGCTACGACCTTGAGAGTTTTTCTCGCGAGAGGATCCAAATAGATAAGAGGGTTTTGAAAGTGAAGGCTCAGGGAGGGGGGTTTCATCATCCCATTCGTTGTATGGTTCATTAGGGACCGGGAGTTCAAAGATCTTCTCGATCTTTTTGTGTGAAGCTTCTTCCCTAATTTTCTCTTTTATTCTCGAGATGAATTTTTCTGCTAGTTCCATGAACATATCTTGGGTGTTTTTCAAGTGAGTTTCTAATTCCTTGATACGTCTCTCTTGGTTGTTCACGAAAGTTAGCATTATCCCTTCAAATTCATCTTGTCGTGAGAATTGATGAAACGTATGTTTACCAATTGTGTTCACGCACTCATCGGGATTTTTATCAACCGTAGGTATCTCAGCTTTCATTAAGCTCTCAATCTGCCTTTTTATGTTTGCGAACAGCTGTTCTTGGGTTGCACTCATGCAATTAAAAATCCCTTCTTCCGAGAATGTTGAGTCATCCCATTCTTCTTCTTCGTATTGTGCTAAGTCCTCAATGACTTCCCAGCACTTATCGACACTGAGCCTGCTCAATCTCCCGTTGGCGGCGTAATCTATGGCTCTTCTAGTTTGATGATTGACACCATCATAGAAGATTTGGATTTGTAGCCAAGGATCCATGCCATGGTGAGGGACCTTTCGGAGTAAGTCCTTGAATCGAGTCCATGCCTCATAGAGAGTTTCGCCTTGACGTTGTTGGAACATCAGGATATCATTCCTTAGCTTGGTAGTTCTTCCCGGTGGGAAAAACTGAGCAAGGAAACGAGTAGTGAGATCATCCCAAGAGGTGATGGATCCTGCGGGTTGACGTTCTAGCCACTGACTAGCTTGGTCCCGCAGAGAGAATTGGAAGAGACGCAATCGGGTCGTCTCTCGAGTGGCAACATCAAGGTCTATAGAATCAACGATTTTAAGAAAGTCCTTGAGATGTTGATTAGGATCTTCAGAACGAAGTCCATGAAATGCGCATCCGCTTTGCACCAACCGGATGGTGTCGGATCGCAAGGGTGTGATATTGGCTCCTTGAGTGAGCTCAATGGTGTTTCGATAGCCATGGTGGCTAGGACGGGAATACTCTACTAAAGTACGGGCTCTAGGAGGTGGTTGTGGTTGTTGTGGTGGTGGGTTGTGGGGGTTAAGGATGTTACCATCTTCCATGATGTCGGACGGTAATGGTTACGAACAAAGACACGAAGAAAATAGATAGACTAAAGAAATCCTAGAAAAATAAAATAAAAATCTCACTAGAAAGGAATCTAGTGAGTAGACCTAATAGAAATAAAAATTCAACCTAAACAATAACTATTCCCCGGCAGCGGCGCCAAAAACTTGATTGCGTGGTTTTGTAACCTTACAACAGGTTTTACCTCTCGAGGGATCTCAAGAGGCTTACAACCCCACCAGGCAGTGTACCTGACCGATGTAGTATAGTGTAGTGGTAAGTACGGGGGATTGATCGTTCTCCACAGGGAATAGTGTTCGTTAGGTGTGAAAGGCTACTCTAATTAGGTCTAAAGGTTGAGGAAGATTCTTTTTTTATGTTTTTATATTTTTTTATGAAAGCAAGTAAAATCTCGGTTTTGAAGGAGTGGGCGGAATTAGTTGCTAGTCAACTAACCCAAAATTACTACGGATGCAAATAAAATTAAATAACTGAAAATAAAATGTGGTGAGAAACTTATGTGTAGAGAAATGTGTTTACTTAGATTTCCTTACTCCCTAACTATCTTTTACCGGTTAATTAGTGTGTATTAGTCGCGTGGATGACGGGTGTATTCCTTAATACCATTCGTGGGGTGGCGTACTTACTTCCCCAACTCTACAAGCTCCTACTTCACTCCTATGTCGAGCCGGCTAGGAAGCTCCTAACATGGGATCACTAGAATTCGCTTGTGCATTAAATACAACCATAAAAACCTTTAGTACGCATTTGGTTCATGTTTCTTAAGACGTTCAAGCAAGTTACCGAATAGGAAGTTAGCCAGTTTTCTTAAGCCTAACATAGATAAACAATCATCCAATACAACTAACAACACACTAACAACCAATAATCAATAGCTAGGTTTCATTAGATCTAAGCAAACACAAGATAAATTTAGCCTAACATGTTAAACAAAAGACAAGAATAAGATAGAATCAAACAACACATAGACATATTGAATGATTAATTGATAACTTATCTTTCAATGAAACATGGAAGATCTCAAGGCAAAAAGCCCTGAAAAAGTAGCTAAAATCGTCTTAGGGTTTTCTCCCAAAATTCCACACACTAAGCTTTCCCTTTAATGACAAAAAATTAGAAAACTATATATAGACTTTTGGATCTGACGGCGTCACCTTATGGAGTGTGACGCCGTCACCTCGCCGCTTTTAGGGTTCCCGGATGACCATCTTGACGCCGTCCCTCTTTAGCTCTTCAAAAATCCATTCGGGCTTATCAAGGCTTGACGCCGTCGAACCTTGAACGTGACGCCGTCCCCTTATGATTTAAGCCGTGACGCCCTCGATCAAGTTAAAGCGTGACGCCGTCAGAATTCACATGCTATTTTCACTGGCCCGTCATGAGTAAATTTCACATCCAACTTTTCTTGCCAAGTCATGACGCCGTCTAGAGTAAATCTTGACGCCGTCAAGAGTAACTTTTAGCCGATTTTTGAGACTTTGCCGTTTTCTTCACTTTAATGCTCCAAAAACGTCCAAAATGCCTCCTTTTCCAGATTTCTCCTCAAAAGTACCTAAAATGACAAAAGGAACGATTTAGGGCAATATTTGATCAAATAAATAAGATTTAAGGCTTAAATGACCCCTTAAAAGCGGTACACTTTTCGCTTCATCAAATATACTCCAAGAGACTTTCATTTGTCGGGAATTCTTCGTACATGCATAAATCTTCGTTTATTGATAATTTCTTCGAATTTTTCTTGGTTTTCTTTGTCGTGAGCTTCCATGAACCTAAAATAGAAATTATACTTCATTAAGTACCATAAGTTCATAAAAGTGATCAATATGTATGCATAAAATCCACGATAACGCTCCTAAAAACATGTACAATTTGAGCGTTATCAAACTCCCCCACACTTGAACTTTGCTTGCCCTCAAGCAATTCTAGAAAAAGAAAAATCGAAACTCATACCTAAATGACAAAAGAAAATTTTAAAAATTTAATCAAAAAAAAAAATTTGCATCCATTCGATCGGTTTGCATCTCCATCCGATTGGATAGACAATTCGTAAAAACATGCATCCTGCCAACCAAATCGGATGCTCGCACATCCGATCGGTTGGACAGATAAATTTTTATCTTATTTTTTTATTATTTTTTTTAATTTTTTTAAATAAAAGAGAAATAGATCGCAAACTCCCCCACCCTTAATGATTTGCTTGCCCTCAAACAATTATTAAGAAAATTAGATCCCACATGGTGCATGAAAAATAATTATAAAAATTTTATGCAAATCTACCAAGTACAAGTACAAGATACGATTTATCATTTTTAAGCGTTATGGTGAAAAACAGAGATTTATGACAATACTCATAGATTTTCTTGCTTGAGTAACATTTCTAAACACCTCACAAAAAAGAAACAAAGTATAATTCACTCAATCACTCATTTATTTAGGTAGTTGTTAGGAATTCAGGAAATAAGATATTTCTTGTTGCTGCCGATAGTGTAAAGCTGGTTCCTGCCGATAGCTGTGGTTCCTGCTGAAGCTCATTGCTGCTGATAGTTATATCTTGTTTCTGCTGATAGTAGTTGCTACTGCGGGTTTTGTTAGTTGTTATCCCGTATGTTTAGAATGTTTGTTAGATTTATTTTTAGAAGAGATCATGTTTATCTCTTCACACGTTTTCTTGTATGATGGGTTAGGGTTAGGGTTTCTTGTTATTATAAAAGGAACACCCGTTTATGAGTTTGACATATCTTTTACTACTTAACAATCTTCAATAATAATATCTTTTAGTTCATTATACGATCCATAGAGGATCATAGTCTTAGTTCTTTTCTTTTCTAGTTCGTACTCAGAGATTCTCTTGTAGTGTGCTTGTGATTACATAGGCATCCTACCGATCCACTAAGGCTCAAAGATCTAGCAGGTGTGTTAGATTCAACCAGTGGTATCAGAGCCTCGTGAGGATCTCTGATCAAGATGCAAAAGTTCTCAAAACAATCTCTCTAAACCCTTTCACAATGGGCGACGAAAACCCTAAATTCACTACCATTAAGAATGAAGAACCTGAACCCACAAAAGTTCAACAACAAATTGTTACAACCACTGTGTCCAACAGTAATGCAAAGTTCCCATATCTCAAGAAGGAAGAGTATGAAGTCTGGGCTATGAAGATGGAGTACTGGATCTCTAACAGTGATCACCATCTTTGGAATGTTATCCTCACTGGGAATACCAAGAAGAGAATTGGAAGAGATCGGAATGGGAACATCATGATTCTCCCTCCTGCATCAGCTGAGGAGCAGCTGGCTGTGCAAAAGGAAACTAAAGCAAGAACTCTCTTGCTTCAGGCTCTCCCATAGGATCACATGGGTGATTTTCATCACCTGGATGATGCTAGAGAAATCTGGCTTGCTGTAAAAGCTAGATTTGGTGGGAATGAGGAGTCCAAAAAGATAAGGAAATCCATGCTTAAGTAGGAATTCCAGGAGTTTAAGATCTCTGAGGATGAAGGAATTCACAAAGGGTATGATCGATTTCACAAGATCCTCAGCCAACTTAATCAGTTGCAGGCTCGACCAGACAATGAAGACTGCAACACAAAGTTTCTTAGGGCTTTACCTCCATCCTAGTCTCAAGTTTCCATAACCCTGAAAGCCAAGGGTGGATTGGATTACCTAAGTTTTGATGATCTGTACAACAAGCTCAAGACCCTAGAGATTGATATCAAAGGGGTTTCTACTTATTCATCTCATACACCTACTCATACTGCATTTGTTAGTGCTACCAGCACTAACAAGATCTCTCATGGTGATAGCCCAAACCCCTCATCTTCGTATGTTTCCTATTCTCCTGCAACACCAAGATCTCAATCAAGGACTGACAATGTTGTTGAGGAAATTCTTCATTCATTTGTTGCTGAAAGTACTCCACAACAGCAATTTATGTATGATGACTTTGATCAAATTGATCAATTTGATTTGGAGGAGATGGACATCAAGTGGCAGCTGGCTATGCTGTCATTAAAGGTTAACAGGTTTGAGCAACAGTCAGGGAGGAAGCTCAATCTCAATGGAAGGGAAGGTGCAAGGTTTGACAGAAGGAAGGTGAAGTGCTTCAAATGTGGTCAGATAGGTCACTTTGCCAGAGAATGCCAAGACAAGAAAGTTGATGACAGAACAAGGTATTCGGCATTCAGAATGAAAGAATTGGAGCCAGAGGAAGACAAAGCCCTAGTGTCTGTGGATTCAATGCTGGATTGGGAACAACATGAGGAGACTGGAGCTTCACGGATTTATGGGATGATTGCTGGATATGGAGCTGAGACACATGTGGCTGGAGAATTTGGAATGATGGGCCATCCATCTCAGGTACTTAAGTGTCCTTTTGATTGTGAAATTAAATATACTAAATTGCAAAAGGATAGTGAAATTAAATACACTGAGTTAAAAAGGGAGTTTGATGAGATTGAGCCTGAATATAATAAACTATTTGTTGAAATTCAAGCTTATAAAAAGGCTCTTAAAACTGTGGAAAAATAAAAGGCTTAGCATGAAGCAAATCAGCTTGCTTATGAAGAGAAACTAAGGGTTTTACAGAGAGATTTAAAAAACACCACTAATGAACTTAAATATTCTGAATCTCAATTTGCTAAGATCAAATTAGAAAATCAGGATTTAAAGGCTAAACTAGATAGTAAAGTGGCTAGGATAAATTCATGGCAACAATCAGAAAAATATCTTGTTAACTATAATAATGGTAATCAGTCTGGTTGGCATAAGAAAGGGTTGGGATATGATGTTGGGGAATATAACCCTAGAATATTTGACCCTACCCCAAAGGAAGTTGATTATCAAATTCCTGTTAAGTTTGTTAAGGAAGGAGGGATCAATGCAGTTCCTCCACCTATAAGAGGTGTGTTGAACCTAAGACCTTGATAGATCTTTGAGTACTCTTGGATCGATAGTAATGTTTATGCAATCATAAACACACTAATAGAAAGTCTTTAATCCTTGTATAAAGCAAAATTTAAATACAAGTAAGAACACAAATAACTAAGAACGATTGATCCTCTATGGATCTTTGATTAATACTAAGAACTTGTTTTTCTAAAATTGTACATATTACATAATAACGTGTTCCTTTTATAGATAAGGAACCCTAACTAGGTTTCACTAGAAACCCTAAACCGTTTCACAAGAAGCGTATATTCTAAAAACTAAACATGATATGCATTATCAATTTCTAAATAAACTCATGCATATCCTAACTAATAACAAAATACGCGAAAACTATCCATCAGCAGAAACACACTCCGCAGAATCTCTACTTCTGCAGAAACATTCTTCAGCTGAAACCAACCCTTCAGCAGATCCCATCAGCAGTAACCATCAGTAGAATTCTTCCTTAGCAGAATTCCCAACAATCCTCCCCTAATCTTGAATTTGACATGGTTAAGTTCAAGATTCTTGATAAATCTCTAACACTTCAGAATAAAAGGATTGAATTCGAACATCAGCAGCAAAGAATCAAATGAACCACATCTCTATGAATGGCAAAACTTGAAACTTCAGGTCTTTGCAGCAACAAATGACATAATGTACATCAAAACAATTTAGTTTCAGACTATTCTCATCACATCCAGGTGTGTGAACTCCTGTGAGAGGTGAATCATTGAAAATAATGGATTTGATGTCTCTTTACCAATAGCCATCACTACTGGAGTAGCCAAATGTTTAAGTTCGAAAACTATGGTACACTGATAACCATATGATTTTTAGCAAATCATCAGCTATAAACGGATTTGAGATGTCTTTACCTATAGCCGTTTGCTCAGGACTAGCCAATTCTTTGGTTTCAACTAAACCTTGGTGAATTGAATACCAAATATGGATATCAAATGTCTTTACCACAAACCATACTTTTGTGGACTAGCCAATTCTTTGGATCCCAGGAAGGGTTACATCCATGGTGAATTGAGAACCATTTTCAACTCTTAGAACTTAATCATGGGTGAGTTGAAGTACCCTATAGCTTTGAGCAAGCTATTACAGCTATCAACAGATTTGATGTGTCTTTACCAAAGCTGTACCCTTTGGACTAGCCAACTCTTTGATGGACACAAGTCACATCTGGTGAGTTGATAACCATCAACAGAGTTATACAACAAACCTGCAGAAAAGTTAGTACACAAAGATACACGATTTTTTTTTTTTTTTTTTTAACTAAGAAATAAGAATGAAAGAAGAAATAAATGAAAGAAAGAAAGATAAGATACAAAAATAATACACAATACCAGAATCAAGTAGAAGCTTGATGTTGCAAAAGCTTGGACTTGATTAACCCAATCAATTGTGTAGCATGAGTCTCATCATTAGCCACTGGATCAGGAGGAACTTCCAATTTGCTTCTAAGCATATGTTTCAGCAGATTAATAGACCAAGGATAATGCTGATCCGAAAACATACACACCCTAATGCCAGACTTTGTTTCAACAACATGCACATTAGGCATAGGGTAAAACCTCCAAGTATCAACCTCCCAAGTGTGTGAATTCTCCCAAAGTGAGTAGCCTTTTCCATTAGGTGAGTGAGAATCAAACAGAACTTGCAGATCTCCCAATAAGTACAAACCAGCCCCCTGTGGTGTATGAGAAGCATAGTACTCTGTGACCATTCCATAGAGAGTATGCAAATCTTGCCTATCCACCAAGTGAAGTATTTCTTGCAAGAAAGTAAACTCCATATAGGAATGATCTTGTCTATAAATGGTGTTTATCTGCCCATCTGTCAATGTCCACTTGACCAACACATTGTAAGAACCTTCAGGAAATGTCTCAGAAGAACCCACTTTAATAAAGGTTGAATCAGCAGCATTGAGATCGATATGCTTAGAAGAACTCTCCTGTTTAGACTTATGTGCTCTAGAAATTTGCTCTCTAGCTAACCTCACAGATCTTCTGATAGCAATTTGTCTGCTGTGTGCCATCCTTTTCTTTCTTCTCCCAGGTATATAGATCCCCATATGACTAACATTTTCAGATGCACCAGAAGCATCTTCAGGAGGAATGGAAGAAGAGAGAATAGAAACACCTTCTTCAAGCAACTTCTCAGTATCTTCTCTAGCCATTGTAGCCTCAGCAGCTTCAAGTGCAACAGATGCAGAAGAAGGAAGGGTAGCAGCCTCAGCAGATTGATTGCCTTCAGAAGTTGCCTCAGCAGAAACAGCTTGAGGGAGCAGTTGGTCTTTATCTCCAGAAGATGAAGTACCAAACTCAGCTGTTTTGATCCTTTTAGCTTCAGAAGCATCTATACTTGCACTAGGCCTCTTCAATGGAGTTTGAGGAGAGTGAATAGCCTTCATAATTTGATTATATGTTTGATGCAAATCAGATTCAGATAAGGCCCATACTTGCTTCTTGGACAAAGCAGAGTTATACACAGAAGTATATTGATGATAAACCACATTTCTCATATAATTCTTGGTTTGTGCCTCAGTCTGAGTCTTAGCTTTCTTAGCTTTAGCTTTTTGTGTAGCAATGGCCTTTCTCCTTTCTGCTGCAACCTTCTTCCTCTGCTGACCAAGAGCTACCATTTGTGCAGCAAAGTTGTTGCTATCAAAATTAGCTCCTAAGATGCTTTGGGCCAAAGTAGGATTGGAAGCAGCTTGTTGAGTATAAGAATCCCATTGTGCATCAGTAAAATGAACTGATTGCTCATCTAGCTCTCTTTGCCTTTCTGGAGGCAAATCTGAAGTTAATTGAGCTGTCATCTGTTGTGCTAAAGCTTGACTCTTCATCAGATCCTCATATTCTTTAACCAATCTAGCTTGCTCCTTCCTTTCTGCTTCACTCACAAGATCTATACCAAGATCTGTATCAACCATCACTCTTTGCTCATGACCAGAGATGTCAACACTAGGAACTCTGTCAATATCCTCAGAAGAAATACCAATAGAAGCATCAGCAGAAACATGTTGAGAGGCAAATTCAACATGTGGAGCAGAAACCTCAGCAGCAGTATCCAAGACAAAAGATCTTCCAGCAACAAACACTGCATCAGAAGCTTCAAAAGGTGTGACATCAGCAGAAGCCATATTAACTTGTTCTTGAGCCATAGATGCATCTGCCTGAACATGATCACCATCAACTTGTTCTTGAGCAACATTCAACCTTGGCATATTAGAATCCTTGCTCAAATATTGTCTTCTCCTCTTTCTGTAGAACTTGATCTGATCCTTTTGTTGTGAGGATTCAGCAGCTTTAGGTGAAGAAGTAGAAGTCTGCTGAGCAGCTTCAGCCAATAAATCAAGATGATCCAAATAACTATCCTCCTGCTCTTCATCAGAGGCAAACACAAACTTCCTTTTCTTTTTCTGCCCAAGTTGATCTTCTAATTCCTGAACCCTTCTTTTCAACACCACAATCTCATCACCAAGTGAGGATTTAGTATCTGCAAGCTCCTTCTTCAACTTCTCAATTTCTTGATCATTCCTGTTAAGTAAATTATACAGAGAAGTGAGAGTAATAGGGTCCTCAGCTCCACCAGCAGATGTCTCAGTGGTAAAGGGAGCTTCATTGGGCCTTTCAGAAGAAATATGTATATTCTCAAAAGTAGGAGTGCTTTCATCTATTGGGTCTCTAAAAGGGCTAGGTGTGGACAGTCTTGTAGTCTCATCTTCAAGAGGTGTAGTCACATGAGTATCAAGAGACTGAATTGTCTCCTCCACCTCAGGAACAAGCTCATCAGGAGCTTCATGAGTTTGTGTTGGAATAGGACTGGGTGAAACATGTACAGGTGAAGGTGTAGGTTGGTCAGGAGAAACAAGGGGTGCTTCAGCAGTTGTGGATGGACCCTCATCCCTTTCCACTGATGGATTACCATCAGCAGTAACACTTGGTAATGATGGAGTACCATCATCAGTAGCATTGGGAGATGGTGGAGCAACATCAGCATTACCCTCATCAGCATGATCATTGCCATGTGGCAACATAGCTTGAAGCAGAGGGTGATGTTCTCCAACATAGTGAGTTTTCATTGAAGCAAACAACTTAGCACTAAGGGCTCCTATGGGATAATGGCCTCTATCTTGGGTATTTATGTCTAATATTATTTGAAGAAACCTAGGGTACATCAGAAACTTATGCTTTTTCTTTTGAATATTTTCAACCATATTATAAAAAATAAACTTAGAGAAATTATAAGTTAAACCCTGTGAGATACATACTATACCACAACCCAATTGGGTAGAGAATTGATCCCATCCTTCAGACTTATTGCTGATGCACTGAAGCAATGTGTGCACCAAAAACCTCCACTTGGGGCAAAACTTGTTCTTGAGCCACATAACTGTATCCATGCTTTGATAACCAGCAGCTCTCAGCCCAGCAAGTATCTCTTCAGTGTTGGTGTGATAGACACCATCTTCATCATCCAGTTGTAATCTTTCCCTAATCAAAGCTTCAGTAACCACATACTCTGCTCCATCAATTTTTGCTACAATCTCTGTATCAGAACGTTTCTCAGCAGATGCCCAAAATTGCTTCACCAAAGATTCGTGAACTACATCTGGATAATAAGTCAGTGCAAAGTGAATCTTGGAACGCTTCAAGAACTCAACCATAGGGTCATACATTTCATGTCCCTTTGCTTTCCCTAGAAAAGCAACTTTGTTGTGATCCTTCTTAAATTGTAGTGCCTCCATTGATGAACTTATGAGAGATAGGATATGAATTTAAGTGAATAGAGAATAGGTTTAGATTGCTTGAAGAGGGAATCAATTGATTTGGGCGAAGATTATATGAAGTAGGTTATAAATAGAAGTTACTCAATTATGGTCAAGATTTATCGGAACTAATTGTTGACCGTATCTGACGTGTAAAGTAACTCCAGCATTCAAAATTTACTCTTCAGCAGAAATGATGGTCAATCTGCTGAAGTAAGAAGTCAATAAGCAGAATCAACTCAAGAGTTATAATATCTCAGTAAATATCTTGAGTTTTACTTCGCCACCCAACTCGCATTAATTACCTTCAACACTTGACTTCGCCTATAAAATAACCCCAAATCACAATCTGCACAAATCACTTAACCCTAATTTACCATCAAACCTTCATTCAACCAAGATCACTCATCAACACTATGAATAACCAACCAGAAGTAGTCGATCTTACCTCTGAGTCATCAGCAGACTCAGGGGAGAACATTCCTCAATCATCCACACAACCTTCCCATAGAAGGTATTGTCTTACCAAAGAACAAGCCCGCAAGAGAAAGCATGATGTGGGCACATCAAACAGACCCAACAATCCACCCAAACCTCCATCATCATCATCATCTGAGGATAGTCGTCCTTTATTTCGATATCCCTACCAAGATGAGCCTCGTACTTTGAAGTCCCCTTTTCTCCCTTCTTCAGAAGATGATAGTGTGGTGGATCCAAATGATTCACCTAGGGGCTCTGATGACTTCACAGAGCGTCTTGAGCCAATCTTCAATAGATTGGTGAGAGAGGAAGAGGAGAGGGAAGCAGCAGCAGCCAGGGAAGAGAATCCCCAACCTTCACAACCCCAACCTAGGCCACACACCAAAAATCCACCACTCCCAGTGACAAGGGAGGTGGTTATTGGTCTTCCTGCTCCAAGGACTGGTGTTTCATACCACAGAGACATAGGAAAGGGCAAGGGTGCAGAGGTGACCGGTAAAGGAAAGGGTAAAATAGAGTAGGTGATGATGAGATGTTGCCAGGGACCAAAGATATAAAACTAGGTTCTTCAGCATCTTCATTCCTGGTCCTTCATCTCCAACAACTTTTGAAACCCTGATGATATGATTTAGAGTCTGTGTAGGTTATCTTGTATAGGAATGGTCTTTTATTACAATTTAAAGTTGTTTGTATGCTGTAATTTCTTTTGAATGAATGAACAACTTCTCTTTTATCTTTCAATGAATATCACTTGAACTATGCTTCAGCACTTTCAGTCAGCAGAATCAATCTTTAAGCTTACTTGACCAATTCCCATTTAACCAATCTTGGAGAACCTCCACTTAAGATCAGTAATTACACATCAAGGCATTCTGCAAAACAGACACATAAAAACAAACCAAACCAAACAAAACTTAAAGTACATTAGTTGGTTAGTATGTTAGTAGACATAATATACAAAATATTACGAATTTTACAACAACAATCCTCCCCTGAGGCATATGCCTCCCCTGAGGCCTATGCCTCCCCTCAAACTTTGCATTTAAGGGTTAACCATCCCAATATGGACAACTAAGTGTTGAAACCTAGGTCCATCAAAAGCCTTAGTCAATAAATCTGCCACATTATCATCTGTGTGAATCTTAACCACCTTAACCAAATGTTTTTCATATGCATCTCTTATAAAATGATGCCTGATTTCAATATGCTTAGTTCTATTATGAAAAACTGGATTTTTGACAATGCATATGGTACTTTGATTATCAATGAAGATTGTGGTGTTCATGAAATTAAGCCCATAATCCAGCAATTGATTTTGTATCCAAAGAACGGTCCACAACAATTGGCAGCAGCAACATACTCTGCTTCAGTAGATGAGGTAGCAACAATAGTTTGTTTCTTGCATTGCCAAGAAATCAATCTTCTTCCAAGAAATTGGCAACCTCCAGTTGTGGATCTCCTATCCAGATTTGCACCAGCATAATCACTATCACTATATGCTTCCAACTTAAAAGGAGACTCTTTTGGGTACCAAAGACCTAAGTTAGGTTGGCCTTTGAGGTACTTGAAGATCTTTTTGACTGCATTCAAATGGGAAGTAAGTGGAGTGCCCTGATGTCTAGAACAAGCACTCACAGCAAATGTGATGTCAGGCCTTGAAGCTGTCAAGTACATCAATGAACCAATCATGGATCTGTATAGGTGAATATTCACTGCAGGATCTGGTTCAAGATTGTTCTTTGGTTTTGGAGCTTCATAAGGTGTAGTGGCAGTTCTGACATTTTCCATATCAAACTTCTTCAATATATCCTTCACATACTTATCCTGACTGATAAAGATACCATCTTGTTTCTGCTGAACTTGTAGACCCAAAAAGAAAGTAAGCTCCCCATAGCACTCATCTGAAACTCTCCCTACATCAATTCCTCAAACTCCCTGCACCAAGCTTCTTTAGTGGAGCCAAAGATAATGTCATCCACATAAACCTGCACAAGAATTATATCCCTGGAATTCTTCTTAATGAAGAGTGTTTTGTCAATGGCACCTCTTCTGTATCCATGCTTCAGCAGAAATGCAGAAAGCCTAGCATACCAAGCTCTTGGTGCCTGATGTAATCCATAGAGAGCTTTTACAACCTTGTAAACATGTTTTGGATTATCTGGGTCTTCAAAACCTTTGGGTTGAGTGACATATACTTCCTCTTCAATTTCACCATACAGGAAAGCACCTTTCACATCCATCTGATATACCAGAAAACCCATATAAGATGCATAGGCCAAGAAGATTCTGATGGCCTCAACTCTGGCTACTGGAGCAAAGACTTCATTATAATCAACTCCTTCCTCTTTTCTGAATCCCTGTGCCACCAATCTTGCTTTGTTTTTGACCACAATACCCCTTGCATCTCTTTTATTCTTCAAAATCCATTTTGTCCCAATGGCTATCTTTCCTTCAGGTAGTGGTACCAAGATCCAAACCTGCTGATTCTTGAATTGTTGCATCTCATCTTGCATTGCTTCAAGCCAATTTGAATCTTCAAGAGCTTGAGCAACACTGGTTGGCTCCACTTGAGAAAGAAAGCAAGCAAACAGACAATGCTTAAAGTCTGTGTGATTGTTCCTTTGTTGATGTGAGACATAGGAAAGAAAAGCAACTTGACCATACTTAGAACCCTTCACAGTACTTCTAGTTCTAACAGGTGCTTGAGGATCACCAAGAATATTGGATTGGGGATGAGCAATGTTGATCCTTTTGGTAGCATTGGGGTTGACATCAATTGTGGTGTCAAGATTGTTCACAGTGGGTCCAAAATCACTGTCATAGGAGGCTGAGTTGAAGATTCCAGCTTTGGGTTGGTGATTCCCAAGATCAGAAGGACTTGGAAAGCGTGTATATGGCTCTTCAAAGTCTGTGGACACACTAGGAGAAATGGGAGAACCTTCAGGAGAACTGTCAGCAGAATTGGTGATGTCAGGGGAAACAGAAGGCCTATCAGCAGAATCCTGGTTTCCACTGACTGGTTGTGCTAACTCCACACCAACTCTTTCAGCTTCTTGATTGGCTGCATGCTCCTGCTTCTTGAGTCTAGCAAGGTCCTCTGCATAGTGTGACTCTTCTTCAAGCTCATCAGAAGTTCCTTTGGAGCTATCACCTGCAAAATGGTTAGGAGAAAAAGAGGGTACAACAATAGGGTGTTCATCATGCTCAGACTCACTATCTGAGTCACCTTCCATGGTACCAACTTTGTTTGTGGGAGACTCTTGAGAACCTGCAGATTGGTTAGCAACATATCTAGTATAGCCCAAGTAATCAGTTAAGTAATCCAGGTCAAAATACCAAGCATGACCTTGACCCTGAACATTAGGCTTGTCTTCTAGGTATCTCAGGTTAAGGGTCTCCTCAATCTTTTTAGCATTTAAATTATATACCCTATAAGCCTTACTATGTGCTGCATAACCCACAATATACCCCTCATCAGCTTTCTCATCAAACTTTCCCAGTGGATCACTAGTATTCAAAATGGTCACTTGACATCCAAAAGGTTTAAGATAATGAATATCAGGAACTTTCCCAGTGAGAAGTTCATAAGGTGTCTTGAAATGAGGTCTAGTGATGGATACCCTGTTCAAAACATAACAAGCAGTGCTTACTGCTTCAGTCCAGAACATAGTGGGTAATTTAGAGTCTGCAAGCATGGATCTTGCTGCCTCTATTAAGGTCCTATTCTTTCTTTCAGCAACCCCATTTTGCTGTGGGGTTCTTGGATTGCTATAGTCCCTTTTTATCCCCTTAGACTGACAAAGTTCTATTAAAACAGCATTTTTGAACTCTGTCCCATTATCACACCTAATACCTTTAACCTTTTTGTTTAGCTGGTTTTCAACAAGGGTAATGAATTCTTTTAAAATTGGAGATGTTTCATCTTTAGTTTTCAAAAAGAATACCCAACAAAACCTGCTATAGTCATCAGTGATTACCAGGCAGAAGTACTTGAGATTAATACTTCTGATTTGAGTTGGACCAAAGAGATCCATATGCAGCAACTGAAGAGGTTCTAAGATGGTTCTCACAGCAGTAATGGCTTTGTATGAGGCTCTATGTTGCTTTCCTTTGTTGCAGGCAACACAATTGTGCTCATTGGTGAAGACTTTGGAAGGAAGTCCATGAACTAGACCAAGTTTAGAAAGCTTGTTTATGGTCTTGAAATTCACATGAGCCATCCTTCTATGCCATTTTGTAGACTCATCCAGGGATGCTTTAGCCACCAAACATGTTAAGTCACCTTCAGGTTGAACATCATTCAAATTGAATGTGTACAAATTGTAAGTTCTGGGAACTCTCAGCAGAATTGGTGTATCTTCTGGAAGTTTGAAGTCTTTAGAGAGCACAAGACATTCATCCTCAGAGAAAAATACTTTGTTCTTGGTGTCACAAATTTGTGATACTGAGAACAAATTGAAATGTTGCAGTTCCTTCACATAATACACATTCTCAAAGTCCAAATTAGGTGTTCTGATGGTTCCCTTCCCAGTGATTCTACCATCTCCTCCACCAAAAGTCACATTGCCTCCTCCTTCAATGGGTACAAAATCATGCATCATCTCAATATTTCCTGACATACTCCTGGAACAACCACTATCTACAATGCCTACTTCTTTACTTTTCAGAGGATGATCCTACAACAACAACAACAAAAATATACAAGATATAAGTACACTTTGGAGACTCAAGTCATTGCTGACTTGAGCCTGCCTTGTGGATCATAAGAGTTAGGCCATGTAGATGTATAAGATCCACCATTGTTCTTGGACCTGCTATGATAATTAGGTCCCTTTTTAGTCCAATAACAACCTGCTGAGGGCTTAACAGCAGTATCCCAATATCCCCTACCCACATTCATTGGGTCAATAAATACAGGCCAATAACCATTCTGAAAGTATGAACTAGTTGGTCTCACATATGGTCTAGCAACAGGTCTTCTCCTAGCAGATGGAGAATATCTATCAGCAGAATTGCTGGACTTATGAGTTGCCTGTGGAACATATGGTGGTATATCCTTAACATTATTCCACATTGGTCTAGGTTTATTTTGACCACTACATACACCCAATCTTTGCTCATGAAAATTACAATCCTTAATCAAATGAAATTTACTTCCACACACAAAGCATTTCTTCTTTTTAGAAGATTTATTAAAAGTGAAAGATGTTCCATTACATGCAAAATTATTCAAACCACTAACATTAATAGGATTGTTTTTGACACAATTAGAAACATTGTTTTGCAAAGAATTAAAAGACAAGTCTTCAGAAGAAACTGTCTTGGACTTTGATTCCTCAGCAGCAACTCTAACAGACTTGTAGGGAGTCTTGGGTGTAGGTTTTGGTGAAGTCTTGGGTGAGGTCTTGGGAAGGTCTGACTTTTCACTTGAATCACAACTGGTAGTAGACCCTTGGTCAGAGGACTTGTCACTAGAAGAACAAGAGACATAGTCAGTAGAATTAGAATCAGGGTCTGGCAAGTCACATGACTTTTTGCCATAAAGATGGTGTGATCCATCAAAGTCTGAGGTGGTGTTGGTAGTGGGCATAAATTCTCCTCTAATAGGTCCAGGCACAACATGTAATTTTCCTTCTTTAACAAAGTTTGCTAATCCTGCTGGTGTAGGTTTACCCATATCACACCTAGCCTCTAAGCCCACATATTTTTTAAAACCTAAACCTAGAGTTTACAGGTTGAGTATTATAGAGACAGTTAGATAACTTATCACCTGACATTAACCAAATTTTATGACAAGCTATTTCCTGCTCTAGTTTCTCTTTTAGTTCCTTATTCTCTAACTCTAGTTTAGCTTTTTCCTTTTCACAACATTTTAAATCATTTGTAGTACATAGTAAATCTCTCTCTAACACCCCTATCTTTTCTTCATAGGCAGTCTGATTCTTCTGAAACCAAATTTGTTGTCTTTCTTTAGTTTTTAAAGCCTGTTTGTAAGCCTCAACTTCAACATAACATTCATTATATTTAGGTTTCAATTCATCATATGCCTCCTTAAGTTCATTATATCTTTCACTACAACCAAAAACACAATTATGTACCTGAGAGATGCCCATCAAGGCAACTTGATCATGTTGATCCTCTGTAGTACAGCATGCCAGCAATCCATTCTGCCCAGAAGCTTCATCATTATCAGGTTCATGCACATTCCAGTTGATATGATCATCCAGAGTGACCAAAGCTCCAGCTTTCCCACCTTCCACTTGTTTCTTCTGATAGGTAGTATATCTAACCTCATCACCTGCCTTCCTATCCTTGCATTCTCTTTTGAAGTGACCCATCTGTCCACAAGTATAGCATTTGATCTTCATCCTGTCAAATCTAGCTGGATCTCCTCCCTTGTAACCAAACTTTCTCCCAGACTTCTTCTCAAACCTCTCGACATTCAAAGTGAGCATGGCCACTTGCCATTTCAAGTTCATCTCTTCCAAATCCAGAGGATCCAACTGGTCAAAATCCTCAAAAGCAAGTTACTGCTGATGATCATAATCAGCAACAAAAGAGTGAAGTACATCTTCCAATACACCACTAGACTGTGGTTGAGAATTTGGTCTGTTGTTGATGTAGGAAGATGATATTGAGGAGCTTGGGCTTGAAGCTTGATTCATCTTATTGGAGGTGGTGCTAACAAAAGCTGAGTAGTTGGGAGTGGATGCACGAATGGGACTTCTAACATCAGGCTCAAGAGTCTTAAGCTTGTTGTAGAGATCATCAAAAGATAACATATCCAGTCCACCTTTAGCTTTGAGTGCAATGCTCACTTGCAGCCAAGATGGAGGTAAAGATCGCAAGAACTTTGCATTGCAATCCTCATTGTCTGGCCTGGCCTTCAGCTGATTCAATTGGCTCAAAATCTTATGAAACCTGTCATACCCCTTGTGAATACCTTCTTCCTCAGAGATTTGGAATTCTTGAAACTGCTGTTTCAGCATCGATTTCCTCATCCTCTTGGACTCATCATTCCCACCAAACCTAGCCTTGATGGCCATCCAGATGTCCTTTGCATCCTTTATGTAGTGAAAGTCACCCATATGATCATCTGGTATAGCCTGAAGGAGAATAGTTCTAACTTTATTCTCTCTTTGTACAGCTAGAAACTCTTCAGCAGTTTTAGGACCAAGGATGGTAATCTTTCCATCAGCATCTTCGGTGTGCCTTTTCAAACTATTTCCATTTTTGACAATTTCCCAAAGATTCCAATCAATATTCATGATCCAATTCTGCATCTTCACAGCCCACAATTCATACTCTTCCTTCTTGAGATATGGGAACTTTGCATTGCTGTTGGTGAGAGTGAGTTGTTGCATAGATGAAGATGTGGTGTTAAGGTTATTATTGTTGACTTCTGATCCATCGTCTGATCCAGGCATTGTTTTGGTTATTTTGTTTG
Organism: Artemisia tridentata subsp. tridentata; assembly: GCA_021014915.2. Taxonomy (NCBI): domain Eukaryota; kingdom Viridiplantae; phylum Streptophyta; class Magnoliopsida; order Asterales; family Asteraceae; genus Artemisia; species Artemisia tridentata. The sequence goes on along the minus strand of CP139509.1, from coordinate 520,072,431 downwards.
ATAGGGTGTGGAAGAAAAGATGTTCTTAGTATCACAGAGACTCTCCCGAGGCTCTGATACCACTTGTTGAACCTAAGACCTTGATAGATCTTTGAGCACTCTTGGATCGATATTAATGATTATGTAATCACAAACACACTAATAGAAAGTCTCTAATCCTTGTATAAAGCGGAATTTAAATACAAGTAAGAACACAAATAACTAAGAACGATTGATCCTCTATGGATCTTTGATTAATACTAAGAACTTTTTTTTCTAAAATCGTACATATTACATAATAGCGTGTTCCTTTTATAGATAAGGAACCCTAACTAGGTTTCACTAGAAACCCTAAACCGTTTCACAAGAAGCGTATATTCTAAAAACTAAACATGATATGCATTATCACTTTCTAAATAAACTCATGCATATCCTAACTAATAACAAAATACGCGGAAACTATCCATCAGCAGAAACACACTTCGCAGAATCTCTACTTCCGCAGAAACATTCTTCAACAAAAACCAACCCTTCAGCAGATCCCATCAGCAGTAACCATCAGTAGAATTCTTCCTTAGCAGAATTCCCAACAAGGTGTTTTCAAGCCTGTCCCTATCCACTCAGCCCTTGACCTTGACTTTGATGATTCACAAATGACTTATGGCAAAAAGGCAAAGAACTTGCCTGATCTTGATTGTGACTCTAATGAATTTGTCTCTTGTTCTTACAGTGACAAATCTAAAGAAATCAAGACTGGTGACTATGCCACATGTGGATCAAGTGAGAATTCAGCATAAATAAAAGTAGAAGATCTGTCTTCAAAAGTGGCTACTGATGAATCCCAAAGAGCTGAAGATGTTTCTTTTGATAATGTTAAAAACAATAATGTTCCTAGTTTTGGTTTTGTTTCAAACAGTTATGGTTGTGATTTTAATTTTGTTAAGGATAATTTTGATTCATGTGTTGGTTTGAATTCTTCTGATTGCAATGAGAAATATAATGTTAAGAAAAAGTCCCCTAGAAAGAAATCTTGATTTGTGTGTCGTAGTTATGATCATCTTATTAAAGATTGTGACTATTATGAAAAACAGATGGGTAAATATGCTTGTCAAAATAGGTCTGTGTGGAACAATGTCAATGAAATTCCCCCATATATTCCACAAGCAGCAAGAATAAACTCTTGTAGAGCTTCTGTTGCTGCTGGCAAGTCAATTCCAGCTGGTAAGCCTGTTGCTGCTGGCAAGCCAATTCCTGCTGGTAAGCCGGTTGCTGCTGGCAAGTCCATTCCTGCTGGTTGGAGAAGCAATGCTGCTAGACCTTACTACAGACCTACTAGTACTTACTTTCAAAATGATATGTGGCCTGTTTATTTTGACACCTTACACATGGGAGGGGCAAGATGGGAAACTGCTGTTAAGTCCTCAGCAGGTTGTTCTTGGAGAAACAATAACCAATATATGAGAATGGGGTCCAAGAACAATGGTGGATCTCATTAATCTCCATGGTTTAATTTTTATTGATCCACAAGGCAGACCCAAGTCAGTAATGACTTGGGCCTCCCATGTATCTAACATTGTTGTATGTATTTTTGTTCTATAGGACATTCCTTTTAAGAGTAAAGATGTAGGTATTGTTGACAGTGGTTGTTCAAGGAGTATGACAGGAAATTTGAAAAGGTTGCATGACTTTGTACCCTTTTATGGAGGAACTGTGACATTTGGAGGAGGTGATGGAAAGATTACAGGGAAAGGAACCATTAAGACTCCTAAACTGGACTTTGAGAATGTTCTCTATGTGAAGGAACTCAAGAACTTCAATTTGTTCTCTGTCTCACAAATATGTGACAAGAAGAATGGGGTTCTCTTCACTGAGACTGACTGTCTTGTGCTCTCCAAGGACTTCAAGATGCCTGATGAAAGTGAGATAGTACTCAAAGTTCCAAGGACTCACAACCTGTATTGTTTCAATCTGAATGATGTTAAGCCTGAGGGTAAACTTGCTTGTATGGTGGCAAAAGCTTCTGAGGATGAAGCAAACAAATGGCACAAAAGAATGGCTCATGTGAACTTCAAGACTATCAACAAGCTGGCAAAGAATGGCTTAGTGCAAGGGATCCCTTTCAAGACCTTCACAAATGAACACAATTGTGTTGCCTGCAATAAAGGAAAGCAACACAAGGCTTCATACAAGGCCATTACTGCTGTGAGCACCATCTCTGAGCCTCTGCAACTGCTTCATATGGATCTTTTTGGTCCAACTTCTATCAGAAGTAGAGACCATAAGTATTTTTTTCTGGTGATTACTTATGATTTTAGCAGGTTTTCTTGGACTTTCTTTTTAGGTACTAAAAATGAAACCTATTCTGTGATTAGGGATTTTATTACCTTAATTGAAAACCAGCTAAATAGAAAGGTTAAGGCTATAAGGTGTGATAATGGAACTGAGTTTAAAAATTCTAATCTAATTGAATTTTGTGGGAATAAGGGGATTAAAAGAGATTATAGTAATGCCAGAACCCCACAACAAAATGGGGTTGCAAAAAGGAAAAATAGGACCCTTATAGAAGCAGCTAGATCTATGCTAGCTGACTCTAAGTTGCCTACCATGTTTTGGACTGAAGCAGTAAGCACTACTTGCTATGTACTGAATAGGGTATCTATTACTAATCCCCACAACAAAACTCCTTATGAGCTCTTGTCTGGAAAGGTTCCCAACATTAGTTACCTTAAGCCTTTTGGATGTCATGTAACTATTTTGAATACTAGTGATCACCTAGGTAAATTTGAAGAGAAGGCAGATGAGGGGTTCATTATAGGATATTCTGCTCATAGTAAGGCCTATAGGGTTTATAACTTGTCTGCTAAGAGGGTAGAAGAAACACTCAATTTAAGGTTTCTAGAGGACAAACCTAATTTACAAGGTGCAAGTCATGACTGGTATTTTGACCTGGATTATCTGACTGATTCATTAGGTTATTCTTGATATAAAGCTAATCAATCTGTAGGTACACATGTTTATCCATCTAACAATGCAGGTACCTCAGATGATGAGTCTGATTCAGAGTGTGATGAACAATCCATAGTTGTTCCTTCTTTTCCCTCTAACCACTTTTCAAGTACAGAACTCAAAGATACTTCTGATAAGGCTGAAGATAATTCAAGTTTTGCAGAAGACCTTGCTAGGCTTCAAACACAAGAACATCAAGCCAAGAGAGTTGCTAAAAAGTTTGGTTCTGAGTTTTCACAAGAAACAGTGGAGCTATTGAGAAATGCTGAAGCTGAAGTCAGAAGACAAATGGCTTCCGCTGGTGGTATTCCTATTCCTGCTAATGTCAATTCTGTTGGTAGTACACCTGTTACTGCTGATACATCTGCTGCTCCTGCCGATGTCATCACTCCTGCTGCTTCTTTGTCTACTCCATCTGTTGATTTATTTGGATTCAGTGAGCCTCCAACTAGATTCCCAAGTCCATCTGATCTTGGAAATTCACTCTCTTCAGCAGCTAAGCTGAATGATCCTCATCATCAATCAAGATCTGGAATTTTCACTCACTCTTCTTATGATGGTGAAGCAAATCCCTCTATTACTAATCAAGCCACAACCTATGAAGTAGATCCTGTTGTTACCAAGAGGATTAACACTGTACATCCTCAATCTTTGATTCTTGGTGATCTCAATTCCCCTGTTCAAACAAGAAGTAGGTTAAGTCAATCCAAGTTTGGAGAATCTGCTTTTCTCAGTTATATTCAGGAACAGTTAAGGAGCAATCACACTGACTATCTTCATTGCCTCTATGCTTGCTTTCTATCTCAAATTGAACCAAGTAGTGTAGCTCAAGCCCTTGATAATTCTGATTGGGTTGAGGCTATGCAAGAGGAAATGCATCAGTTCAAGAATCAGAAAGTATTGGTATTAGTACCATTTCCTGAAGGAAAACATGGAATTGGAACTAAATGGATTCTCAAGAATAAACGGGATGCTAGGGGAATTGTGGTTCGAAATAAAGCTAGATTGGTAGCTCAAGGACATCGACAAGAAGAGGGTATCGACTATGATGAGGTGTTTGCACCAGTAGCAAGAGTTGAAGCTATTCGATTGTTTTTGGCTTTTGCTTCATTTATGGGGTTTGTGGTTTATCAGATGGATGTGAAGAGTGCATTTCTGTATGGAAGTATTGAAGAGGAAGTGTATGTTACTCAACCACAGGGATTTGTGGATCCACAGCATCCTGATTTGGTTTATAAAGTGGTGAAAGCACTCTATGGACTTCATCAAGCACCAAGAGCATGGTATGCCAGGTTGTCTGCCTTTCTACTTAAACATGGTTACAGAAGAGGAACAATCGATAAAACACTCTTCATAAGGAAGAATTTTAAAGATATCATCTTGGTACACGTGTATGTAGATGATATTATTTTTGGTTCCACTAATGCAGCTTGGTGTAAGGATTTTGAGGAATTAATGAAAAGTGAATTTGAAATGAGTGCCATGGGGCAGATGACATTCTTCTTGGGCTTACAGGTTCAACATAGACCAGATGGTATCTTCATAAACCAAGAAAAGTATGTTCATGACATACTTAAGAAGTTTGACTTGGAAAGTGTGAGGACTGCAGCAACACCTTATGAAGCTTCAAAGCCTAAATCCAATACTGAACCTGATGATGCTGTAAATGTTCACTTATACAGGTCTATGATAGGTTCTTTGATGTATTTAACAGCTACATGGCCTGATATCATGTTTGCAGTCTGTGCTTGTGCTAGACATCAGGTTACACCTTTGACTTCCCATTTAAATGCTGTCAAGAAAATCTTCAAGTATTTAAAAGGACAGCCTAAGCTGGGACTTTGGTACCCAAAGGATTCTTCTTTTGTACTGGAAGCTTATAGTGACAGTGACTATGCTGGAGCTAACTTTGATAGAAAATCTACTACTGGGGGTTGCCAGTTTTTGGGAAGAAGGTTGGTTTCTTGGAAATGAAAGAAGCAGACTATTGTGGCTACATCTTCTAATGAGGCAGAGTATGTTGTTGCTGCTAGTTGCTGTGGACAGTTCCTTTGGCTGCAAAATCAATTGTTAGACTATGGATTCAACTTCATGAACACTAAAATTTTCATTGACAACCAAAGTACAATATGTATTGTTAAGAATCTAGTGTTTCACCAAAGAACAAAGCACATAGAGATTCGGCATCATTTCATAAGGGATGCTTATGAGAAGCATCTCATTCAGGTGCTTAAGATACACTCTGATGAGAATGTGGCTGACCTGTTGACTAAAGCATTTAATGGTCCAAGATTCAACTATCTGGTGGTTCATATTGGAATGCTCAATCCTTAGGTGCTGAGATTAAGGGGAGGTTTAAGCCTAAGGGGAGGCTTGTTGTTGTTGTATATCTTTCTTCTTTCTCTTTTATTATTTTCTTTCTTTTTCTTTTGGTTTGTTTCTTGTTTTTCTTTTAGTTCAAAAAAAACAAAAAAAAAATTCTTGTATATTTTGTGTGCTAATAAGTTGGTTTTAATCAACACCTTGCAGGTACAGTGTTGGTGTTTACACCTACACAACAAATGGTATTCAACTCACCATGTCTCACAGACACAAAAGAGTTGACTCACCATGAGGGTACAGCTCTGGTGTGATTGTCAAATTTGTTGATAGCTGTAATAGCTTGCTCAAAGCTATAGGGTACTTCAACTCACCCATGGTTCATTCCTGAGAGTTGAAATGGTTCTCAATTCACCATGGATGTAACCCTTTCTGGGATCCAAAGAATTGGCTAGTCCACAAAAGTATGGTTTGTGGTAAAGACAATTGATATCCATATTTTGTATTCAATTCACCAAGGTTTGCTGTAACCCAAGAATTGGCTAGTCCTGAGCAAACAGCTACAGGTAAAGACAAGTCAAATCCGTTTAAAGTTGCTGATTTACTAAACATCAGATGGTTATCAATGTACCATGGTCTAACACACCTAAACATTGGCTACTCCAGTAGTGATGGCTATTGGTAAAGAGACATCAAATCCATTAATTTTCAATGATTCACCTCTCATAGGAGTTCACACACCTGGATGTGATGAGAATAGTATGAAACTTAAGTGATTTGATGTACATATTGTCATAGTAGCAGTCAACCTCAAGTGAATGACATGGTGACCAGCTTCAATATTCTTTTGAAGATAATTTCCTATTGCTGCTGAACTATCGAAGTTGCTGCTGGAAGTTTCAAGTGTTACTGCTGGTTACTTACTGATGCTGCTGCTGGTCTAATCCTCTGCCTATGCACTTCAAAGATCTATCAGGGAATCTTGTAAGTTAACCTAGTCAACTTCAAGATTAGGGGAGGATTGTTAGGAATTCAGGAAATAAGATATTTCTTGTTGCTGCCGATAGTGTAAAGCTGGTTCCTACCGATAGCTGTGGTTCCTGCTGAAGCTCATTGCTGCTGATAGTTATATCTTGTTTCTGCTGATAGTAGTTGCTACTGCGGGTTTTGTTAGTTGTTATCCCGTATGTTTAGAATGTTTGTTAGATTTATTTTTAGAAGAGATCATGTTTATCTCTTCACACGTTTTCTTGTATGACGGGTTGGGGTTAGGGTTTCTTGTTATTATAAAAGGAACACCCGTCTATGAGTTTGACATATCTTTTACGACTTAACAATATTCAATAATAATATCTTTTAGTTCATTATACGATCCATAGAGGATCATAGTCTTAGTTCTTTTCTTTTCTAGTTCGTACTCAGAGATTCTCTTGTAGTGTGCTTGTGATTACATAGGCATCCTACCGATCCACTAAGGCTCAAAGATCTAGCAGGTGTGTTAGATTCAACAGTAGTGGAGTATATATCAGAGAAATCACACTCATTTCTCAGTCATGATTCGTTTATTACCATAGGCTTGTACAAGAAACAAAACTCCACCGACGTGGCGTAAGCACCAAGTGTAAACATCTAAAGAGGTCTTTTATTCGGGTTTAAGGTTAAAGGTTACCGGCTAATGTTCAAACATTTCATATAGATATATAATAGTTCGCTGGCTCGGATTTTTGACTAGCTAAACAACGGATGGTCACTAGATTGTACCTAGGTTCGCTGGCGCGTTACTTGCATAACGGATGGTCACCGAAATACGCACTAGATCGCTGGCATGTTTTTCAACTATTCAAAAACCCGGATGGTCACTACAATATCCATGCACTACATATTTTTACAAAGCCATTACATAATCTGGATGCTCGAAAGCTAACAATGAATAAAGTAATTTGGTAAGGGTATGGATAAGGCGTGGGTGTATTTATGAAATTGGTTTTAAAAGAAAATTAAAGTCAAGTCTAATACCCATGTTGCTAGTTATCGAACAAACCGCAAACCCGTAAATGATTATACTTACAATCTTCTCCTCTTCACATATCGATCACCAAATATATATGTATATCACGTCTTAGCACATTGGCTAATCGATATCTCAAACATACTTCATCTTCCTTCATCTTCATAATAATATAGCACATTTGCTATAATTGTCATCACATATATTTCTTTTCTTTTTTTTTCGATGACTTATTCTTTTTTTTTTCACACATTTTTTTTAATTATTTCTCCTTTCATACATAATATCTCCCCCACACTTCGTATAAGCATACACCACAAAAATACAATATACAAAAGACGTCTCCTTCTTCTTTGTCGGAATGGCGCACACGAATGACAATGTGTGGCTAACTAATAATCATCAAAAACAATCCAACAACCAAGCAACTAGCAACACACCGTTTATACTTTGACAAAGGCTCACACCCCCAAAATCGGGTTCATCGGAAGCTTTCATATCGCTGGGGTGCAACTCAATTGGTATCACAACACAAGTGTAAAGAACGATTTTCATTTCAATTATTTAGAACAACCTTGTTTAACAAAAATGTTGAATTTACATTGTTAAAAGTAGTGCGGAAATAGGCCCTTTAAAATAGGTAGAACGGTCCCAAATGTTTGTCAGAGTCTTCTATGACCATGCCATGCCCTGCCAAGAGCCTCCAGTAGCGTGCTATTGCTTTATACCTGAAAATACATGCTAACAAGTGTCAACACAAGGTTGGTGAGTTCATAGAGTTTATTGTAAAATGCACTGCCTTTGAATGAAGATTTTCCCAGCAAAGGCATTGTAAATCCACCCAGTTCCAAGTCCTGTCCATAGCAAGACTTGCAACCTGTGTGTTTACAACCCATTGCCAAATATGATTTGGTTTATGTTACTGAAATGTTATACGGAAACCACAAGTATAAAGTGTATAATAAACTGCCACATGAAAAAAAATGATACATTAGCTCTTAAGCTCATGACCCCGAAGCTAGACTGAATGAAATGCCCCAACTGAGTGCTTTGCCAAACACCCTGGAATGGATCAAATGTAATGCGTTCGTATGACAAGTTGGTGCTACCAACCCGAACGGAGGTGTCACCCTCAATAGATCTATTCACACACCCTCGCTTGCTCACAATTAACGGTTCATGATAATAGGGGACTATAACTTGGCAATGAGGTAACTTAAGCAATGTAATGAATTTATATACTTTGGTCCGCATGAAAAATGGTACAATGTATTCTCCCCCGAGAGATTTGAAATGATGTAATAACTTGAAAACCGGGGCTATAAAAACTCACTTTAATCCTTAGAAGATTAAAGTGCTTGTGGAAAATAATTGAGCATGTATTCTCCCCAAAACGTAATCCAAAACGTATAAAATAGGGGCTATGGAACTCACCTGATGCGATAGCAACAAAGACAGATATGAATATGCTGAAATGAGGCTCGGTCTCTAACCGCGACCTAACATGAATGATATGATCTATTGTAAGCAATGAAATGATGCTACACATGCAAATACGTATGTTATCGATACCACTCGATGATTTTGGGAAAATAATGTTTATCGTCGAAAAATACATTTTTGACGTCTCGGCAAGTCATAAACTACTTTTCGTGTAAATATGTTGAAATGGTACTCTATGATCCTCGTTTGGTTTTCTATAGTCAAATATAATAGTTTCGTCGCAAAATAACTCTTTTTATAACTTGTGAAAATGTGACCAAACGGCCTCGCAAAACTAGCCGTAAAATATTGTACGTTAAGAGTTAGAAATAGAACTTGACGTTTTTGAAAACCTTGTAACATGATCTCACAGCCGTCTCATTTGAGTTTTGGTCATACACGTCCCGATCATAAAGAAAATCGGCTTTGAATATGGTTACTTGAAAATATAATGTTCAACACTTACTAAAATTCTATTATAGTAAAAGCTGTCAAAATGATAACTTTGAAAGGATTTTTGGGTAAAAAGATGAGGTCGTAGTTTATTCGTTATAAGTCTATTCGACGAACGGCCAATTGATTTAAAAAGCTTGCTGGGAGATCTTGATTTCATATGAAGACGGCTCGGACTCAAACCATACCAATCATGGATAAAATCAGTCGTGAAAATGGTGTCTCGCAAAGACAGTTTTGCGGCAAGTTTATATTAGTAAAAGCTGATGGAATTATATGTTTTTCGTCGGGTTTCAAACACTTGTATCTTTTTCGTTATAAGCTCGTTTTCTATGTTCTTTATATCCCCGGAATCGTGGGACAACATACTAATATATTTTTGATAATTCGGGTCGGATAGATTATGGCTAATGCCTCAATACAGCCCTTGAAAGTTGTGCAACAGCAAGGTATTTTCTGGAAAAATATAAGTTTCGTCGTAAACTTAGAAAAATCATAACTTTCTCGTCGTAAGGGCTCTTTTAGTGATTCAAAAGGCTACGGTTTCGTTTTTGAAAGTATTTTCTGAATATCTAACCCAAAATTTCCCAGAAACCCCAGAAGTTTCCAAGTTTGGCAAAAATGGACAGCAACAATATTTTCCAAAAATACTTTTCGTTGTTAAACTTCGGAAAACCATATCTCCTTCGTTATTAACTCGTTTTTATCCCCGTTTTCGGCCATAGTTTCGTCTCGGAATGTATTTTCTAAATCTTTGGTCCAAAGTTACCCAAAACCCACTGAGTTTCCCACGTTTTGCATTTAAGGACAGTAGGTATATATATTGTTCAAAACTTGGTTTCCTAGTTACTAACTTGTACAAAAACCTTCCAATCAACAACCAAACATCTCTTGATCTACCATACACCTTCTTAGGGTGTCATGGGGTCCTAGACTTCACCAAATATTGTAGGATTCAAGGGAATGATCATAGGCTTTATATATACTTATAAAAACCATAAAACTTGTAAAGTGGTATAAATAACATATGTAACTTGCAAGTTAAACCAACATAACTTGAAAACTCATAACCACATGGATCAAATGAAAGTATAACATGATCAAAAAGATGTTCTTGAACTTACTTGAAGTTTGATGAGTTAGGATGAAAAATGACCACAACCTTGGAGTTTTTATTACAAAACTCTAACAAGGAAGGTATAAGGAACTTGTATAACACTCGATCTTGGAAAAATTACGGGATCTCCTTGGTTCTTGTGGTTGTGCCGTGAGCTAGAGAGGGGAGAGAGGAGAGTTTTGTGATTTTTTTTCTAAAAATAAAGCTAGTTTATGCTTTATATAGTCCAATGGCATTTTGGTAATTTTGATGGAAGGGTAAAATGGTAATTTCACTAGGTCTTTGAAATATCTAGATATTTTTCAGAAAATATCTATATATTTTAGGCTGGATACTTATCTTGACTTACGGAGTGAGTTTTGGTCCCGATAATTGCTAACTGTAAGTCGTAAAGTCACAAAACTTAAAACCGGGTATCCTAAAATTCCTAAATTCATGAAAATGTCACGGAAGGTGGAAAACATATATTTCTCTTGTTGGTAATGTTGTTTGGACATATCGGGATGCCTAAATGACGTTTAAACCTTAAAGTAAGTCTCGGACATGGTTTCGTGATTCTTGCAGAAATTATCCGACGAGTGCCAAAATCTCGGGTAATCATTAAAATAGTTTAACTTACGAGAATATGAAATAAAATTTTTGGAAATGAATAGTGAAAATGAATAGTAACTCGTGAATAGTAAAATTGTCGAGGTTCGGAAAAATGGCCTGAAATTACGAATTGTCACAGTCTCCACCCGTTATGGGAATTCAGTCCCTGAATTCAGTTAGTGTTGGTCTCCGGGGTGGATCCGGTGAAAGGTGTAGATATTTGAGCTGCATCTGGTTTTCCCGCTCCCATGTAAACTTAGGACCTCTGCGAGAATTCTAGCGAACCTTAACGATAGGAATTTGACTCTGCTTCAACTGTTTGGCCTCATGGTCTATGATTTCTGTTGTTTCCTTCACGTAATTGTGCTTATTGTCGAGCTAAATTTCTTCCAATGGAATTTCGGGCGTTTCATTTGAAAAACATTTCTTGAGGTTTGAGAGATGAAACGTGTTATGTATGCTGTTGAGCTCTTACGGAAGCTCCAGTCTGTATGTCAGTCGGCCGATTACAGTTACAGTCTTTAATGGTCCAAGATACCTAGGGTTCACTTTCCCGTGTTCTCACAATTGTAACCTGCCTTTCCAATGTTTCTGAAATTGTGTCATGCCTTTCCAAGGCAAGGCTTTCAACGTAACTCGTTCCACAGTTAGAATTCTAATGATTTGCTGCTTAGAGATACCTAATCCCAATGATTTTGCATCCTGAGTTGACCTAACTTTTCTATTGTTTTCGTGTTGCTTGTAACTGATTCTTGACTTGTACACTTTCCTTTGTAGTTTCACGATTGGGTTCTAGCCTAGTGAATTTGACTTCCCGATTTTTGGTCTGTCAGTAGGTAATTGGTACTTCCACCACAGGGTGTCTTAAAGGGTATAGTCTTTGTATTTGTGTGATGGCTATTGTTGAAGGTGAAATCTGTCAATGTCAAAGGTTTACTCCAAACAATTTAAGGTTAATTCTATGGTACTGAGCAAGTCCTATAGGGATTGGATAATTCTCTTCAATATTCGTTGGTCTGAGGATGGTATATTGTGCATACATCTGATTGGGTAAGGATATCTTAAAGGGATTGTCAGAACTTTGCCTCCAACCTGAAATTCTAATGGTTTGCGTCGAACATCGACGTAACTTTTCGGTCGGCTTCTGGCTGTTTTAGGTCTTTCTCAAATCTGAATTATCTTTTCTGTGGTTTCACGAACCATGTCTGAACTAGTGAGTTGTACTTGACCAACTTCGGTCCAACAAACAGGGGACCGACACCTTCGACCATAGAGTGCCTCGAATGGTGCTGCTTTTATGCTCATGTGATAATTGTTGTTATAAGAGGACTCGATCAATGGCAAATGGTTAGTCCCAACCATTTCCAAAATCAATCACATATGCCCTGAGCATATCTTCCAATGTTTGAATCATTCTCTTGCTCTGACCATCGGTCCGAGGATGATAGGCATTGCTCATGTCTAATTTGCTTCCAGTTGAATCTTGTAATGATTGCAAGTGAGTTGAAATAAAGTGACTATCTCGGTCAGGGATGATGGAAATTGGTTCACCGTGCCTTGAAACTATTTCCTTGACAGAAAGTCTGGTAAGCTGTTCCATAGTATAAGTCTCTCCGATTGGAATGGAATGGACTGATTTGGTGGGACGATCGATGATCACCCAAATAGCTCCTAAACTGCCTAATGTCTTGGGAAGTTTAATGAAAATATCTATTGTAATACGTTCTCATTTCCACTGAGGAAATTCTGGTTGCTGAAGTAATCCAAATGGTTTCTGGTACTCGGCTTTTACTTTAGCGCAAGTAAGGCATTTGCTAACCTACAAAGCTATGTCTGCTTTCACATTCGGCCACCAATAAAGTTTCTTTGAGATCCTGATACATCTTATCAGAACTTAGATGAATGAAGTACTTCGACTTGTGCTACTCGTGCATAATCAACTCTCGTATTCCACCATAGAGAGATATCCAGTTTCTATCCTTGAAGCACAATACTCTGTCTGACCTCTTTACTAACCCATTTGCATTCTTTGGCATACCGTAGGGCTTTATCATTCTGTCGGTTTCCTTCCTTGACTACCTCAACTTGAGTCTCGAGAATTCGTGATGGTAAAGGTGAAATGATTGTCATTCCCAATGATCTGACTCTCAACGGCTTGAGGTTGGGTTATGGTTAGCTGACGTGCTTCTACACGGCGGTTCATAAGGTGATGCAGGTGTGAATGTTCTTGCAACGATTGTGTATACACACAAAAAGTTTTGAAACTTTTAGAAATCGAGTAGGAATGCAAACCGGACATAATTTCATTATAACTGCTCTCAGTATTGCAAAATTCATCTCTGAGCGGGGCATAGGTAGTCAGCCTATGTCCAACTGTCCCGGGTTGAATATAGATGACGAGTCTATATTCCACCGACGTTCAATGAAGTTTAAAATACTCAGCTCAGTTATAGTAATACTATGTCCTTCACATTTGAAGAGATGTTCTGATAGGCTAAGGCAAATGACCAAACTCGTGGTCGAATGATGAAACTATGTAAGAAAAGGCGTAACGCTGAAACGTATACGATATGTATGCATGCTTATATGAAAGACATCTATAGCAATCAACTATAATAAGTGAGTATAAATGATTTGATAATAAGACACAAATCTTATTAAATATGTCAGCAACAAACCACAATTGAGGCATCAGCTTGGCAGGCAGGCACGTGGCGGTCATAGGGTTATGTTTTTGTAAATGTAGCTATAGTTTAGGTTTTAAAATCACCCAGTTCTCTATAGCCAAGGCTCTGATACCAATCTGTCACACCCCCAAAATCGGGTTCAGCGGAAGCTTTCACATCGCTGGGGTGCAACTCAATTGGTATCACAACACAAGTGTAAAGAACGGTTTTCATTTCAATTATTTAGAACAACCTTGTTTAACAAAAATGTTGAATTTACATTGTTAAAAGTAGTGCGGAAATAGGCCCTTTAAAATAGGTAGAACGGTCCCAAATGTTTGTCAGAGTCTTCTATGACCATGCCATGCCCTGCCAAGAGCCTCCAGTAGCGTGCTATTGCTTTATACCTGAAAATACATGCTAACAAGTGTCAACACAAGGTTGGTGAGTTCATAGAGTTTATTGTAAAATGTACTGCCTTTGAATGAAGATTTTCCCAGCAAAGGCATTGTAAATCCACCCAGTTCCAAGTCCTGTCCATAGCAAGACTTGCAACCTGTGTGTTTACAACCCATTGCCAAATATGATTTGGTTTATGTTACTGAAATGCTATACGGAAACCACAAGTATAAAGTGTATAATAAACTGCCACATGAAAAAAAATGATCCATTAGCTCTTAAGCTCATTTTTCCGAACCTCGACAATTTTACTATTCATGAGTTACTATTCATTTTCACTATTCATTTCCAAAATTTTTATTTCATATTCTCGTAAGTTAAACTATTTTAATGATAACCCGAGATTTTGGCACTCGTCGGATAATTTCTGCAAGAATCACGAAACTGTGTCCAAGACTTACTTTAAGGTTTAAACGTCATTTAGGCATCCCGATATGTCCAAACAACATTACCAACAAGAGAAATATATGTTTTCCACCTTCCGTTACATTTTCATGAATTTAGGAATTTTAGGATACCCGGTTTTAAGTTTTGTGACTTTACGACTTACAGTTAGCAATTATCGGGACCAAAACTCACTCCGTATGTCAAGATAAGTATCCAGCCTAAAATATATAGATATTTTCTGAAAAATATCTAGATATTTCAAAGACCTAGTGAAATTACCATTTTACCCTTCCATCAAAATTACCAAAATGCCATTGGACTATATAAAGCATAAACTAGCTTTATTTTTAGAAAAAAAATCACAAAACTCTCCTCTCTCCCTCTCTAGCTCACGGCACAACCACAAGAACCAAGGAGATCCCGTAATTTTTCCAAGATCGAGTGTTATACAAGTTCCTTATACCTTCCTTGTTAGAGTTTTGTAATAAAAACTCCAAGGTTGTGGTCATTTTTCATCCTAACTCATCAAACTTCAAGTAAGTTCAAGAACATCTTTTTGATCATGTTATACTTTCATTTGATCCATGTGGTTTGAGTTTTCAAGTTATGTTGGTTTAACATGCAAGTTACATATGTTATTTATACCACTTTACAAGTTTTATGGTTTTTATAAGTATATATAAAGCCTATGATCATTCCCTTGAATCCTACAATATTTGGTGAAGTCTAGGACCCCATGACACCCTAAGAAGGTGTATGGTAGATCAAGAGATGTTTGGTTGTTGATTGGAAGGTTTTTGTACAAGTTAGTAACTAGGAAACCAAGTTTTGAACAATATATATACCTACTGTCCTTAAATGCAAAACGTGGGAAACTCAGTGGGTTTTGGGTAACTTTGGACCAAAGATTTAGAAAATACATTCCGAGACGAAACTATGGCCGAAAACGGGGATAAAAACGAGTTAATAACGAAGGAGATATGGTTTTCCGAAGTTTAACAACGAAAAGTATTTTTGGAAAATATTGTTGCTGTCCATTTTTGCCAAACGTGGAAACTTCAGGGGTTTCTGGGAAATTTTGGGTTAGATATTCAGAAAATACTTTCAAAAACGAAACCGTAGCCTTTTGAATCACTAAAAGAGCCCTTACGACGAGAAAGTTATGATTTTTCTAAGTTTACGACGAAACTTATATTTTTCCAGAAAATACCTTGCTGTTGCACAACTTTCAAGGGCTGTATTGAGGCATTAGCCATAATCTATCCGACCCGAATTATCAAAAATATATTAGTATGTTGTCCCACGATTCCGGGGATATAAAGAACATAGAAAACGAGCTTATAACGAAAAAGATACAAGTGTTTGAAACCCGACGAAAAACATATAATTCCATCAGCTTTTACTAATATAAACTTGCCGCAAAACTGTCTTTGCGAGACACCATTTTCACGACTGTTTTTATCCATGATTGGTATGGTTTGAGTCCGAGCCGTCTTCATATGAAATCAAGATCTCCCAGCAAGCTTTTTAAATCAATTGGCCGTTCGTCGAATAGACTTATAACGAATAAAATACGACCTCATCTTTTTACCCAAAAATCCTTTCAAAGTTATCATTTTGACAGCTTTTACTATAATAGAATTTTAGTAAGTGTTGAACATTATATTTTCAAGTAACCATATTCAAAGCCGATTTTCTTTATGATCGGGACGCGTATGACCAAAACTCAAATGAGACGGCTGTGAGATCATGTTACAAGGTTTTCAAAAACGTCAAGTTCTATTTCTAACTCTTAACGTACAATATTTTACGGCTAGTTTTGCGAGGCCGTTTGGTCACATTTTCACAAGTTATAAAAAGAGTTATTTTGCGACGAAACTATTATATTTGACTATAGAACACCAAACGAGGATCATAGAGTACCATTTCAACATATTTACACGAAAAGTAGTTTATGACTTGCCGAGACGTCAAAAATGTATTTTTCGACGATAAACATTATTTTCCCAAAATCATCGAGTGGTATCGATAACATACGTATTTGCATGTGTAGCATCATTTCATTGCTTACAATAGATCATATCATTCATGTTAGGTCGCGGTTAGAGACCGAGCCTCATTTCAGCATATTCATATCTGTCTTTGTTGCTATCGCATCAGGTGAGTTCCATAGCCCCTATTTTATACGTTTTGGATTACGTTTTGGGGGAGAATACATGCTCAATTATTTTCCACATGCACTTTAATCTTCTAAGGATTAAAGTGAGTTTTCATAGCCCCGGTTTTCAAGTTATTACATCATTTCAAATCTCTCGGGGGAGAATACATTGTACCATTTTTCATGCGGACCAAAGTATATAAATTCATTACATTGCTTAAGTTACCTCATTGCCAAGTTATAGTCCCCTATTATCATGAACCGTTAATTGTGAGCAAGCGAGGGTGTGTGAATAGATCTATTGAGGGTGACACCTCCGTTCGGGTTGGTAGCACCAACTTGTCATACGAACGCATTACATTTGATCCATTTCAGGGTGTTTGGCAAAGCACTCAGTTGGGGCATTTCATTCAGTCTGTCACACCCCCAAAATCGGGTTCAGCGGAAGCTTTCACATCGCTGGGGTGCAACTCAATTGGTATCACAACACAAGTGCAAAGAACGGTTTTCATTTCAATTATTTTTGACAACATTGTTTAACAAAAATGTTGAATTTACATTGTTAAAAGTAGTGCGGAAATAGGCCCTTTAAAATAGGTAGAACGGTCCCAAATGTTTGTCAGAGTCTTCTATGACCATGCCATGCCCTGCCAAGAGCCTCCAGTAGCGTGCTATTGCTTCATACCTGAAAATACATGCTAACAAGTGTCAACACAAGGTTGGTGAGTTCATAGAGTTTATTTAAAAATGTAATGCCTTTGAATGAAGGTTTTCCCAGCAAAGGCATTGTAAATCCACCCAGTTCCAAGTCCTGTCCATAGCAAGACTTGCAACCTGTGTGTTTACAACCCATTGCCAAATATGAATTGGTTTATGTTACTGAAATGTTACACGGAAACCACAAGTATAAGTTTATGACAAACTGCCACATAAAAATGATACAATATCTCTTAAGCTCATGACCCCGAAGCTAGACTGATGATATATATGCCCCAACTGAGTGCTTTGCCAAACACCCTGAATGAATGAAATGAAATGGGTTCGTATGACAAGTTGGTGCTACCAACCCGAACGGAGGCGTCACCCTCAATAGATCTATCCACTGCACCTTCGCTTGCTCACAATTAACGGTTCATGATAAATAACAGGGGACTTTAATTTGGCAAATGTGGTAACTTAAGCAATGTAATGAATTTATATACTTTGGTCCGCATGAAAAATGGTACAATGTATTCTCCCCCGAGAGATTTGAAATGATGTAATAACTTGAAAACCGGGGCTATGAAAACTCACTTTAATCCTTAGAAGATTAAAGTGCTTGTGAAAAATAATTGAGCATGTATTCTCCCCCAAAACGTAATCCAAAACGTATAAAATAGGGGCTATGGAACTCACCTGATGCGATAGCAACAAAGACAGATATGAATATGCTGAAATGAGGCTCGGTCTCTAACCGCGACCTAACATGAATGATATGATCTATTGTAAGCAATGAAATGATGCTACACATGCAAATACGTATGTTATCGATACCACTCGATGGTTTTGGAAAATAATGTTTATCGTCGAAAAATACATTTTTGACGTCTCGGCAAGTCATAAACTACTTTTCGTGTAAATATGTTGAAATGATACTCTATGATCCTCGTTTGGTGTTCTATAGTCAAATATAATAGTTTCGTCGCAAAATAACTCTTTTTGATAACTTGTGAAAATGTGACCAAACGGCCTCGCAAAACTAGTCGTAAAATATTGCACGTGAAGAGTTAGAAATGGAACTTGACGTTTTTGAAAACCTTGTAACATGATCTCACAGCCGTCTCATTTGGGTTTTGGTCATACGCGTCCCGATCATAAATAAAATCGGCTTTGAATATGGTTACTTGAAAATATAATGTTCAACACTTAGAAAATTCTATTATAGTAAAAGCTGTCAAAATGATAACTTTGAAAGGATTTTTGGGTAAAAAGATGAGGTCATAGTTTATTCGTTATAAGTCTATTCGACGAACGGCCAATTGATTTAAAAAGCTTGCTGGGAGATCTTGATTTCACTTAACTATGGCTCGGGCTCAAACCATACCAATCATGGATAAAAACAGTCGTGAAAATGGTGTCTCGCAAAGACAGTTTTGCGGCAAGTTTATATTAGTAAAAGCTGATGGAATTATATGTTTTTCGTCGGGTTTCAAACACTTGTATCTTTTTCGTTATAAGCTCGTTTTCTATGTTCTTTATATCCCCGGAATCGTGGGACAACGTATTAACATATTTTTGATAAGTCGGGACGGCTAGGTGACGGCTAACGCCTCAAAACAGCCCTTGAAAATTGTGCAACAGCAAGGTATTTTCTGGAAAAATATAAGTTTCGTCGTAAACTTAGAAAAATCATAACTTTCTCGTCGTAAGGGCTCTTTTAGTGATTCAAAAGGTTACGGTTTCGTTTTTGAGAGTATTTTCTGAATATCTAACCCAAAATTTCCCAGAAACCCCTGAAGTTTCCACGTTTGGCAAAAATGGACAGCAACAACATTTACCAAAAATACTTTTCGTCGTTAAACTTTGGAAAACCATATCTCCTTCGTTATTAACTCGTTTTTATCCCCGTTTTCGGCCATAGTTTCGTCTCGGAATGTATTTTCTAAATATTTGGTCCAAAGTTACCCAAAACCCACTGAGTTTCCCACGTTTTGCATTTAAGGACAGTAGGTATATATATTGTTCAAAACTTGGTTTCCTAGTTACTAACTTGTACAAAAACCTTCCAATCAACAACCAAACATCTCTTGATCTACCATACACCTTCTTAGGGTGTCATGGGGTCCTAGACTTCACAAAATATTGTAGGATTCAAGGGGATGATCATAGGATTAATATATATTCATAAAAACCATAAAACTTGTAAAGTGGTATAAATAACATATGTAACTTGCATGTTTAACCAATATAACTTGAAAATACATGATGTTAATGATCAAATGAAAGCATGTGATGATGAAAAAGTTCACTTGAAGCTTACTTGAAGATTGATGAGTTTGGATGAAAAAGATCACAACCTTGGAGTTTTTATTGCAAAACTCTAACAAGGAAGGTATAAGGAACTTGTATAACACTCGATCTTGGAAAAATTACGGGATCTCCTTGGTCTTTGTGGTGTGCCGTGAGCTAGAGAGAAGAAAGGAGAGGGTTTGTGATTTATTTTCTAAAAATAAAGCTAGTTTAGGCATTATATAGTCCAATGGCATTTTGGTAATTTTGATGGAAGGGTAAAATGGTAATTTCACTAGGTCTTTGAAATATCTAGATATTTTTCAGAAAATATCTATATATTTTAGGCTGGATACTTATCTTGACTTACGGAGTGAGTTTTGGTCCCGATAATTGCTAACTGTAAGTCGTAAAGTCACAAAACTTAAAACCGGGTATCCTAAAATTCCTAAATTCATGAAAATGTCACGGAAGGTGGAAAACATATATTTCTCTTGTTGGTAATGTTGTTTGGACATATCGGGATGCCTAAATGACGTTTAAACCTTAAAGTAAGTCTCGGACACGGTTTCGTGATTCTTGCAAAAATTATCCGACGAGTGCCAAAATCTCGGGTTATCATTAAAATAGTTTAACTTACGAGAATATGAAATAAAAATTTTGGAAATGAATAGTGAAAATGAATAGTAACTCGTGAATAGTAAAATTGTCGAGGTTCGGAAAATGGCCTGAAATTACGAATTGTCACAGTCTCCACCCGTTATGGGAATTCAGTCCCTGAATTCAGTTAGTGTTGGTCTCCGGGGTGGATTCGGTTAAAGGTATAGATATTTGAGCTGCATCTGGTCTTCCCGCTCCCAAGTAAACTTAGGACCTCTGCGAGAATTCTAGCGAACCTTAACGATAGGAACTTGACTCTGCTTCAACTGTTTGACCTCATGGTCTATGATTTCTGGTGTTTCCTTCACATATTTGTGCTTATTGTCGGGCTGAATTTCTTCCAATGGAATTTCGGGCGTTTCGTTTGAAAAACATTTCTTGAGGTTGAGAGATGAAACGTGTTATGTACACTGCTGAGCTCTGACGGAAGCTCAAGTCCGTATGTCAGTCGGCCGATTACAGTTACAGTCTTTAATGGTCCAAGGTACCTAGGGTTCACTTTCCCGTGTTCTCACAATTGTATCATGCTTTTCCAATGTTTCTGAAATTGTGTCATGCCTTTCCAAGGCAAGGCTTTCAACGTAACTCGTTCCACAGTTAAAATTCTAATGATTTGCTGCTTAGGTACACCTAATCCCAATGATTTTGCATCCTGAGTTGACCTAACTTTTCTATTGTTTTCGTGTTGCTTGTAACTGATTCTTGACTTGTACACTTTCCTTTGTTGTTTCACGATTGGGTTCTAGCCTAGTGAATTGGACTTCCCGATTTTTGGTCTGTCAGTAGGTAATTGGTACTTCCACCACAGGGTGTCTTAAAGGGTATAGTCTTTGTATTTGTGTGATGGCTATTGTTGAAGGTGAAATCGGTCAATGTCAAAGGTTTACTCCAAACAATTTAAGGTTAATTCTATGGTGCTGAGCATGTCCTATAGGGATTGGATAATTCTCTTCAATATTCGTTGGTCTGAGGATGGTAGGTCGTGCATACATCTGATTGGGTAAGAATAGCTTAAAGGGATTGTCAGAACTTTGCCTCCAACCTGAAATTCTAATGGTTTGCGTCGAACATCGACGTAACTTTTCGGTCGGCTTCTGGCTGTTTTAAGTCTTTCTCAAATCTGAATTATCTTTTCTGTGGTTTCGCGAAGCATGTCTGAACTAGTGAGTTGTACTTGACCAACTTCGGTCCAACAAACAGGGGACCGACACCTTCGACCATAGAGTGCCTCGAATGGTGCTGCTTTTATGCTCATGTGATAGTTGTGGTTATAAGAGGACTCGATCAATGGCAAATGGTTAGCCCCAACCATTTCCAAAATCAATCACATATGCCCTGAGCATATCTTCCAAGGTTTGAATCATTCTCTTGCTCTGACCATCGGTCCGAGGATGATAGGCATTGCTCATGTCTAATTTGCTTCCAGATGAATCTTGTAATGATTGCCAGTGAGTTGAAGTAAAGTGACTATCTCGGTCAGGGATGATGGAAATTTGGTGCACCGTGCTTGAGACTATTTCCTTGACATAAAGTCTGGTAAGCTGTTCTATAGTATAAGTCTCTCCGATTGGAATGGAATGGACTGATTCGGTGGGACGATCGATGATCACTTAAATAACTTCAAAACTACCTGATGTCTTTGGAAGTCTAATGAAAATATCTATTGTAATGCGTTCTCATTTCCACTGAGGAATTTCTGGTTGCTGAAGTAATCCTAATGGTTTCTAGTACTCGGCTTTTACTTTAGCGCAAGTAAGGCATTTTCTAACATACAAAGCTATGTCTGCTTTCACATTCGGCCACCAATAAAGTTTCTTGAGATCCTGATACATCTTACCAGAACTTGGATGAAGGAAGTACTTCGACTTGTGCAACTCGTGCATAATCAACTGTCGTATTCCACCATAGAGAGATATCCAGTTTCTATCCTTGAAGCACAATACTCTGTCTGACCTCTTTACTAACCCATTTGCATTCTTTGGCATACCGTAGGGTTTTATCATTCTGTCGGTTTCCTTCCTTGAGTACCTCAACTTGAGTCTCGAGGATTCGTGATGGTAAAGGTGAAATGATGGTCATTCCCAATGATCTGACTCTCAACGGCTTGAGGTTGGGTTATGGTTAGCTGACGTGCTTCTAGACGGCGGTTCATAAGGTGATGCAGGTGTGGATGTTCTTGCAACGATTGTGTATACACACAAGAAGTTTTGAAACCTTTAGAAATCGAGTAGGAATGCAAACCGGACATAATTTTATTATAATTGCTCTCAGTATTGCAAAATTCATCTCTGAGCGGGGCATAGGTAGTCAGCCTATGTCCAACTGTCCCGGGTTGAATATAGATGACGAGTCTATATTCCACCGAGGTTCAATGAAGTTTAAAATACTCAGTTCAGTTATAGTAATACTAGGTCCTTCACATTTGAAGAGATGTTCTGATAGGCTAAGGAAAAGGACCAAACTCGTGGTCGAATGATGAAACTATGTAAGAAAAAGGCGTAACGCTGAAACGTATACGATATGTATGCATGCTTATATGAAAGACAACTATAGTAATCAACTATAATAAGTGGGTATGAATGAATTGATAATAAGACACAAATCTTATTAAATATGTCAGCAACAAACCACGATTGAGGCATCAGCTTGGCAGGCAGGCACGTGGCGGTCATAGGGTTATGTTTTGTAAATGTAGCTATAGTCCAGGTTTTAAAATCACCCAGTTCTCTATAGCCAAGGCTCTGATACCAATCTGTCACACCCCCAAAATCGGGTTCAGCGGAAGCTTACACATCGCTGGGGTGCAACTCAATTGGTATCACAACACAAGTGCAAAGAACGGTTTTCATTTCAATTATTTAGAACAACCTTGTTTAACAAAAATGTTGAATTTACATTGTTAAAAGTAGTGCGGAAATAGGCCCTTTAAAATAGGTAGAACGGTCCCAAATGTTTGTCAGAGTCTTCTATGACCATGCCATGCCCTGCCAAAAGCCTCCAGTAGCCTGCTAATGCTTTATACCTGAAAATACATGCTAACAAGTGTCAACACAAGGTTGGTGAGTTCATAGAGTTTATTGTAAAATGTACTGCCTTTGAATGAAGATTTTCCCAGCAAAGGCATTGTAAATCCACCCAGTTCCAAGTCCTGTCCATAGCAAGACTTGCAACCTGTGTGTTTACAACCCATTGCCAAATATGATTTGGTTTATGTTACTGAAATGTTATACGGAAACCACAAGTATAAAGTGTATAATAAACTGCCACATAAAAATGATACATTAGCTCTTAAGCTCATGACCCCGAAGCTAGACTGATGTTATATATGCCCCAACTGAGTGCTTTGCCAAACACCCTGAATGAATGAAATGAAATGCGTTCGTATGACAAGTTGGTGCTACCAACCCGAACGGAGGCGTCACCCTCAATAGATCTATCCACTGCACCTTCGCTTGCTCACAATTAACGGTTCATGATAAATAACAGGGGACTTTAACTTGGCAATGAGGTAACTTAAGCAATGTAATGAATTTATATACTTTGGTCCGCATGAAAAATGGTACAATGTATTCTCCCCCGAGAGATTTGAAATGATGTAATAACTTGAAAACCGGGGCTATGAAAACTCACTTTAATCCTTAGAAGATTAAAGTGCATGAGGAAATAATTGAGCATGTATTCTCCCCCAAAACGTAATCCAAAACGTATAAAATAGGGGCTATGGAACTCACCTGATGCGATAGCAACAAAGACAGATATGAATATGCTGAAATGAGGCTCGGTCTCTAACCGCGACCTAACATGAATGATATGATCTATTGTAAGCAATGAAATGATGCTACACATGCAAATACGTATGTTATCGATACCACTCGATGATTTTGGGAAAATAATGTTTATCGTCGAAAAATACATTTTTGACGTCTCGGCAAGTCATAAACTACTTTTCGTGTAAATATGTTGAAATGGAACTCTATGATCCTCGTTTGGTGTTCTATAATCAAATATAATAGTTTCGTCGCAAAATAACTCTTTTTATAACTTGTGAAAATGTGACCAAACGGCCTCGCAAAACTAGCCGTAAAATATTGTACGTTAAGAGTTAGAAATAGAACTTGACGTTTTTGAAAACCTTGTAACATGATCTCACAGCCGTCTCATTTGAGTTTTGGTCGTACGCATCCCGATCATAAAGAAAATCGGCTTTGAATATGGTTACTTGAAAATATAATGTTCAACACTTAGAAAATTCTATTATAGTAAAAGCTGTCAAAATGATAACTTTGAAAGGATTTTTGGGTAAAAATATGAGGTCGTAGTTTATTCGTTATAAGTCTATTCGACGAACGGCCAATTGATTTAAAAAGCTTGCTGGGAGATCTTGATTTCACTTTACTATGGCTCGGGCTCAAACCATACCAATCATGGATAAAAACAGTCGTGAAAATGGTGTCTCGCAAAGAGAGTTTTGCGGCAAGTTTACATTAGTAAAAGCTGATGGAATTATACATTTTTCGTCGGGTTTCAAACACTTGTATCTTTTTCGTTATAAGCTCGTTTTCTATGTTCTTTATATCCCCGGAATCGTGGGACAACGTATTAACATATTTTTGATAAGTCGGGACGGCTAGATCAAGTTTTATGCCCCAAAACAGCCCGTGAAAAACTGTGACAGCAGTGAGTTTTTCTGAAAATATAGTTTTCCTCGTTAACTCGTATTTGGCATAACTTTCACGTCGTAAGGGTTCTTTTAGTGATTCCAACGGCTACGGTTTCGTTTTTGAAAGTATTTTCTGAATATCTAACCCAAAATTTCCCAGAAACCCCTGAAGTTTCCACGTTTGGCAAAAATGGACAGCAACAATATTTTCCAAAAATACTTTTCGTCGTTAAACTTTGGAAAACCATATCTCCTTCGTTATTAACTCGTTTTTATCCCCGTTTTCGGCCATAGTTTCGTCTCGGAATGTATTTTCTAAATCTTTGGTCCAAAGTTACCCAAAACCCACTGAGTTTCCCACGTTTTGCATTTAAGGACAGTAGGTATATATATTGTTCAAAACTTGATTTCCTAGTTACTAACTTGTACAAAAACCTTCCAATCAACAACCAAACATCTCTTGATCTACCATACACCTTCTTAGGGTGTCATGGGGTCCTAGACTTCACAAAATATTGTAGGATTCAAGGGGATGATCATAGGATTAATATATATTCATAAAAACCATAAAACTTGTAAAGTGGTATAAATAACATATGTAACTTGCATGTTTAACCAATATAACTTGAAAATACATGATGTTAATGATCAAATGAAAGCATGAGATGATGAAAAAGTTCACTTGAAGCTTACTTGAAGATTAATGAGTTTGGATGAAAAAGATCACAACCTTGAAGTTTTTATTACAAAACTCTAACAAGGAAGGTATAAGGAACTTGTATAACACTCGATCTTGGAAAAATTATGGGATCTCCTTGGTCCTTGTGGTTGTGCCGTGAGCTAGAGAGGGAGAGAGGAGGGTTTTGTGATTTTTTTTTATAAAAATGTGCTAGTTTATGCTTTATATAGTCCAATGGCATTTTGGTAATTTTGATAGAAGGGTAAAATGGTAATTTCACTAGGTCTTTGAAATATCTAGATATTTTTCAGAAAATATCTATATATTTTAGGCTGGATACTTATCTTGACTTACGGAGTGAGTTTTGGTCCCGTTAATTGCTAACTGTAAGTCGTAAAGTCACAAAACTTAAAACCGGGTATCCTAAAATTCCTAAATTCATGAAAATGTCACGGAAGGTGGAAAACATATATTTCTCTTGTTGGTAATGTTGTTTGGACATATCGCGATGCCTAAATGATGTTTAAACCTTAAAGTAAGTCTCGGACACGGTTTCGTGATTCTTGCAGAAATTATCCGACGAGTGCCAAAATCTCGGGTTATCATTAAAATAGTTTAACTTACGAGAATATGAAATAAAAATTTTGGAAATGAATAGTGAAAATGAATAGTAACTCATGAATAGTAAAATTGTCGAGGTTCGGAAAAATGGCCTGAAATTACGAATTGTCACAGTCTCCACCCGTTACGGGAATTCAGTCCCTGAATTCAGTTAGTGTTGGTCTCCGGGGTGGATCCGGTGAAAGGTGTAGATATTTGAGCCGCATCTGGTCTTCCCGCTCCCATGTAAACTTAGAACCTCTGCGAGAATTCTAGCGAACCTTAACGATAGGAATTTGACTCTGCTTCAACTGTTTGACCTCATGGTCTATGATTTCTGTTGTTTCCTTCACGTAATTGTGCTTATTGTCGAGCTAAATTTCTTCCAATGGAATTTCGGGCGTTTCGTTTGAAAAACATTTCTTGAGGTTTGAGAGATGAAACGTGTTATGTACACTGCTGAGCTCTGACGGAAGCTCAAGTCTGTATGTCAGTCGGCCGATTACGGTTACAGTCTTTAATGGTCCAAGGTACCTAGGGTTCACTTTCCCGTGTTCTCACAATTGTATCATGCTTTTTCAATGTTTCTGAAATTGTGTCATGCCTTTCCAAGGCAAGGCTTTCAACGTAACCCGTTCCACAGTTAGAATTCTAATGATTTGCTGCTTAGGGATACATAATCCCAATGATTTTGCATCCTGAGTTGACCTAACTTTTCTATTGTTTTCGTGTTGCTTGTAACTGATTCTTGACTTGTACACTTTCCTTTGTTGTTTCACGATTGGGTTCTAGCCTAGTGAATTGGACTTCCCGATTTTTGGTCTGTCAGTAGGTAATTGGTACTTCCACCACAGGGTGTCTTAAAGGGTATAGTCTTTGTATTTGTGTGATGGCTATTGTTGAAGGTGAAATCTGTCTATGTCAAAGGTTTACTCCAAACAATTTAAGGTTAATTATATGGTACTGAGCAAGTCCTATAGCGCTTGGATAGTTTCCTTAATGTTTGTTGGTTCGAGGATGGTAGGTCGTGCGTATATCTGATTGGGTAAGGATATCTTAAAGGGATTGTCAGAACTTTGCCTCCAACCTGAAATTCTAATGGTTTGCGTCGAACATCGACGTAACTTTTCGGTCGGTTTCTGGCTGTTTTAAGTCTTTCTCAAATCTGAATTATCTTTTCTGTGGTTTCGCGAACCATGTCTGAACTAGTGAGTTGTACTTGACCAACTTCGGTCCAACAAACAGGGGACCGACACCTTCGACCATAGAGTGCCTCGAATGGTGCTGCTTTTATGCTCATGTGATAGTTGTTGTTATAAGAGGACTCTATCAATGGCAAATGGTTAGTCCCAACCATTTCCAAAATCAATCACATATGCCCTGAGCATATCTTCCAATGTTTGAATCATTCTCTTGCTCTGACCATCGGTCCGAGGATGATAGGCATTGCTCATGTCTAATTTGCTTCCAGATGAATCTTGTAATGATTGCCAGTGAGTTGAAGTAAAGTGACTATCTCGGTCAGGGATGATGGAAATTTGGTGCACCGTGCTTGAGACTATTTCCTTGACATAAAGTCTGGTAAGCTGTTCTATAGTATAAGTCTCTTCGATTGGAATGGAATGGACTGATTTGGTGGGACGATCGATGATCACCCAAATAGCTCCTAAACTGCCTAATGTCTTTGGAAGTCTAATGAAAATATCTATTGTAATGCGTTCTCATTTCCACTGAGGAATTTCTGGTTGCTGAAGTAATCCTAATGGTTTCTGGTACTCGGCTTTTACTTTAGCGCAAGTAAGGTATTTGCTAACGTACAAAGCTATGTCTGCTTTCACATTCGGCCACCAATAAAGTTTCTTGAGATCCTGATACATCTTACCAGAACTTGGATGAATGAAGTACTTCGACTTGTGCGACTCGTGCATAATCAACTCTCGTATTCCACCATAGAGAGATATCCAGTTTCTATCCTTGAAGCACAATACTCTGTCTGACCTCTTTACTAACCCATTTGCATTCTTTGGCATACCGTAGGGTTTTATCATTCTGTCGGTTTCCTTCCTTGAGTACCTCAACTTGAGTCTCGAGGATTCGTGATGGTAAAGGTGAAATGATTGTCATTCCCAATGATCTGACTCTCAACGGCTTGAGGTTGGGTTATGGTTAGCTGACGTGCTTCTAGACGGCGGTTCATAAGGTGATGCAGGTGTGAATGTTCTTGCAACGATTGTGTATACACACAAGAAGTTTTGAAACCTTTAGAAATCGAGTAGGAATGCAAACCGGACATAATTTTATTATAATTGCTCTCAGTATTGCAAAATTCATCTCTGAGCGGGGCATAGGTAGTCAGCCTATGTCCAACTGTCCCGGGTTGAATATAGATGACGAGTCTATATTCCACCGAGGTTCAATGAAGTTTAAAATACTCAGCTCAGTTATAGTAATACTAGGTCCTTCACATTTGAAGAGATGTTCTGATAGGCTAAGGCAAAGGACCAAACTCGTGGTCGAATGATGAAACTATGTAAGAAAAAGGCGTAACGCTGAAACGTATACGATATGTATGCATGCTTATATGAAAGACATCTATAGTAATCAACTATAATAAGTGAGTATGAATGATTTGATAATAAGACACAAATCTTATTAAATATGTCAGCAACAAACCACGATTGAGGCATCAGCTTGGCAGGCAGGCACGTGGCGGTCATAGGGTTATGTTTTTGTAAATGTAGCTACATCAGATTGGTATCAGAGCCTAGGCTATAGAGAATTGGGCAATTTTAAAACCTAAACTATAGCTACATTTACAAAAACTTAACCCTATGACCGCCGCGTGCCTGCCTGCCAAGCTGATGCCTCAATTGTGGTTTGTTGCTGACATATTTAATAAGATTTGTGTCTTATTATCAAATCATTCATACCCACTTATTATAGTTGATTACTATAGTTGTCTTTCATATAAGCATGCATACATATCGTATACGTTTCAGCGTTACGCCTTTTCTTACGTAGTTTCATCATTCGACCACGAGTTTGGTCCTTTTCCTTAGCCTATCAGAACATCTCTTCAAATGTGAAGGACCTAGTATTACTATAACTGAACTGAGTATTTTAAATTTCATTGAACCTCGGTGGAATATAGACTCGTCATCTATATTCAACCCGGGACAGTTGGACATAGGCTGACTACCTATGCCCCGCTCAGAGATGAATTTTGCAATACTGAGAGCAGTTATAATGAAATTATGTCCGGTTTTCATTCCTACTCGATTTCTAAAGGTTTCAAAACTTCTTGTGTGTATACACAATCGTTGCAAGAACATTCACACCTGCATCACCTTATGAACCGCCATCTAGAAGCACGTCAGCTAACCATAACCCAACTTCAAGCCATTGAGAGTCAGATCATTGGGAATGACAATCATTTCACCTTTACCATCACGAATTCTCGAGACTCAAGTTGAGGCACTCAAGGAAGGAAACCGACAAAATGATAAAACCCTACGGTATGCCAAAGAATGCAAATGGGTTAGTAAAGAGGTCAGACAGAGTATTGTGCTTCAAGGATAGAAACTGGATATCTCTCTATGGTGGAATACGAGAGTTGATCATGCACGAGTCGCACAAGTCGAAGTACTTCATTCATCCAAGTTCTGATCAGATGTATCAGGATCTCAAGAAATTTTATTGGTGGCCGAATATGAAAGCAGACATAGTTTTGTATGTTAGAAAATGCCTTACTTGCGCTAAAGTAAAAGCCGAGTACCAGAAACCATTAGGATTACTTCAGCAACCAGAATTTCCTCAGTGGAAATGAGAACGCATTACAATAGATATTTTCATTAAACTTCCCAAGACATTAGGCAGTTTAGGAGCTATTTGGGTGATCATCGATCGTCCGACCAAATCAGTCCATTCCATTCCAATCAGAGAGACTTATACTATGGAACAGCTTACCAGACTTTATGTCAAGGAAATAGCCTCAAGCACGGTGCACCAAATTTCCATCATCCCTGACCGAGATAGTCACTTTATTTCAACTCACTGGCAATCATTACAAGATTCATCTGGAAGCAAATTAGACATGAGCAATGCCTATCATCCTCGGACCGATGGTCAGAGCAAGAGAATGATTCAAACCTTGGGAGATATGCTCTGGGCATATGTGATTGATTTTGGAAATGGTTGGGGCTAACCATTTGCCATTGATCGAGTCCTCTTATAACCACAACTATCACATGAGCATAGAAGCAGCACCATTCGAGGCACTCTATGGTCGAAGGTGTCGGTCTCCTGTTTGTTGGACCGAAGTTGGTCAAGTACAACTCACTAGTTCAGACATGGTTCGCGAAACCACAGAAAAGATAATTCAGATTTGAGAAAGACTTAAAACAGCCAGAAGCCGACCGAAAAGTTACGTCGATGGTCGACGCAAACCATTAGAATTTTAGGTTGGAGGCAAAGTTCTGACAATCCCTTTAAGCTATTCTTACCCAATCAGATGTATGCACGATCTACTATCCTCATACCAACGAATATTGAAGAGAATTATCCAATCCCTATAGGACATGCTCAGCACCATAGAATTAACCTTAAATTGTTTGGAGTAAACCTTTGACATAGACAGATTTCACCTTCAACAATAGCCATCACACCAATACAAAGACTATATCCTTTAAGACACCCTGTGGTGGAAGTACCAATTACCTACTGACAGACCAAAAATCGGGAAGTCCAATTCACTAGGCTAGAACCCAATCGTGAAACAACAAAGGAAAGTGTACAAGTCAAGAATCAGTTACAAGCAACACGAAAACAATAGAAAAGTTAGGTCATTTCATTTATTTAGAACAACCTTGTTTAACAAAAATGTTGAATTTACATTGTTAAAAGTAGTGCGGAAATAGGCCCTTTAAAATAGGTAGAACGGTCCCAAATGTTTGTCAGAGTCTTCTATGACCATGCCATGCCCTGCCAAGAGCCTTCAGTAGCGTGCTAATGCTTTATACCTGAAAATACATGCTAACAAGTGTCAACACAAGGTTGGTGAGTTCATAGAGTTTATTGAAAAATGTAATGCCTTTGAATGAAGGTTTTCCCAGCAAAGGCATTGTAAATCCACCCAGTTCCAAGTCCTGTCCATAGCAAGACTTGCAACCTGTATGTTTACAACCCATTGCCAAATATGATTTGGTTTATGTTACTGAAATGTTACACGGAAACCACAAGTATAAGTTTATGACAAACTGCCACATAAAAATGATACAATATCTCTTAAGCTCATGACCCCGAAGCTAGACTGAATGAAATGCCCCAACTGAGTGCTTTGCCAAACACCCTGAAATGGATCAAATGTAATGCGTTCGTATGACAATTGGTGCTACCAACCCGAACGGAGGTGTCACCCTCAATAGATCTATTCACACACCCTCGCTTGCTCACAATTAACGGTTCATGATAATAGGGGACTTTAACTTGGCAAATGTGGTAACTTAAGCAATGTAATGAATTTATATACTTTGGTCCGCATGAAAAATGGTACAATGTATTCTCCCCCGAGAGATTTGAAATGATGTAATAACTTGAAAACCGGGGCTATGAAAACTCACTTTAATCCTTAGAAGATTAAAGTGCATGTGGAAAATAATTGAGCATGTATTCTCCCCCAAAACGTAATCCAAAACGTATAAAATAGGGGCTATGGAACTCACCTGATGCGATAGCAACAAAGACAGATATGAATATGCAGAAATGAGGCTCGGTCTCTAACCGCGACCTAACATGAAAGATGTGATCTATTGTAAGCAATGAAATGATGCTACACATGCAAATACGTATGTTATCGATACCACTCGATGATTTTGGAAAATAATGTTTATCGTCGAAAAATACATTTTTGACGTCTCGGCAAGTCATAAACTACTTTTCGTGTAAATATGTTGAAATGATACTCTATGATCCTCGTTTGGTGTTCTATAGTCAAATATAATAGTTTCGTCGCAAAATAACTCTTTTTGATAACTTGTGAAAATGTGACCAAACGGCCTCGCAAAACTAGTCACAAAATATTGCACGTGAAGAGTTAGAAATGGAACTTGACGTTTTTGAAAACCTTGTAACATGATCTCACAGCCGTCTCATTTTGGTTTTGGTCATACGCGTCCCGATCATAAAGAAAATCGGCTTTGAATATGGTTACTTGAAAATATAATGTTCAACACTTAGAAAATTCTATTATAGTAAGAGCTGTCAAAATGATAACCTTGAAAGGATTTTTGGGTAAAAAGATGAGGTCATAGTTTATTCGTTATAAGTCTATTCGACGAACGGCCAATTGATTTAAAAACCTTGCTGGGAGATCTTGATTTCACTTAACTATGGCTCGGGCTCAAACCATACCAATCATGGATAAAAACAGTCGTGAAAATGGTGTCTCGCAAAGACAGTTTTGCGGCAAGTTTATATTAGTAAAAGCTGATGGAATTATATGTTTTTCGTCGGGTTTCAAACACTTGTATCTTTTTCGTTATAAGCTCGTTTTCTATGTTCTTTATATCCCCGGAATCGTGGGACAACCTATAAACATATTTTTGATAAGTCGGGACGGCTAGGTGACGGCTAACGCCTCAAAACAGCCCGTGAAAAACTGTGACAGCAGTGAGTTTTTCTGAAAATATAGTTTTCCTCGTTAACTCATATTTGGCATAACTTTCACGTCGTAAGGGCTCTTTTAGTGATTCCAACGGCTACGGTTTCGTTTTTGAAAGTATTTTCTGAATATCTAACCCAAAATTTCCCAGAAACCCCTGAAGTTTCCACGTTTGGCAAAAATGGACAGCAACAATATTTTCCAAAAATACTTTTCGTCGTTAAACTTCGGAAAACCATATCTCCTTCGTTATTAACTCGTTTTTATCCCCGTTTTCGGCCATAGTTTCGTCTCGGAATGTATTTTCTAAATCTTTGGTCCAAAGTTACCCAAAACCCACTGAGTTTCCCACGTTTTGCAAAAATGGACAGTAGGTATATATATTGTTCAAAACTTGGTTTCCTAGTTACTAACTTGTACAAAAACCTTCCAATCAACAACCAAACATCTCTTGATCTACCATACACCTTCTTAGGGTGTCATGGGGTCCTAGACTTCACAAAATATTGTAGGATTCAAGGGAATGATCATAGGCTTAATATATACTTATAAAAGCCATAAAACTTGTAAAGTGGTATAAATAACATATGTAACTTGCATGTTTAACCAATATAACTTGAAAATACATGATGTTAATGATCAAATGAAAGTATGAGATGATGAAAAAGTTCACTTGAAGCTTACTTGAAGATTGATGAGTTTGGATGAAAAAGATCACAACCTTGGAGTTTTTATTACAAAACTCTAACAAGGAAGGTATAAGGAACTTGTATAAAACTCGATCTTGGAAAAATTACGGGATCTCCTTGGTCTTTGTGGTGTGCCGTGAGCTAGAGAGAAGAAAGGAGAGGGTTTGTGATTTATTTTCTAAAAATAAAGCTAGTTTAGGCATTATATAGTCCAATGGCATTTTGGTAATTTTGATGGAAGGGTAAAACGGTAATTTCACTAGGTCTTTGAAATATCTAGATATTTTTCAGAAAATATCTATATATTTTAGGCTGGATACTTATCTTGACTTGTACACTTTCCTTTGTTGTTTCACGATTGGGTTCTAGCCTAGTGAATTGGACTTCCCAATTTTTGGTCTGTCAGTAGGTAATTGGTACTTCCACCACAGGGTGTCTTAAAGGGTATAGTCTTTGTATTTGTGTGATGGCTATTGTTGAAGGTGAAATCTGTCTATGTCAAAGGTTTACTCCAAACAATTTAAGGTTAATTCTATGGTACTGAGCAAGTCCTATAGCGCTTGGATAGTTTCCTTAATGTTTGTTGGTTCGAGGATGGTAGGTCGTGCGTATATCTGATTGGGTAAGGATATCTTAAAGGGATTGTCAGAACTTTGCCTCCAACCTGAAATTCTAATGGTTTGCGTCGAACATCGACGTAACTTTTCGGTCGGCTTCTGGCTGTCTTAAGTCTTTCTCAAATCTGAATTATCTTTTCTGTGGTTTCGCGAACCATGTCTGAACTAGTGAGTTGTACTTGACCAACTTCGGTCCAACAAACAGGGGACCGACACCTTCGACCATAGAGTGCCTCGAATGGTGCTGCTTTTATGCTCATGTGATAGTTGTTGTTATAAGAGGACTCGATCAATGGCAAATGGTTAGCCCCAACCACTTCCCAAAATCAATCACATATGCCCTAAGCATATCTTCCAATGTTTGAATCATTCTCTTGCTCTGACCATCGGTCCGAGGATGATAGGCATTGCTCATGTCTAATTTGCTTCCAGATGAATCTTGTAATGATTGCCAGTGAGTTGAAGTAAAGTGACTATCTTGGTCAGGGATGATGGAAATTTGGTGCACCGTGCTTGAGACTATTTCCTTGACATAAAGTCTGGTAAGCTGTTCTATAGTATAAGTCTCTCCGATTGGAATGGAATGGACTGATTCGGTGGGACGATCGATGATCACTTAAATAACTTCAAACTGCCTGATGTCTTTGGAAGTCTAATGAAAATATCTATTGTAATGCGTTCTCATTTCCACTGAGGAATTTCTGGTTGCTGAAGTAATCCTAATGGTTTCTAGTACTCGGCTTTTACTTTAGCGCAAGTAAGGCATTTGCTAACATACAAGGCTATGTCTGCTTTCACATTCGGCCACCAATAAAGTTTCTTGAGATCCTGATACATCTTACCAGAACTTGGATGAATGAAGTACTTCGACTTGTGCGACTCGTGCATAATCAACTCTCGTATTCCACCATAGAGAGATATCCAGTTTCTATCCTTGAAGCACAATACTCTGTCTGACCTCTTTACTAACCCATTTGCATTCTTTGGCATACCGTAGGGTTTTATCATTCTGTCGGTTTCCTTCCTTGAGTACCTCAACTTGAGTCTCGAGGATTCGTGATGGTAAAGGTGAAATGATGGTCATTCCCAATGATCTGACTCTCAACGGCTTGAGGTTGGGTTATGGTTAGCTGACGTGCTTCTAGACGGCGGTTCATAAGGTGATGCAGGTGTGGATGTTCTTGCAACGATTGTGTATACACACAAGAAGTTTTGAAACCTTTAGAAATCGAGTAGGAATGCAAACCGGACATAATTTCATTATAATTGCTCTCAGTATTGCAAACTTCATCTCTGAGCGGGGCATAGGTAGTCAGCCTATGTCCAACTGTCCCGGGTTGAATATAGATGACGAGTCTATATTCCACCGAGGTTCAATGAAGTTTAAAATACTCAGCTCAGTTATAGTAATACTAGGTCCTTCACATTTGAAGAGATGTTCTGATAGGCTAAGGAAAAGGACCAAACTCGTGGTCGAATGATGAAACTATATAAGAAAATGCGTAACGCTGAAACGTATACGATATGTATGCATGCTTATATGAAGACAACTATAGTAATCAACTATAATAAGTGGGTATGAATGATTTGATAATAAGACACAAATCTTATTAAATATGTCAGCAACAAACCACAATTGAGGCATCAGCTTGGCAGGCAGGCACGTGGCGGTCATAGGGTTATGTTTTTGTAAATGTAGCTATAGTTTAGGTTTCAAAATTACCCAATTCTCTATACCCGATTTTGTGTTGAAACACTTGTATCTTTTTCGTTATAAGCTCGTTTTCTATGTTCTTTATATCCCGGAATCGTGGGACAACGTATTAACATATTTTTGATAAGTCGGGACGGCTAGATCAAGTTTTATGCCCCAAAACAGCCCGTGAAAAACTGTGACAGCAGTGAGTTTTTCTGAAAATATAGTTTTCCTCGTTAACTCGTATTTGGCATAACTTTCACGTCGTAAGGGTTCTTTTAGTGATTCCAACGGCTACGGTTTTGTTTTTGAAAGTATTTTCTGAATATCTAACCCAAAATTTCCCAGAAACCCCTGAAGTTTCCACGTTTGGCAAAAATGGACAGCAACAATATTTTCCAAAAATACTTTTCGTCGTTAAACTTTGGAAAACCATATCTCCTTCGTTATTAACTCGTTTTTATCCCCGTTTTCGGCCATAGTTTCGTCTCGGAATGTATTTTCTAAATCTTTGGTCCAAAGTTACCCAAAACCCACTGAGTTTCCCACGTTTTGCAAAAATGGACAGTAGGTATATATATTGTTCAAAACTTGGTTTCCTAGTTACTAACTTGTACAAAAACCTTCCAATCAACAACCAAACATCTCTTGATCTACCATACACCTTCTTAGGGTGTCATGGGGTCCTAGACTTCACAAAATATTGTAGGATTCAAGGGGATGATCATAGGATTAATATATATTCATAAAAACCATGAAAACTTGTAAAGTGGTATAAATAACATATGTAACTTGCATGTTAAACCAACATAACTTGAAAACTCATAACCACATGGATCAAATGAAAGTATAACATGATCAAAAAGATGTTCTTGAACTTACTTGAAGATTGATGAGTTTGGATGAAAAAGATCACAACCTTGGAGTTTTTATCGCAAAACTCTAACAAGGAAGGTATAAGGAACTTGTATAACACTCGATCTTGGAAAAATTATGGGATCTCCTTGGTTCTTGTGGTTGTGCCGTGAGCTAGAGAGGGAGAGAGGAGAGGGTTTTGTGATTTTTGTGATAAAATGAGCTAGTTAAGGCTTTATATAGTCCAATGGCATTTTGGTAATTTTGATGGAAGGGTAAAATGGTAATTTCACTAGGTCTTTGAAATATCTAGATATTTTTCAGAAAATATCTATATATTTTAGGCTGGATACTTATCTTGACTTACGGAGTGAGTTTTGGTCCCGTTAATTGCTAACTGTAAGTCGTAAAGTCACAAAACTTAAAACCGGGTATCCTAAAATTCCTAAATTCATGAAAATGTCACGGAAGGTGGAAAACATATATTTCTCTTGTTGGTAATGTTGTTTGGACATATCGGGATGCCTAAATGATTTCATATGAAGACGGCTCGGACTCAAACCATACCAATCATGGATAAAAACAGTCGTGAAAATGGTGTCTCGCAAAGACAGTTTTTGCGGCAAGTTTATATTAGTAAAAGCTGATGGAATTATATATTTTTCGCCGGTTTTTAAACACTTGTATCTTTTTCGTTATAAGCTCGTTTTCTATGTTCTTTATATCCCCGGAATCGTGGGACAACATACTAATATATTTTTGATAATTCGGGTCGGATAGATTATGGCTAATGCCTCAATACAGCCCTAGAAAATTGTGCAACAGCAAGGTATTTTCTGGAAAAATATAAGTTTCGTCGTAAACTTAGAAAAATCATAACTTTCTCGTCGTAAGGGCTCTTTTAGTGATTCAAAAGGCTACGGTTTCGTTTTTGAAAGTATTTTCTGAATATCTAACCCAAAATTTCCCAGAAACCCCTGAAGTTTCCACGTTTGGCAAAAATGGACAGCAACAATATTTTCCAAAAATACTTTTCGTTGTTAAACTTCGGAAAACCATATCTCCTTCGTTATTAACTCGTTTTTATCCCCGTTTTCGGCCATAGTTTCGTCTCGGAATGTATTTTCTAAATCTTTGGTCCAAAGTTACCCAAAACCCACTGAGTTTCCCACGTTTTGCATTTAAGGACAGTAGGTATATATATTGTTCAAAACTTGGTTTCCTAGTTACTAACTTGTACAAAAACCTTCCAATCAACAACCAAACATCTCTTGATCTACCATACACCTTCTTAGGGTGTCATGGGGTCCTAGACTTCACAAAATATTGTAGGATTTCAAGGGAATGATCATAGGCTTTATATATACTTATAAAAACCATCAAACTTGTAAAGTGGTGTCACACCCCCAAAATCGGGTTCAGCGGAAGCTTACACATCGCTGGGGTGCAACTCAATTGGTATCACAACACAAGTGCAAAGAACGGTTTTCATTTCAATTATTTAGAACAACCTTGTTTAACAAAAATGTTGAATTTACATTGTTAAAAGTAGTGCGGAAATAGGCCCTTTATTTGATGCGTCGTAATATACCACGAAGTTTTCAATCCCTTCTGGTAGTGCCAAAACTGGTGCGCTGCAAAGTTTCTGTTTCAACAACTGAAAAGCAGCCTCTTGCTTCTTTCCCTATTCGTACTTCTGGTTCTTCTGAGTCAACTTGGTCAATGGTTTTGCTATCTTGGAAAACCCTTCAATGAACCTTCTGTAATATCCGGCAAGTCCTAAGAATTGACGAATCTCTGTAGGAGTATTTGGTGCTGCCCAATCTTTAACTGCCTCAATCTTTGCTGGGTCAACTTGTAGTCCTTGACTATCAATGACGTGACCAAGAAATTGTACTCTACGAATCCAAAAATCACACTTTGAAAATTTGGCGTACAATTTCTCTCTCTTGAGCAGTTCCAAGATTGTTCTGAGATGTTCTCTATGCTCTTCTTCGCTCTTTGAGTAAATCAAAATATCGTCAATGAACACAATCACAAACTTATCCAGGTATGGTTTGCACACCCTGTTCATGAGATCCATGAACACAGCTGGTGCATTGGTTAGTCCGAACGGCATTACTTGAAACTCGTAATGACCATACCTAGTTCTGAATGCTGTCTTCGGGATATCCTCCTCCCGAACTCTAAGCTGATGGTAACCCGATCTCAAGTCGATCTTGGAGTAATAACTAGAACCTTGCAACTGGTCAAACAAATCGTCGATCCTGGGAAGTGGATAACGATTCTTCACCGTCAACTTGTTTAATTCTCGGTAGTCGATGCACATTCTGAAAGATCCATCTTTCTTCTTGACAAACAAAACCGGTGCTCCCCAAGGCGAGGAACTCGGTCTTATAAATCCTTTTTCCAAGAGTTCTTGCAACTGGTTCGACAACTCTTGCATTTCTGAAGGTGCAAGTCGATAAGGTGCTCGCGCAACTGGTGCGGCTCCTGGCACTAAATCGATCTGAAATTCCACTTGGCGAGTGGGTGGAAGTCCTGGTAAGTCTTCAGGAAAGACTTCTGGAAAATCTCTAGCAGTTGGTACGTCTTCAAGTCGCTTCTCCTCCGACTTCTTCTCAACGATGTGAGCCAAAAATGCATAACAACCTTTCTTTATGTACTTTTCTGTT
Source organism: Artemisia tridentata subsp. tridentata (assembly GCA_021014915.2). Lineage (NCBI taxonomy): Eukaryota > Viridiplantae > Streptophyta > Magnoliopsida > Asterales > Asteraceae > Artemisia > Artemisia tridentata. The sequence goes on along the minus strand of CP139509.1, from coordinate 520,033,029 downwards.
TTGATGCACGATATGATACTGAGTCTGGTTCTACTTCGCTCCCCACGAATGACCAATGTTTCACCGTCGTAAGGGAGATGAACAACTTTTTCATCACAAATAATTCTGGCATGGTGTCGAGCCAACCAATCCATACCGATGACGATGTCAAAACTTCCAAGTTCTACAGGCATGAGGTCTATATGGAATGGGTGGTTTAGGAAATTGAGAGTACAACCACGGATAATCGTGTCGGTAACAGCTAAGGAACCATTAGCTAGTTCGACATGATACGGAATGTCTAATGTGGTTAGTTTAATGCTAAGTAATGGTGCAAATGCAGTGGAAACAAAACTTCTATCGGCTCCTGAATCAAATAAGATAGATGCATAACGATTATTGACAAGAAACGTACCCGTAACGACATTCGGGTCTTCCTTGACATCTTCTCCTCCGATCACATAAACTCTTCCCCTTGCTGTTCCACCTTGGTTTCCAGTCCTCTGATTCTTTCCCTTCGGACAATCATGCTTGAAATGTCCGACTTCTCCACAACCAAAGCATGTTAGTGGAGGTTTCTGATTATCATCCATATATGGAGCTCTGCAACCCTTGGCCGAATGACCAATTTTCTTACAAATCCCACAAGGATTTGGGCAATTTCCAGGGTTATGGTGGGTTTGACATTTGTTGCACTTAGGTAGAGTACCATTGTAACCCTTCTTCTCAGCTGGACCTGCAACATAGGCCCTTGCAACTTCCTGTTTCTTCGGTGGTGGTACGGCATTGTTATTCTGGTTGTTATCCCACTTTCTTTTGTTGTTGTTGTTGTTGTTGGGATGGTTTCTGTTGTTGTTAAAGTTGTTGTTGTTACGGTAGTTGTTGTTGAAATTTCGGTTATTGTTGGTATTGGTGTTGTTTGGTGTAGTTCCTTTCTTCACTATCTGAGCCATGAGTTTCTGAGACATTCTGATTGCCTCATCTATTGTCTGCGGGTCAAAAGACATTACATCACCACGGATGTTGGCAGGCAATCCACCGGTGAAGTTTTCTAACAACTTCTCATTATCTGGAACCATATTTGGACATAGAGCAGCTAATTCCTGAAACCTTCTGATATATGTTTCAATATCATTTCCTACGGTCACTAGCTCATAGAATTCTGTCTCCAACTTTTTCACTTCAGTACGTGGACAAAACTTCTTCGAAATTAGCTTCTTGAACTCATCCCAGGTAAGCTTCTGAGCATTCTCCAGTCCTATGGGCTTCGCGTAAGAAGTCCACCATGACATAGCTTCCGCCATAAGGGTACTAGCGGCAAACTTCACTTTGCTTTCTTCCGGACAGTTGCATAGAAGGAATACAGATTCTGTCTTTTCAAACCACCTAATCATAGCAGTGGCTCCTTCAGTGCCTTTGAATTTCTCCGGATCAGAAAATATCTATATATTTTAGGCTGGATACTTATCTTGACTTACGGAGTGAGTTTTGGTCCCGAAATTGCTAACTGTAAGTCGTAAAGTCACAAAACTTAAAACCGGGTATCCTAAAATTCCTAAATTCATGAAAATGTCACGGAAGGTGGAAAACATATATTTCTCTTGTTGGTAATGTTGTTTGGACATATCGGGATGCCTAAATGACGTTTAAACCTTAAAGTAAGTCTCGGACACGGTTTCGTGATTCTTGCAGAAATTATCCGACGAGTGCCAAAATCTCGGGTTATCATTAAAATAGTTTAACTTACGAGAATATGAAATAAAAATTTTGGAAATGAATAGTGAAAATGAATAGTAACTCGTGAATAGTAAAATTGTCGAGGTTCGGAAAAATGGCCTGAAATTACGAATTGTCACAGTCTCCACCCGTTACGGGAATTCAGTCCCTGAATTCAGTTAGTGTTGGTCTCCGGGGTGGATCCGGTGAAAGGTGTAGATATTTGAGCTGCATCTGGTTTTCCCGCTCCCATGTAAACTTAGGACCTCTGCGAGAATTCTAGCGAACCTTAACGATAGGAATTTGACTCTGCTTCAACTGTTTGACCTCATGGTCTATGATTTCTGTTGTTTCCTTCACGTAATTGTGCTTATTGTCGAGCTAAATTTCTTCCAATGGAATTTCGGGCGTTTCGTTTGAAAAACATTTCTTGAGGTTTGAGAGATGAAACGTGTTATGTATGCTGTTGAGCTCTTACGGAAGCTCCAGTCTGTATGTCAGTCGGCCGATTACAGTTACAGTCTTTAATGGTCCAAGATACCTAGGGTTCACTTTCCCGTGTTCTCACAATTGTAACCTGCCTTTCCAATGTTTCTGAAATTGTGTCATGCCTTTCCAAGGCAAGGCTTTCAACGTAACTCGTTCCACAGTTAGAATTCTAATGATTTGCTGCTTAGAGATACCTAATCCCAATGATTTTGCATCCTGAGTTGACCTAACTTTTCTATTGTTTTCGTGTTGCTTGTAACTGATTCTTGACTTGTACACTTTCCTTTGTTGTTTCACGATTGGGTTCTAGCCTAGTGAATTTGACTTCCCGATTTTTGGTCTGTCAGTAGGTAATTGGTACTTCCACCACAGGGTGTCTTAAAGGGTATAGTCTTTGTATTTGTGTGATGGCTATTGTTGAAGGTGAAATCTGTCAATCTCAAAGGTTTACTCCAAACAATTTAAGGTTAATTCTATGGTACTGAGCAAGTCCTATAGGGATTGGATAATTCTCTTCAATATTCGTTGGTCTGAGGATGGTAGATTGTGCATACATCTGATTGGGTAAGGATATCTTAAAGGGATTGTCAGAACTTTGCCTCCAACCTGAAATTCTAATGGTTTGCGTCGAACATCGACGTAACTTTTCGGTCGGCTTCTGGCTGTTTTAAGTCTTTCTCAAATCTGAATTATCTTTTCTGTGGTTTCACGAACCATGTCTGAACTAGTGAGTTGTACTTGACCAACTTCGGTCCAACAAACAGGGGACCGACACCTTCGACCATAGAGTGCCTCGAATGGTGCTGCTTTTATGCTCATGTGATAATTGTTGTTATAAGAGGACTCGATCAATGGCAAATGGTTAGTCCCAACCATTTCCAAAATCAATCACATATGCCCTGAGCATATCTTCCAATGTTTGAATCATTCTCTTGCTCTGACCATCGGTCCGAGGATGATAGGCATTGCTCATGTCTAATTTGCTTCCAGATGAATCTTGTAATGATTGCCAGTGAGTTGAAATAAAGTGACTATCTCGGTCAGGGATGATGGAAATTGGTTAACCGTGCCTTGAAACTATTTCCTTGACAGAAAGTCTGGTAAGCTGTTCCATAGTATAAGTCTCTCCGATTGGAATGGAATGGACTGATTTGGTGGGACGATCGATGATCACCCAAATAGCTCCTAAACTGCCTAATGTCTTGGGAAGTTTAATGAAAATATCTATTGTAATGCGTTCTCATTTCCATTGAGGAAATTCTGGTTGCTGAAGTAATCCTAATGGTTTCTGGTACTCGGCTTTTACTTTAGCGCAAGTAAGGCATTTGCTAACCTACAAAGCTATGTCTGCTTTCACATTCGGCCACCAATAAAGTTTCTTTGAGATCCTGATACATCTTATCAGAACTTGGATGAATGAAGTACTTCGACTTGTGCGACTCGTGCATAATCAACTCTCGTATTCCACCATAGAGAGATATCCAGTTTCTATCCTTGAAGCACAATACTCTGTCTGACCTATTTACTAACCCATTTGCATTCTTTGGCATACCGTAGGGCTTTATCATTCTGTCGGTTTCCTTCCTTGAGTACCTCAACTTGAGTCTCGAGAATTCGTGATGGTAAAGGTGAAATGATTGTCATTCCCAATGATCTGACTCTCAACGGCTTGAGGTTGGGTTATGGTTAGCTGACGTGCTTCTAGACGGCGGTTCATAAGGTGATGCAGGTGTGAATGTTCTTGCAACGATTGTGTATACACACAAAAAGTTTTGAAACCTTTAGAAATCGAGTAGGAATGCAAACCGGACATAATTTCATTATAACTGCTCTCAGTATTGCAAAATTCATCTCTGAGCGGGGCATAGGTAGTCAGCCTATGTCCAACTGTCCCGGGTTGAATATAGATGACGAGTCTATATTCCACCGAGGTTCAATGAAGTTTAAAATACTCAGCTCAGTTATAGTAATACTAGGTCCTTCACATTTGAAGAGATGTTCTGATAGGCTAAGGCAAAGGACCAAACTCGTGGTCGAATGATGAAACTATGTAAGAAAAGGCGTAACGCTGAAACGTATACGATATGTATGCATGCTTATATGAAAGACATCTATAGCAATCAACTATAATAAGTGAGTATAAATGATTTGATAATAAGACACAAATCTTATTAAATATGTCAGCAACAAACCACAATTGAGGCATCAGCTTGGCAGGCAGGCACGTGGCGGTCATAGGGTTATGTTTTTGTAAATGTAGCTATAGTTTAGGTTTTAAAATCACCCAGTTCTCTATAACCTGGCTCTGATACCAATCTGTCACACCCCCAAAATCGGGTTCAGCGGAAGCTTTCACATCGCTGGGGTGCAACTCAATTGGTATCACAACACAAGTGTAAAGAATGGTTTTCATTTCAATTATTTAGAACAACCTTGTTTAACAAAAATGTTGAATTTACATTGTTAAAAGTAGTGCGGAAATAGGCCCTTTAAAATAGGTAGAACGGTCCCAAATGTTTGTCAGAGTCTTCTATGACCATGCCATGCCCTGCCAAGAGCCTCCAGTAGCGTGCTATTGCTTTATACCTGAAAATACATGCTAACAAGTGTCAACACAAGGTTGGTGAGTTCATAGAGTTTATTGTAAAATGTACTGCCTTTGAATGAAGATTTTCCCAGCAAAGGCATTGTAAATCCACCCAGTTCCAAGTCCTGTCCATAGCAAGACTTGCAACCTGTGTGTTTACAACCCATTGCCAAATATGATTTGGTTTATGTTACTGAAATGCTATACGGAAACCACAAGTATAAAGTGTATAATAAACTGCCACATGAAAAAAAATGATACATTAGCTCTTAAGCTCATGACCCCGAAGCTAGACTGAATGAAATGCCCCAACTAAGTGCTTTGCCAAACACCCTGGAATGGATCAAATGTAATGCGTTCGTATGACAAGTTGGTGCTACCAACCCGAACGGAGGTGTCACCCTCAATAGATCTATTCACACACCCTCGCTTGCTCACAATTAACGGTTCATGATAATAGGGGACTATAACTTGGCAATGAGGTAACTTAAGCAATGTAATGAATTTATATACTTTGGTCCGCATGAAAAATGGTACAATGTATTCTCCCCCGAGAGATTTGAAATGATGTAATAACTTGAAAACCGGGGCTATGAAAACTCACTTTAATCCTTAGAAGATTAAAGTGCATGTGGAAAATAATTGAGCATGTATTCTCCCCCAAAACGTAATCCAAAACGTATAAAATAGGGGCTATGGAACTCACCTGATGCGATAGCAACAAAGACAGATATGAATATGCTGAAATGAGGCTCGGTCTCTAACCGCGACCTAACATGAATGATATGATCTATTGTAAGCAATGAAATGATGCTACACATGCAAATACGTATGTTATCGATACCACTCGATGATTTTGGGAAAATAATGTTTATCGTCGAAAAATACATTTTTGACGTCTCGGCAAGTCATAAACTACTTTTCGTGTAAATATGTTGAAATGGTACTCTATGATCCTCGTTTGGTGTTCTATAGTCAAATATAATAGTTTCGTCGCAAAATAACTCTTTTTATAACTTGTGAAAATGTGACCAAACGGCCTCGCAAAACTAGCCGTAAAATATTGTACGTTAAGAGTTAGAAATAGAACTTGACGTTTTTGAAAACCTTGTAACATGATCTCACAGCCGTCTCATTTGAGTTTTGGTCATACGCGTCCCGATCATAAAGAAAATCGGCTTTGAATATGGTTACTTGAAAATATAATGTTCAACACTTAGAAAATTCTATTATAGTAAAAGCTGTCAAAATGATAACTTTGAAAGGATTTTTGGGTAAAAAGATGAGGTCGTAGTTTATTCGTTATAAGTCTATTCGACGAACGGCCAATTGATTTAAAAAGCTTGCTGGGAGATCTTGATTTCATATGAAGACGGCTCGGACTCAAACCATACCAATCATGGATAAAAACAGTCGTGAAAATGGTGTCTCGCAAAGACAGTTTTGCGGCAAGTTTATATTAGTAAAAGCTGATGGAATTATATATTTTTCGTCGGGTTTCAAACACTTGTATCTTTTTCGTTATAAGCTCGTTTTCTATGTTCTTTATATCCCCGGAATCGTGGGACAACATACTAATATATTTTTGATAATTCGGGTCGGATAGATCATGGCTAATGCCTCAATAACGCCCTTGAAAGTTGTGCAACAGCAAGGTATTTTCTGGAAAAATATAAGTTTCGTCGTAAACTTAGAAAAATCATAACTTTCTCGTCGTAAGGGCTCTTTTAGTGATTCAAAAGGCTACGGTTTCGTTTTTGAAAGTATTTTCTGAATATCTAACCCAAAATTTCCCAGAAACCCCTGAAGTTTCCACGTTTGGCAAAAATGGACAGCAACAATATTTTCCAAAAATACTTTTCGTTGTTAAACTTCGGAAAACCATATCTCCTTCGTTATTAACTCGTTTTTATCCCCGTTTTCGGCCATAGTTTCGTCTCGGAATGTATTTTCTAAATCTTTGGTCCAAAGTTACCCAAAACCCACTGAGTTTCCCACGTTTTGCATTTAAGGACAGTAGGTATATATATTGTTCAAAACTTGGTTTCCTAGTTACTAACTTGTACAAAAACCTTCCAAGCAACAACCAAACATCTCTTGATCTACCATACACCTTCTTAGGGTGTCATGGGGTCCTAGACTTCACCAAATATTGTAGGATTCAAGGGAATGATCATAGGCTTTATATATACTTATAAAAACCATAAAACTTGTAAAGTGGTATAAATAACATATGTAACTTGCATGTTAAACCAACATAACTTGAAAACTCATAACCACATGGATCAAATGAAAGTATAACATGATCAAAAAGATGTTCTTGAACTTACTTGAAGTTTGATGAGTTAGGATGAAAAATGACCACAACCTTGGAGTTTTTATTACAAAACTCTAACAAGGAAGGTATAAGGAACTTGTATAACACTCGATCTTGGAAAAATTACGGGATCTCCTTGGTTCTTGTGGTTGTGCCGTGAGCTAGAGAGGGAGAGAGGAGAGTTTTGTGATTTTTTTTCTAAAAATAAAGCTAGTTTATGCTTTATATAGTCCAATGGCATTTTGGTAATTTTGATGGAAGGGTAAAATGGTAATTTCACTAGGTCTTTGAAATATCTAGATATTTTTCAGAAAATATCTATATATTTTAGGCTGGATACTTATCTTGACTTACGGAGTGAGTTTTGGTCCCGATAATTGCTAACTGTAAGTCGTAAAGTCACAAAACTTAAAACCGGGTATCCTAAAATTCCTAAATTCATGAAAATGTCACAGAAGGTGGAAAACATATATTTCTCTTGTTGGTAATGTTGTTTGGACATATCGGGATGCCTAAATGACGTTTAAACCTTAAAGTAAGTCTCGGACACGGTTTCGTGATTCTTGCAGAAATTATCCGACGAGTGCCAAAATCTCGGGTTATCATTAAAATAGTTTAACTTACGAGAATATGAAATAAAAATTTTGGAAATGAATAGTGAAAATGAATAGTAACTCGTGAATAGTAAAATTGTCGAGGTTCGGAAAAATGGCCTGAAATTACGAATTGTCACAGTTTAGACTTTGACAAAGGGTTAGGCTAAGGTTTAAAGTGTAAAATATTATTTTGCTTTTCTAATGGATGTAACCAAAAATGAAAATGATAGCTCGGAGGGTTTAACTAAGGGTATCTAGCGCTAAAGATAAACGCTAACAAATGGGTCCATATGGGTGGTTAACTAGCCAGTGTAGCTAGCTAATATATCATTAGATGTAAAACGGAAGGCCATTTGGTTTAATCCTAAGGTTCCTCTTTATCACATGAATAAACTTATATCACACGAATGCGATCTTACTGTTTGGTAATGATTTACAAGTACAAGTTCTAGAATAAATAAAATCACCGGTACACTCATAGCAAAAGATTCAAGCATAAAAGATGTATGCTATATATATAACAGGCTCAAATCCTCACAATTTTAGTGGAATGGGCTATAATATGTGCGTTAGCAAATGTTATCGATCCCAGAATGGATTGCAATATTAATCGGGACACATCTCACATTTTTCAAAATTACAGATTTCACCAGTGGATTGATCCAGTTATTCTAATAAATTATCCTAAAAACGGGAAAACAATTAGATCACAAGGGCGAACAAGTATACAAAATTTTAAATTGGCCCCAAAAATTATAAATTTGAAAATTAGTTTCGTTTTCCACTATCTAACTTTCCCCCACACTTAAGTTAAGCATTGTCTAATATGTAATGAATATTAACTTCAAAGCATGTAAAATTGGGAAAATAAATAAATAAATAGTCCAAGAGAAACGAAACTTCCCGGGCCAAGAAATCGTAATCGAACTCCATATGATAAGGTGCTAAGCAAATGCTAGCATAAGCTTAAGAGATCAATCAATTTCTCATTTAACAAAACATCTCCACACCAAGTATAATATCACCAATAATCCAATCTCCAAGATCTTATTAAATCTGCAAAAATAAACAAAACTACAAAAAACGCGTAAAATTCGAAAACTCACTTTCCTAGGCATCACGGTTGCATTTAGCGTATGCAACAAGCCTTTTAAACCCCTCGGTGGCCCGAGTGGACGAATGAAGTCTCGTGAGGGTTTCCAGTGAACATACCCACAAAGTTCAAAACATATTTATTATTTAAAAACAAGTACTTATTTATTCACAACGTACTAAATTAACAAAATTTAAAATATAAAAAAAACAAATTTAAGTAGAATAAAATAAATGATACTCTTGCAAAAACCAAAAGACATTTAAACTTATTCGATCTAAACACAAACACACAAGAACAAAATACGAAAAATGAAAATAACATATATTTTATTATTATTATTATTATTATTATTATTATTAATATTATTATTGTTATTTTACCGATTGGTCCATCCGATCGGTCAGGGTATCTAACCGATTGGTTGGAAATTAACAAAAGTTAAAAAAAATTACCGAGAGCTCCATCCGATTGGTTTCCTAAATAAAAATTTTTCCGAGCTGACCAACCGATGGTACACCTGCCATCCGATCGGTTCATCTGATCCAACTTTTTTTGAGACTCCCAACCGATCGGTACACCTGCCATCCGATCGGATGGACGGCTCGGGGTTTGTTTTTTTCGAGTTGTGTTTAAATTTTAAGAATTTTATTAAACTTAAAAATAAAGTTAAAAACACAAGAGTATATTCTACTACTCTAAACAAATATGAAAACATTATTAATCACGGACAACAATTAAGAAAATTATGACAAACGCAATTGGTGGGTTTTTTTTTTTTTTCTTGGCAAAAACTTTTGAGCACATTTAGGAAGCAAACATTGAATGAGTATTTTTTTTTAGAACACATGAAACCAAACACCAACACCAAAACACTTGATTTTGATGCCAAGATCATTTAAGCAATTATAAGAAATGAGAGATTTTTGAAACAAAACACAAGGGAGGCAATTAAGCAATATCATGAGAAAACAAGAAAGTAAGCAAGAGCAAAGAAACAATTATTCAAACGCAAACATCATAATCAAGCAAATATTTCAACAAGCAAACAAACAAACACAAAAATACAAACGCAAGTCCCCTGCAGCAGCGCCAAAAACTTGATGCGTTCGCACGAGGTTTTGAATTTATAAACAAGAATTACCGATTAACTAGGAACACATTCGGGCAAGTATACCCTAGTCATATGTAGTATAGGGGTTGGTAAGTCAAGGTCCTCCCAAGAGACTTGGTTGCACTCAAGTGTCGTTTATTTGTTTAAGCAAGTAACAAGTTGATGGTTATGATTGTCACGGTTCAAACCAACAAGAAAAGCAATATAAGAACAATCACACAAAAAACATACATGTTTGGACAAATGATCACATGGATATTAGGATGGTTAATTTGGAAAACATATTATCAAAGGTAATCATTTAGACCTTAAGAACCAATAATAATTTAGTGTTTTATAAATCAAATATGTATAAGCCTCAATCAAATGGTCATGCCATGAACCTTATGCCTATAACAAGAAAGAATCCTTTCGAACCTTAAACTTTAATGTTATTAATTCGTAAAGTTCCATTTACTTAAAAGATGATTAGAACACATACTCAAAAGATGCCTTTCGACCTTTAATCTAAATTAAACTTTCAGTTGTTATGTTTATTAAGTTTCTCATACAATCGTCACAAAGTACAAGACCAAAACATTCGTCGACTAATGAATTGAAATCAACTACTATTGAGAATCC